>OX387264.1:71799610-72392811 GCA_947562075.1 Orthosia gracilis | reverse complement strand
GGTCAGTTAACTATTCGAGAGATAACTTATACCCGTGTGTTTGGGACTGTCAAAGTATTGAACCTGATATCAAATCAATCAAACCAAGTTATTAGCAAAGTTTAACTTTAAGCTCGACAGATGGCGTTGACGTCGAAATAAATGTCGCAAGAGAGATTGTTTTGTAACTTGATATCGGGTCTTAACATTTTTTTTTTTTTCCAAATATAGATAACCAGCTATAGATCAGTATACAGTATAGTTGTTTTATTTTCACATTCAACCCTACTAGTATACACATTAGTGCAATAGTCCAAACCTTTAAGTGCTGAGTGCTAGTTTGAGTGTTCGGTACTAAACATTGGTCCATCGAGCCCGATATATAAAGTGCCGGTTTTTGTGAATTCGTCCGTGGTACTCGCAGTGGATCGCTGCGGCTAGAGTACACGGTTCCCTGCATCGGCAGCGTCAGCTTCGTCCAGTGTTGTGGACGGGGTCAGCAGCAGCGGCGGAAAAGTGACGTCACAGAGGCCGCCAGTTCAACGGTGAGGTGACGGTGTACGTCATCCTCGTAGTTCAACGTGTCGTCATACATAGGACGTCACACCCAGAGTTCAAAGTGTCGCTACTCGCCACAAGGTGGCGCCACTAGTTCAACTTCGTGTTTGAGTGAGTGAAGTGAAAACGTGAGTACAATCAATTAATAATACGTAGGAGCAGTGACAATTAACATTACTTAGATTAGGAAATATTTTGCCAAGCAAATTTGAACTTTATTTTAATGAAGATTTTAACTTTAACTATTTAGAACATTTATTATTCTTAGCTTTAAAATTGTGCATGTTAGTTATAAGGACTTAGAATAGTTTTATAAAAAACGAGGGAACGGGGAACCTATGCCCGATTTCCCCCACAGTAGAAATTGATCTCTAAAAACTTGTAAAATTTGAAGCAAATTTTGAACTTGTAAAATTTTAGGTTTATGTCTTTTATAATAGTACCAAACTTATTTGTTTACATGGACTTAGAAAAATTGGGATAGGTTTTAGAATTGTCTTTTATTGTTTTAACACTTAGGATATTTTATAACTGTTATTATTGATATTGTTGTTTATATATGGTTTTTGTTTTATGTGGCTTCTATTTTAAACATTTTATTGATACTTATTTAAATTAACTGGTAGAGTATTACTTACACGTTCTATTTATAGTGAATAAGTAATTAATTTATTAAAATGGAAGGATTAATTAATGTGTTAAAGGAACTTCAAAATGTAATACAACGGGTTTAACTAACTTTAAAAAGAGTCCAAAGGATAGGTTAACAGATGATTACATACAAACCAGAGATGAATTATTAGAAAGAGATTGGAATTTATTTACAAATCATTATACTAAACTTCATGAACTATATACAACTAAAGATAATACAAAAATAGCAGAAATGTATGAGAGTACAGAGGATACTTACATTACATATAAATGTTTAATAAAATCTATGCTGAGCAAATATAGCGTTGCAAAGGTGACTGATAAGGAGTCTAGTTCATCAAGTAGTGTTTCTAAGTCATGTACATTTGTAAGATTGCCTAAGATCGCCATTCCGATATTTAGTGGCAAATATTCGGAGTGGACGACATTCCGGGACTTGTTTGTTTCACTAGTACATAAAAATGATGGGTTGGATAATGTGCAAAAAATGCACTATTTAAAGAGCCATCTCAGCGGTGAAGCTGAACAGTTAGTGAGACAAACACCCGTGTCTGATTCAAATTACAAACAATGTTGGGAAAAATTAGAGAAGAGATATAGTAATAGGAAATATCTAGTTGACTGTATATTACAACGTCTCTTTAGGCAAAAACGTATGCATGTAGAGTCGGCATCTTCATTAAAGGAGATGCTTGATACAACTAATGATTGCCTTAACGCTTTGAAAAATTTAAAGGTGGATGTGACAACTTGGGACGTCATGATAATTCATATAAGCACCTTCAAACTTGATTCAGAAACCCGTAAACAGTGGGAATTCAGTATTAGTAATATTGACTCCGATGAGTTGCCCACCTTTGAAGGATTTGCTACCTTTTTAGAGAATCGTTTTCGAGCTTTAGAATTCATAGAACCCAAACGAAATTTTTCGAATCAGGTCAATAGTTCACACACTCCAAAGGCTATGCTAGTGAGTTCAAGCAACATTAAATGTGAATATTGCAGCGAAGGTCATAAACTTTGTTTTTGTAAAGCATTTGCAAAACAACCAGTTGATCAACGCCGTGATTTCGTGGCAAAACATAAAATTTGTTTCAACTGTCTGGGTGGTAATCATATGGTAGTAAATTGTAATAAATCAACCACATGCAAGCTTTGTCACAAAAGACATCATTCGTTGCTCCATCCGAATGGCGAATTTGTAAATAACGTGGATGCTTCAGCAAACACGTCTGCGGCTGAAACTAGTACGTTGACTAGTTCCACGCCAGTAGTCTCTTGCCTATCCACTAACAAGGTCCCCATACCTAGACAGGTTTTGCTAGCTACCGCGCTAGTAAATGTCGAGTCTAAGATGGGTTATCAAACGGTTAGAGCTTTACTCGACCAAGGCTCACAAGCTTGCTTCATTACCGAGTCCACAGTGCAGTACCTCCGACTGAAAAAAATTCCGATACAAGGTATTGTGTCAGGATTAGGCCAAAAGTCCACAATGGCTAAGCATATAGTTCAGGTAAAAATCCAATCCCGTGTTGATCCATCGTTTAGATTAAATATTAACGCATACGTTCTAAGTAAAATTACCTCTTACCTGCCAGAACAAATTATAGATAAAAACTCCTTTGACTGGATCGATTTTGCGAGTCTGAAACTCGCCGATCCACACTTCTACAAACCTAGTAGAATTGACATCCTATTAGGTGCAGACGTTTATGGCTGCATGGTGAAGGAGGGCATGATGAAAAGCCCATCCGCTAGTCTAGTCGCACAGAGCACAACTTTAGGGTGGATATTGTCTGGGGTGGTTGATTCAACCACTAGTTCACGCTACACACAACCAAGAGTCAGTGTAATGCATGTTCATCTAACTACAGATCAAATTTTACGACAATTCTGGGAAATCGAAGAACAAATTAGTTCAACGAAATTGCTAACGCCCGAAGAACAGAAATGTGAAGATTTATATGCAAGTACTACCAAGCGAAGACAAGACGGAAGATATGAGGTCCGGTTACCATTCCGCGTTGAAGATCCTCCGTGTTCATCAGGTGGGTCACGCTCTATCGCTGAAAATAGATTAAAATCATTAGAGAAAAGATTAGGGAAACATGAAGAGTTAAAGAAAAGATACACGGAAGTAATACATGAATACTTACAGTTAGGACACCTTAGACCTGTAAAAGAAGAAGATAACAAGAAAGGAATAGCGGTTTACCTACCTCATCACGCCGTTATAAGAGAAGACAAATCAACTTCTAAGGTGCGAGTTGTATTCAACGCATCGGAAAAGAACAACAGAGGAGTCTCTCTGAACGACACTCTGATGGTTGGGCCAACTCTGCAAGCCGATTTGAGGCACACAGTTTTGAGATGGAGAAGACACTTTATTGGCCTAGTAGCGGACATCATTAAAATGTACCGTCAAATCAGAGTCACAGATGAACACACCAGGTATCAGAGGATTCTTTGGCGAGATAACCCTGAAGAGGAGATCAAAGACTATGAATTAGTGACCGTTACCTTTGGTACAGCCTCTGCGCCATATCAAGCTGTAAGGACTCTACATCAAATTGTGTATGATGAAGGTGACAAGTACCCACTGGTAGCTGAAAGGGTCTTAAACTCATTTTACATGGATGATTTCATGAGTGGGTGCCAGGACGTTACAGATGGCATAGAAATATATAAACAAATGAATGAGTTGTTAGGCAAAGGTGGATTTCAATTACAAAAGTGGAACAGTAATAGTAAAGAAATGTTAGAGAAAATAAGAACATTAGAAGGTAATCAGAACATAAATAAAATAAGTACAATAGAAGGTAATGAGGAGGACGACGAGAACAATAGAACAATACATAATAACGACCATAAAGAAGTAACAATTAAGGTAGATGATATTATGAAGATTTTAGGACTCACCTGGGACCGCCAAGAGGATTCCTTCCGGTACACGGTGTGTCTTCAGCCACCAAACAGTCAACCTGTAACAAAAAGAGCTGTAGTGTCAGACATTGCTAAATTGTTCGACCCATTGGGGTGGTTGGCACCTACCATTGTGTTGGCCAAAATCTTTATACAAAAGTTGTGGCTAGCTGGTCTTGGGTGGGACGAACAACTAACAAGTGATCTAATAAAAGAATGGTATACTTACCGAGAAGAGTTGTCTCTACTTGCCAAAATACACATACCTCGTTGGCTTGGTACAAAGACAGAGAGTGATATAGAGCTCCATGGCTTCTGCGATGCCTCGAAGGTAGCATACTCCGCTGTTGTATACTTACGGTTAATCGATGCGGCAAATGAGGTGAAGGTTTCGCTGCTAGTTGCAAAGACCAGAGTGGCACCTATAAAACAAGTCAGCATACCACGGCTAGAGTTGTGTGGGGCAGTACTGCTGGCGAAGTTGTTGTCAGAAACTGCAGAGATTTTGAATGTTTCAAAGGAAAGGATAAGGGCATGGACGGATTCCACCGTAGTGCTTGCGTGGTTAAATAGCCACCCAAGTAGATGGAAAACGTTCGTCGCCAACCGCACTTCTGAAATATTAAACTTAATGAGTTCATCACAATGGCATCATGTAGCGACAAGTGAGAACCCAGCAGATTGCGCGTCTCGTGGATTAATGCCAAGTATGTTCATTCAGAGGACACCTTGGTTTTCGGGACCACAGTTCCTGAAAGAAAAAAAGATTATATATAAAAAACCAAAGGATTTAGTAATAGATTTAGAACAGTCTATCAAGACTCACGTAGCAATTAGTCCAAACAGTAATTATGATAGTATATTCGATAGATTCTCTTCGTTACAAAAATTACTAAGAATAGTAGCATATTGTCGTAGAGTACTGAAGAGCAAGGGAGATAGGAAAACCTATTTACAAAAAAAAGAAGTGGAAGAAGCTTTAGAATGCTGTATAAAGAAAACACAAAAAGAAAGTTTCACAACAGAGTACACACAATTAAAAAATGACGGACACTTACACTTAAAAAGTAGCAAACTCAAATCCTTATGCCCGTATCTTGACAATAGGGATATTATGAGAGTGCAAGGTAGACTCGAACAGTCATCAATAGATGAACTGATGAAACACCCAATCGTCTTACCAAATGATTCGCAATTTACACGCCTATTGGTAGCAGACGCCCACCATAAGACCCTGCACGGTGGACTACAATTGATGATGAATTATTTGCGATCAGCTTATTGGATCATTGGAGTAAGAAACCTTGTGAAGCAATGTGTCCGCAAATGTGTAACGTGCGCTAAACAGAAGGCAACTATTAAAAATCAATTTATGGGATCCCTACCAGCTAGTCGATGCTCTCCTGCGAGACCGTTCTTGCATAGCGGGGTCGACTACGCTGGCCCTATAAATATCAGGACAACAAAAGGTCGTGGCCATCGGTCATATAAAGGTTACATATGCTTGTTTGTGTGTATGGCTACACGTGCTGTCCATCTGGAAGTTGTCAGTGACATGACGACTCAGGCGTTTTTAGCTGCCTTTAGGAGGTTCGTATCTAGGCGAGGCCATTGCGCTAAGTTGTGGAGCGATAATGGCACCACATTTGTAGGAGCCTCAAGAGAACTGCGACAGATGGTAGACAATTTACATACCTCAGCTGCAGAACAGTTGGAAGCAAATAACACTGAGTGGCATTTCATTCCCCCCCACGCACCCAGTTCAACGTGACATCAGAAGACTGACGTCACACCCAGAGTCAATGTTTAGTACCGAACACTCAAACTAGCACTCAGCACTTAAAGGTTTGGACTATTGCACTAATGTGTATACTAGTAGGGTTGAATGTGAAAATAAAACAACTATACTGTATACTGATCTATAGCTGGTTATCTATATTTGGAAAAAAAAAAAATGTTAAGACCCGATATCAAGTTACAAAACAATCTCTCTTGCGACATTTATTTCGACGTCAACGCCATCTGTCGAGCTTAAAGTTAAACTTTGCTAATAACTTGGTTTGATTGATTTGATATCAGGTTCCAATACTTTGACAGTCCCAAACATACCGCCCACCAAGGACATTTAGTGACGAAATGTCCTTCCACAGTTACAACTTGCTTGAATGACTTATATATAACAAGGATACAAACTCGACTTATGCTTACTATCTACATTTATATACACACAGAATCAATCTCCTAAAACCAAGTATTGCAAGTGATCCGCAGTTTATAACTCTATATTAATATTAAATCTATACAAAATTAAAACATACAATTTCATCAGTGCGGCAAAATAAATTGTAGTTGTATCCTTTACAACATGCAACTGAGGACTTATAATAAAATGTAAACTTAAGCAAAAAGCTAACAAAAACGTAAAATACTAAAAATACAGTGTATAATTACAATTGCAACAAAAAACAGTGTATAAAGAATAAAAACAATGTAAAAGATAAAAAGGTAAAAGCATTACATACTTATCACTAAGGAGTTCCAGTGACCCTCTATGGTCTTCTTCACCAATTTATACGTTCAGACTGCAAATGCTTGTATTGTTGGTAAAAATACCAAAATTGCTCACTATATCGCCTATAATATTTGAAGAGTATTGTCTCTCGAATAGTTTCTCGATTTGTCCAGGATCCTATCCTGGTGCTATTCTCTAAGGAAACAGCCTTGATCGCAGTGCTGTGCCAGCGACGAAGCCACAGTTTGGTATTCGCTAAGCCGCGAATAGCGACACTAGCGCTCTAAGCTGTGACGGTCGTGAGTTAGAACTACTCAACGTCGAGCAAGTTGGCAGTTCTTCATACATTTTTGTATTCCGTAAGAAAAAACAACGTCGAACTCGCTGATAGCCTCACTCACAGCCACGATTTTGTGTGTCATATCCAAAAGCCACTATTTTGTCGCGTAAATTCTTGAAACCGAAAATAATATTTTATAAAAATGGCTGTTCCGTTAACTATAAAGATCCATTTATTAGATGAAGCTAAGAAAAGCGATAATTTAAGAAAAGCTCGACAGGCGAGAGAATTAAGAAAGTTAAATTCATTATCCCGGGACAGAGATTTTATTCATATTTACAGACTTTCTGTGGATCTAATTAATATTTTGGATAATGAATTAGCTCCATACATGAAACCGCGAGTTCGTTCTGGTGGTTTAACCAATAGGATAAAGGTTTGTTTTCAGCTATATTTCTTTAATCGATGAGATATGATGAGTCACAATTCAGATGTTAAATTCTTGATGTTTTAGATACTATGCACTCTATCATTTTTGGCTAATGGAAGTTACCAAAAAATTATTGGAAAGAATCTAGACACCTTCGTATCACAAACATCTGTCTCTAGAGCTATCCATGAAGTCGTTAATGCTCTGAATAATAAAAAAATAATTAGTAGATATATTCGGTTTCCCCAAAACTATAATGAACGGCAAGTGCTCAAGTCAAGGTAAGCATCAAAAGAATATTTTCTTGTTATTCTCTCTAGTCTTATTAAAGTGTGATCCATTTTTTGAAATCTGAATACTAATTACAGGTTTTATGACAAATTCAAAGTACCAGGCGTGTTAGGTTGCGTTGATGGCACCCTGGTTTCCATGGTACGTCCTAAAGAAAATGAGGAGAGATATTATTGCCGAAAAGGCTATCATGCCAGGAATGTTTTAATTGTAAGTCTTTCATTACAATTAATGTAGACATGGTTACGAAGAATTCATAATATATTATCCTATTTATTTCAGATTAGTGATGCTGATCTGAACATCTTGCATGTGGATGTGACTTTCGGGGGTTCAACCCATGATAGTTTCGTTTTTGCAAACACTAGAGTTAAGGAACATTTAGAAAACTTAAATAATAATGGAGAAATAGTATATCTACTTGGTAAGTTATTATTTTCTTTACAATGATTATTACAAGTCAGAATTGCACTTAATACCGGCTTCATTAATTGATTTCAGGTGACTCAGGGTATCCACAAAGACCATATTTAATGACTCCTTTTAGGGACCCAGAAGTTGGGACTCCAGAGAGTCATTACAATCATTTGCAAAGCAGTGCACGGAACAGTGTAGAGAGGACGATTGGAATACTGAAAGGCCGCTTCAGATGTTTGCTAGTTCACCGAGTGTTGCACTATGATCCGATAATGGTGGGAAAAATAGTAATAGCTTGCGCTATTTTACACAACATGTGTAATCGAGCCGGGCTACCAGCTCCTATGTTGAACCACCATGATTTAAATGAAGAATCAAGGTTACTTAGGATCCTGACACAGCGGGCTGCAACACAAGATGAATTAGTGAGTGGACAGATAAGTAGGCAAAACTTAGTTAATCAATTATGGAGAGCACGTCATATCTAAATATGCTTGCTACTTCTTTTCAGCAGAGGAAAACATATTAGGGTATGATATACTCACCATAATTCATTAGGCGATTACAGTTTTTTATATTTTCAAGGCGTTTTGTATTTTTATTGAAAATACTTAATTAGTGAATGTTATGTGTGTGTTTATTATGGAAAATAATTAGAGTATTCCACTCACACACTGTTCCGTTGATGTTGAATTAGGTATTTTACCTGTTTGCAATATTTGTTAGTATGTGAGAACCATGATCCTATTTATCAAATTAATGAATCTACCTGTTGATGCTTTTAATACTTAATACCTATGCAGTGCTATTCTGGGTGCATCGTCCTCATTTATTTGAATTAATGTATGTATGTAAATATTGTAAAACTTGTTGCTTGACTTTGACCTACATATTGATTAATAAATAAAAACAAAATACTAATCAAACTCAGTTTTATTTATTCACTTATTTTCCTTTTCTCACACTTGAAACTAAATTGCATACCTAATGCCACTAAAGTTTTGTAAAATGCAACATGAGAATAGTAGTTTTAATTTCCTCTTGCTAAGGATGCACATAAGTCATGGAGTGCTTGGGTATGTCTCGACCAGGACTCTGCAATTTCTTTACAAGCATCAATGAGTTGTTGCTGGATATCCATACGCCTCTCTTCTATAGCGATAAAACGTTCCGTTAAGCTCGCCATTTGTGACTGCCTTTGTGAAGGTGGCGAGCGCTGGATTCGGCGGCGTCGTGCCGTTGGTATTCGACGCCTACGAGGAGCTGTAACATAAAAATTACAACAATTACTATTCGACGTAAAAAAATATAAAAACAATATGTATAGCAGTATCAGGTCCGCTCTCTCTTTCAGAAGGAATAGATATTAAATAGAGATACATATATGCATGCTAATTGAATATTTGTTGACAACCATAAGAACATGGCCCAACCTGAGAATGAAAAGTGAGAACACTATTTAATTATCTAGAGCTTCTTACACTAAATCTACGATAAAATAAAACTTACATGAAGAGGCAATTGAGTCATTTCTCCTGTGAGGCACTGCCGATGGTGATCTAGCATCAGACTGTAATACAAAATATAAACAAGTTAGTGAAAAATAAAAATAACAAATGTAGTAAGACTTGTAAATAAAACCTCACCACTTGTTCTGTCTTCGGCTGTTCTATTGGCATGTTCCGTTGCCACGATGGCCCTGGTTGTACATCCTGCAAATGTATTTTATATTGTAACCACCATCAACAGTCTACCTTAGGGCTCTTTTATTGAACAAAGCAATACTATTATATAGGTAACTTACTGGTATTGAAGGTGTGGACTGTTCTGTGTGGAGCATGTGTTGAGTAATGTGTTCTGCAGGAAGTAATTCCACATGATCCTAAAAAATTAAAATGAATGATTATAACTTAACTAAACTTAACAGTATACAGTTTTCATATAATGTAATTAAAATGCAGTTATACCTGAAGTATGCTCTCTGACACTTGTGTTCCATTTGCCTCCTCTGGATTATACTGTAAACAATTAATTCTGACTTAAAATTGCTTCAGGCAATAAAATAACTATGTGTTGAATAATGTTTTATCATACATACCTCAACCACAGCATATGATGGTTCATCTACAGTGTCTGGTGCTTCAGGAGTCAAATTAAAACTTGTCCCCAGTTCATTAGCAGGTGGCTAAAAATTAAGAAAAGTAGATTGATATTTTTGGAAATATCTTGCCAAAGTAGTTTGATAAATGTTAAGTTCTACCTACTTTGCAAAAATAAAATTAACAGATTACGTGAATAAGCTCAATTTCCAGCTCCCTGTCACCAGAAGCAAAGCGTTCGCCACCCATTATCTGAACAATCTTTTCTTCTATTGTAGAGAGATACAGCCCTTCGTCTAGAGTACCACCACCTGTTTGCTGCCTAGCCATTCTTATATTACTAGCTTTTTTTTTTACTGCCGACTTCTTATCCTTCCAATACTGAAAAAATAAACAATGTCAATTAACAAGATTTCATATAGTCATAAAATTATAATTAATTAATGCCCATATACGTGTTCCGTTACTCTTCTGAAACAGTCAAAGTACATGATTATGCATTTAAACACACTGCTATGCAATATATGTTATTAACAAACCTTTGACCATTGCTGCCAATTTTTAATGCAGCCACTCCCATCACTATTTAGCTTCACAGCTATTTCTTGCCATGCCGCTCGAGAGCGGTCTCGGGCATGCGATGTTCGGGCATACCCTGTCGCCAACCAATTCTTTTCCTCCAAACTCTCTAATAGCATTTCCACTTGGACTTGAGAGGGAACAGCACTTCTCGGCATGCTTAAAACAAAAAATGCAACTTTACATAGTAAAGATAAACTTATTATTATAAAATAAATACCTAAACATTTCATGGACAACAATAATATTGTGTCATGTAATAGCATTGAAGCAACTGTGAAGTAAATATAATACTTACATTTCATACAGCCACAGAATTAAGTTTAAAACAATTTAATGCTTAGCAAACACATAGATGTTTTTAAACTTTCAAATTGTAATAAAAACTGACAAAAAAAATGCGAATTGACTGCGAGTACTGTGTATATGACAGGAAAGGACAGCCCGTTGCATAGACACGAAATAGGCAAAGGCATTTTATTTTCATTCAGCCATTCATGTAATAATAAAAATGCATTTTTAAACTCTTGTAATTATAAATATCGTTAGTAGTTTCACTCAATTCCTTAAAATACTTAAAACTAGACCTATATTATACATTTTAAACCCATAAAACTCTCAGTCGAGATTTATTGATTATAATTCAAAGAATTTGTTTCATGCCCTAATTCGTCTACAAAATTGTGACGGGAGATATCAAGCCTAGAGTTCGTCGACGACCATAACTGCGCTAGAGAATACCGTTTGAATCAGCGCTGCACGATCGGTCGATCTCCAGGCTGTCTCACTGACAAGCTCGGCGACGAGCACAGCCCTGAAACTGTCTCTTAGAGAATAGCATAGCTGGAGACAACGGGACTACCTGGGAAGTATATACCCACCTACCTCACCTATAGGTAACCCTACCCTACCTATATTTAGGTAGGTATTATTCCCAATTAAAACTACACGGTTGGCGTAGTGGTTGAGCGATCGGGTGCTGCGCTGCGTGTCGCGGGTTCGATTCTCGTACAGAACAAATATTTGTATGGCCTACAGATAGTTGTTCCGGATCTGGGTGTCTTGTGTATGCGAGTTTAAAATGTTTGTAAACGCAAACAAAAATGAATAAAACATAGTAGATGTGATGACATCAGTAATATTATATTTTTTGAAGGTAAACACTCATTTTTTATATGTGCTACTGACAATATTTGACTGCACAGTTTTAGGAATTTTATTCAGAATATCAGGTAATATATAAATCCACGTTCTCGTGCCATACACATTTACAATTGTAGGTAGTTTATATGTTGGCAAATAATCCAGGTCACGTAAATGTTTTGGTCTATTGTTTAAAGTTAAGAACCTAATATTATTGAATTTTTCGAAGATAATTGCCGACTTTAAACATTTTACGGTATTTAAATGATCCGTACTCATTATCTTTATACGATTATTAAAGTTTAATATTCTTTGGCACAACAGTCTTGAGTATTCTTAGTAGTAGTCTATATGTAGGTATGTAGGGTAGGTTGATAGGTAAGGCTTGTGGGTAGGTAGGTTAGGTGGGTAGGTCGGTAGGGTAGGGTATGTAGGGTAGGTAAGTATGTATGGTAAGCTAGGTAGTTAGGTGGCGCATGTGGGTAGGCTGAACGGTAGGGTAGGTTAGGTAGGTAGGGTAGGGTAGGGTAGGTAGGTAGGGTAGGGTAGATAGGTAGGGTAAGGTAGGTAGGTAGTTAGGGTAGGTAGGTAGGGTAGGGTAGGTAGGTAGGGTAGGGTAGGTAAGTAGGGTAGGGTAGGTAGGTAGGTAGGATATGGTAGGTAGGTAGGTAGGGTAGGGTAGGTAGGTAGGCTAGGGTAGGGTAGGTAGGTAGGGTAGGGTAGGTAGGTAGGCTAGGGTAGGTAAGTAGGTAGGGTAGGGTAGGTAGGTAGGGTAAGGTAGGAAGGTAAGTAGCCTGTTAACGGTAGCGAAGCCGCGGGGTACTGCTAATAATAATATTATTGTTATAAATTTTTGTTCTGAAGATGAGTTCTGCACCTACATCGATTAGACTAATAATACATGATTCAAGGCTGCTGATACAACCTAAGTTTATAACAAGGTTATCCGGGATGGCTGTCTCATTAGCCTAGTGGTAGCTAGGACTACTGATGAGCATGACCCTCTTTGTCTTTGTTTCTTGAATCTCTCAGTACCAGCCTGGATCAGTCAATTTGGAAATTGGTTTGCCTCCTGGCCCAATATTACATCGGACTTAAACAAACACGAGTATGTGTGCGAATTGTCTGGATTAATATTAAAGATGTCGGAGGACAAAGCCGAACCGAATAGAATTTTGTTTTACTAAACTAGCGGACCCTACACTCGTTGTCCTGTATGGGCCCGCGCCCGAAAGCAGCGACACCTATAGAGAAAAAGAATCATCACAATAAGCCCAACATTTTACAAGTTTCGCTCTGAGCAACACATTAGCCATTGGTTTTTATTTATACACTTTTATTCACTCACTAGAAAGATAAATAGACAAAGGCATACAAATAAAGCTGAGTATTTTGGAAGTTAGCAAGGTTCTCTCATACAGACACACAAACCTAGTCTTCCGCCTATGTACGTTTTTGTACGTAAGGTGTGAATAAATAAACTGTACAAACTGTTGCGGTGGCGGCACGTGTGGTATAAGTACGCACGGTCGCCCCTGGGACAGTATCCCACTTATGTTTGACGTGCGTTCCCTACTTCCTGAGTCTTACTCTCTGCTGGTGGCACACGTTACCACGGAACCCTGATTGCGTATGTAGGGTAGTACGAGGACAACCCAAGGAACAAATTTATTTATAACCAAAGAAACAGGAACAAAAGGCGGATTTTCTAGAGAAATGGGTGTGATGATGGGCGCAGATTTCGGCTTTTGTTCCTAGTTGCTCTTCGGTGGCTGAGCTGCGACTGAATTCATCGGCCAGTGGCCCGTCTTATATATGGCCCGTCGTTCCCAAATTGACGCCCGCGTGTTTTTAGACCATTCTTGCGTTCATTTTCACTTAGACGAAATCTTTGGTGCCGTGTATTTTATTGAATTTTCCACAAAATCCTTACAAATTTTTACTTAATAGATAGTGTTTAACCACGTCCTCACTTTACAATCATAATATTTACAAATTTTACCATAAATAAAAAGTTTCTAGAACAAAAACATGAACAAATCAGGTTTGTTTACATTTTGATTATATATATATATATGCAATTATCTCGGAAACGTGTAGACCTATTTACATGATTCAAACGGATAAATGGTTCTAGGCCAAGACCTTTCATTTGACTTTAACCTCATCAAATTATCTCAACAAACAAAAATTCACTTTTTCAAGTTCCTCGCGTAATTATTCAACATGTATGATATCTCTTATCAATTCTTTAAAGAACTATCTATATCAATTTTTAACCTTCAAATTAGGATTCTATATGATTGTACATGCTAATTAGATATAAAACAAAACAATTAGAACACTAATTGGAATCTAACGAGAAATAATTAGCACTTACTAAGTACTTCGTCTTTTGCTTACAATTATCTTACTTACTAGTTGGAATCTTATTAGAAGTACTTAACTAACACTTTATTTACAGTTTGTGTACTTTACATATGTACTAAGAAAATTGCACGAGTAGGTATTGTACGAATTTCATTATTTTACCTAATCAGCTTTCAGATGGGGGGTTCGTCGCCGACACAAACCAAAGTATATATTTTGTCATGAAACAATATTACATATTATTTACCATTTATTTTAAAACAGTTTCCTGTTCATATACAAGAGAAGCTATCTTAGTCCGTTCCAGGTTGCCTGAAAGAGATCGCGGAATGCGATAAGGCCGCCAAATGTATGTCTCTTATTTCAACGCTTCCTTTATATATTGTCTTTGTCCTTGTCTTGGTGTACAATAAAGTGTATATAAATAAATAAATAAGCAGAGGCACGGTAAAGATATCCAACAGTATTCTGACTTGGCCGTGTCCTTGAAATAAGTGCCTACAAGCTCGCGTCACCTAAACACGCGTTAGGGCTGCCCGCCTCTACCTATTTGAATTTCTTTCTAGTTTTGCGATTGTAAATAACTCAAGATTCTTTTCTCTAATCTAAAAATAAAGTTAATACTATATTTTTATTATAGGTACTTATTTAAATCTTATTTATTTATTTATCTTACACACACTATCTTTACAGGATAACCCCAATACAATAGTGGTTTGCAAACACACACCAAGTAAATTGAAAAATAAACTTACGGCTAATACTTAAAAATCTATCTAAATACAAAATAAGATAGGTACTTACCATTTATTACTCTCATTCGTAATCATTTCATAACGATATTAATTCTTCTAATTCAATAATATTTGCCTAGCCTAGGCAACTACTTACTATACTCCATTTGTTTAGGTAGTTAACTAAATGTAAACAATCTTAACATGTCTTTTATCTAAAAAAATGTCTAAAAATTGAATCTAAAAATGTTTACAATTAGGTATTTACTTAAACCGATGTTAGGTAAGTAACTAAATTTAAATAATATTTGTTGGTCTTTTATACGATTTATTTTATATAAAAAGACATATCAAGATTGTTTACCTTTAGTTAACTACCTAAACAAATGGAGTATAGTTCTATTTAACGCGACAGTAGGTAGGTCACTCGTTTGTCACTTTATCAACCTATCCAGTTATTTATTTATTAATCCAGGTATTTTACTCGGTGGAAAATCGAAATACCTACCTATTAAAAAATAAACAAATAGTCTTGCCTAGGTATTATTTACTATTTATTTTTAGACTGTCAGATATTTGTGTATAGGTTCAGAAAAGGGATTATTAATTCGTTCTGTATAGTTTAAGACAGTGCAGAGGGTTTTGTGAGGTCGTGAACACCTGCTGGCTTCTACAGTAGTTGTAAATATGACAATTTGAATAATGACGGTGGAATACATTTTTATTACTTGTAAATTTTAATTATTTGACGTTCAAAAGTGCCGCTTTTTGGCCTAGTTGAATAAATATATTTGACTTTGAAATAGCGAGGGTACAGTCAGATCAAAGAAGTTTTTTTTACGAGTACCCCTGAGACATTGAATTAAGTGCATAATAATTCGTAACTATGATGTGTTATTACTTGGTTTCGTCGCTAAGATTTTTACTTGTTTATCCACCAGATTAGATAAATTACCACTTACAGATGTCCAATTTATTTATTTTTTACACAAAACTGCTGGGTAAAAGCCTACCCCATATCGTTTTTACCTTTTCCCTTGCACCACATAATATAACAAAAAAAACTTCAATTAGGGTCACAAATTATTATTTAATTAAAAAAATTAATCCCAAAGTAATTCAAAATATAAAAAAAAAAATGTCAGCAAGATTCGTCATGTAACCAGCCTTACAGAAGTCATGACATTTTTATTGTTTTTTATCTTCTTGATCTTAATTATCTTTATTGGGAGGACAGTCCTCAAGCTTCACACATTTGCCGCTCTCGGTGTCCCTGACAGTGGGAGCGTCGCAGTAGCAGGCCGAGTAGTCACAGATGACTCCCTTACCAGGAACAGGGTGAGGCTCGACACACGTAGCCTCAGGAGTCACGGGTTTGCAGCCAGGTGTGTAGGAGCTGGTGCCCGCCTCACACTGCTTCCAGCCTGGAACAATAGAAATATGTCGAGAATCTTGTGAGAGGTGCTGGAAATATGAGGAATATATTCTGCCGAGCAGGTCCTGGGTTCGATAGCCGGGTAATCAGGCAGGGGTGTATTATAAGAAAATAGGAGCCCTGCTGTCGCGCACAGAGGGTTCCGTATAAGCAGCAACATTCACCAAAATGAATTCGTAACATTACTAACGTTCTTCAACGATGAAAGCACCGAACATTTCTCTAACGAAGGATCAAAATTAACTTTGACGTTCGAAAACTGCTGCCGAAATATATATTTTATTTTACTTTTCCAAATACATTTTATAAGTTGGTCGACTTCGACTCGTAAACTTGTAAAGCCTACTTGTCTGTGATAGTTTTCTTTTTAATTTCGTTACTTATACTACTGCTTTAATTTCAGATTTTCAAAGGTAAGAACCTTTGAAGAATGATGGTAGTCAAACTGACAACAAAGAAGAGAATGATGGTAGTCAAACTGCAGAATGCAATTCTTACATACATAACTACTCCTTTTGCTTCAAGTTCGCGTTCATACATCTAGTCATACACGCACGCCAGTTATGCGCACCTGGTCTTTCTGAGGAACATCACCGATAAAATCCGTTAAAGATTGACAATTACTCAAATTTTGAAATCTTAAATCATAAATAGAGGGTATGAAAACAATTTTTTTTTTGTTTGGCCGAAAATCGTAACTTTTTAAACGAACGGCATGAGTTACCTTCAGGCAACAACAAAAACAAACACTTGCCGTTTTTTTACAGAGGTTCTCAATTCGAATGTATTTTTTTGCAGGTTTGTTTACCTCAAAACTTTTAAAAAGGTGAACCAATTTTCTCGATTTTTTTTTATTTGACGGTGGTTGCTTCTCATGTGGTCCCATTTAAATCTGAAGAAGAACTTCGGCGATATAGAACAGAACTCTTCAGTAAAAAAACCTTTTTACAAAAAAATACTACAGACTTCCAAATAAGAAAAATACAAAGTGAAAAATAACTATTTTTGAAAGTCATTATTGATAGGTACCATTTTTTTGCGTTATGGACACCGACATCCAAAAATAAAGTTATTTTTCACTTTGTAGTTTTTGTATTTGGAAGTCTGTAGTATTTTTTCTCAAATCTTCTATAATTTGGGCTGACTAAACGTGGTACAACAAACTCCCTAGCAACATGTTTCCGTCTGTTTAGTTTAAAGAATTTAATGATTTAAAGAAAACAAATATAAGAAACTTCAAACATGTGGTCGTTATTCTTTTATTTTATATTTGAGTATGTTGATGGAAGATCGAATTTATCTCTTTAAGACTAAAGTATTTGCAATAAAAAACAACAAAACGTGGTTTATTATGGAAGCAAGTAAATTCAAGAAGCAACAGGAATATGTATGGGCCGTAGCAAGCAGGTGGCGTTAAGTAGTTTCTGCCTACCCCCATGGGAAAAAGGATTGCATTTATATATGGTAGCTATGTAAATTCAAATTCGACCGAAAACCGTGATCAACGTCATAAAAACTTACCTTTGAAAGACAGTCCCCAAAATGCTCATCGTTTGCGGTTTTCTGTTGTTTGGGCTGATGAGACTAAATGAAAGCTGGGACCAAAAGCTTAACGTGTTTTCCGTTAGACGACGGAGTATCTGTATGTTAACACGGTCACCCATCTACGGGCCGTCCACAGCAAGCGTTGCTTAACTTTGAAGATCGACCCATGCGGACTTTGGCAAGAGCTCGTATCTTCGCTAATACAATTAAAAAAATCTCGATCTATTAAGTAAGTACTTACATTTCCCCATAACGTACTGGCAACCGTTACCCATTGGCTTAGGGTCAGCAGAATCACCAGACGACAAAGCGACGAACGCCAAGACACACAGAGCGACTAAGAACTTCATGGTAGGTAACAGATTTTTTTTTCTTTGCAAAAAACACGACTTGTTTTATTGAACTCTTTTGTTCCTCTGCCCGTCCTGACTAAATAGGTCTCTTTTAAATAGTTCTTGTTCACAATTAAATATTTATGTGGGTACATTGAGAATCATGCTAACCGGTATGCTAAAGCACCTCCGAGACGGTCTAACGGTTAGATTCAAACTTGTAGATTTTAATTTGACTCAAACCGTTTTGATCGTTTACACAGCAAGTTTGAAAGGATTTTTCAAACCTTCACGGGTGTGAAGCTTGTTTGATGAAAATTCATATTTTTGTTTTTTGACGCGTCATTTGATCGTCTTCCGACGCGTTTGAACAAATATGGCTCAGTTTGCACTGGATTTTGTAGCCGGCGAAATCGAAAAGCGCCCTCTGTCGGCGCGACCATGCGTTCGTGTTTGCGGTAGGGCGTGTCAGACTTTTACTGACTAAAACCCACCCATTTTCCTTCAGTTGCTTGTGGCTGGACCGCGGTAAGCCTCTTTCAAATTTATCCGCGACCCGTACCGTAAGTTTACCTACCTGGTGCGCCATCAACAACAAACATTTCACCAGTTATTTTCAAGTTTCATGTTATTCGGGTAATCTGCAATTTTAGGCAATGTAACATATACCTTACTTACGAACTTGCCCATTATGTACTACAACTAAAAGGTGAAAAATAAAAAAAACATTTTTACAAAAAAATAGAACCGATTTAATTTTTTTATTACATTTTAAGCAGGCGAGTAATGTAATAAAGGCAAGGAAATCGCGATACTTGTTCCAGAGCATTTCACAATTTACTTGTGACGCAGCACAAGTCTGATCAAGGCGGTGTACAGACTACAGAACCGAACTGCGCAATTTCGTTTAATAATCCTTCAAACCGGCATCAAACGGTTGCATCAAACAATTAAGTTTTGAATCAAACAGCTTGACCGTGTCGTGACCCTTAACAACGTACCGTTACCATTTTAGATTTGTTTTTTTTTTCGTTTATGGTATTGTCTCCGATCAAATAAAAAGTCAAGATTAAACTTTGCAAACAACAAGGTGACGCCGGTTAAAACTACGCCTTGCCGTATACATACATAATTACACGTACACACGTGCCACAAAACTACGCCTTAGCTTGTCAGTCAAGCTCTCAGATCAAATAAAAAGCTATGTATACGGCAAGGCATAGTTTTAACCCGCGACACCTTGTTGTTTGCAACGTTCTTGGCTTTTTATTTGATCTGAGGGTATGTTCAAAAAAAGGAGGAGATTCTCAATTCGTCGGAATCTTTTTTTATACGTGTTTTTTGCCGATTACTCAAAGACGGGAACGATTTGAAAAATTCTTCTTTTGTTTGAAAGGGTGTACATGTGGTCCCATGGTCATCAGTACAGGATCCTAGAGAAATCGAAGGAACTCCTCAAATATTATAGGCACACATATAGCGATTTTGGTATTTTTCATCAACAATTACATTGTTTGCACTCAGAAAGTATCATATGGTGAAGTGGAACTGATGAAGAAGACCACAGATGACCACTGGCCATCTGTGGCAAAAAATGTATCCTAGTCGTGTTTGAACTTATTAGAATCGTCATGAGATTTATCTGGGCTATAAATGATTTGCATGTAAATTGGAAGTATAATAATATTATATGATACTATTACTATAATAATAATACTTTGTGACATAAAATCAAACCAATTTCCAAAACAAAACACTACAAAGCGAAAAATAACTTTTTTACCCGAAGTCTGTGTCGAATAACGGAAATCGATGGGTACCTACAAAATACTAATACTACTAATACTACTACTAATAATTTTGTATTTTTAATGTCACTCTTATGTTATCCGTGATGATTTTTTCTAATTTGATTTTAACCGACTTCAAAAAAGGAGAAGGTTCTCAATTCGTCGGCATCTTTTTTTTGTTTTTATGTATGGTCGCTTGAACCGATTTAGAAAAATCTTATTTTATTTGAAAAGATAAACTTTCCAGGTGGTCCCATAGTCACCAGCTCAGGACCTGATGATCCTGACTAGGTGTCAGGATCTGATGATGGCATCCAGGAGATATCGAAGAACGATTTTAGTATTTGCATCAACAATGCAAGAATTTGCACTCAGAAAGTATCATTTAGTGAAGTGGAACTGATGAAGAAGACCACAGAGGGTCACTAGAACTTCTTAGTGATAAGTTTGTCACGGGTATGAGATATCTAAAATAGTTAACTGACTATGATGATGCAAGTACTTATAAATAATTAGTACTAACGAAAATGATACCATCGAACTGATCTGATGATGAAGCCGGAAGGTAGGCACTGGAACGCCGAAATAAAACTAGGTATCCTAATCGTGTTTGGGCTTATTGGAATCAAGTGAGATGTGCTTTGTCAGTAAATGATTTTCATGGTAATTTGAGGTACCTACCTATCAAAACTAAAAAAAGAAACAAAAATTTTTTAAACAAAAAAAGTCAACTGACTTCCAAAGCAAAACAATACAAAGCGAAAAATAACTTTCTTTTCTGAAATCGGTGCCGAAAAAAAAATCAATAGGTAACAAAGACACCGACTTCGGGCAAGAAACTTATTTTTCGCTTTTTATTGTTTTGCTTTGGAAGTCGGTTTAATTTTTTTGTTAAAAAGTTTTTGATTGAAACAGTGATTTTTTGTGATGATTTTTCTTTCAAAAAAGCAATTAAAATTAACAAATAGTTTTTACGGTTAAACTATCAAAAGACATTCCAGAAAATAAAAAATAGGTTTCGTATTTTGTCGTATCAGTAAAAATATAATGCTGTCCAAAGCCCATA
Source organism: Orthosia gracilis (assembly GCA_947562075.1). NCBI lineage: Eukaryota > Metazoa > Arthropoda > Insecta > Lepidoptera > Noctuidae > Orthosia > Orthosia gracilis. The sequence continues at coordinate 72,371,675 of OX387264.1, read as the reverse complement.
CTTTTACCATAGTGCCGATCCCATGGTAAACCCATAAAATAACCTCCTTTATTTTAACGGCCCATTACCATATTGAGTATGTGTTTTTAATAATAATTATCAAGTGCGAGTCATACTTGCTTAGGGAGGATTTCGTACCATACCACAAAATTTTCTTGCAAAATTTCATGGTCAAGAGCCCTATAGGTTCTACCAGTGTTAAAGATATGCAGTATCGCGAAACCTTGATTCGCGCCTGACTGATTTTTATTATTTGTTGTTACTTCTTCTTGTTCGTCGTATTGATGATTCAAATTAAATACTTATGCGTATTTTGACCAGTATTCAGCAAATTATATAATGTTACTAGATCTCCCCCATGGCTACCGTCAACTGGCTACCTACCTACACTACCCTACCTACCCTACTTGCATGAATGTTGCGTAACTTTGATCACGCTCACTGACGGCATGGCACGGTAAAGGACAAATGTTTTTTCGTGGACCAATGATTTTCGACCTTACCGCGGCATGGATTGGCACTTTTCAGCATACAAAATCAATCTGCCGCTGCATGCCGCGGCATTCGTGTGGCAATCAAGGATTTTCAGCGCTAAAGTCATTGAAGTAAGGTCAAAAATCATATGTCCACGAAAAAATCTTGGTTTTCTAATGATAAGCATAAAACGTATCCCATACATTTTATGCTTATCATTAACGGCATCTTAACCCGAGTTAAGTCAAGAAAATTGAGTCCTTGTATAAAATATATTTAATTGAATAGAGAAAGAGTATCGAATGTCCTAAATCATACTAATATTATAAATGTGAATGAAAGTTTGTTTGTTACGCTTTCACGCAAAAACTACTGAACCGATTATCATGAAACTTTGTACATTATATTCTTGGAGGTATTAGAAGTAATATAAGAGACTTTTAAATAATAAAAAAAAAAAATTGGCTTCACTGCGAGTGAAGCCGCGGGTAAGAGTTAGTATCGATATAAAACACATTTAAGTTGCTCCTGCAACCACTTTGCCATTACTCAACAAAGGACAGGCCACCCGCGCGAGCCGTAGCGGCTGTTCACCAGCAAACCGTTGCGTTGCTGCGTAGATGAGCATCGGGCGGGCGCTGCCCTCACTTCGCGCCTCCGGATTTTCATATACACTCTAGGCCCTAGGGTTAGTAGGCAAGGGACTACGTGCAGTCAGGGTGCCTTTGTTCAGTTTTGGAACAGATTAACCTATTTTACTCGTATTCAATTGTGTTTAAAAAAATATGTCAATGTGTACGTGGAAAATATCTCTTTCTTCGAAGTAGCCTACTGTCTGCGGCGCGACGCCGCTTACATACTTTGTGCCATAGGCCAACGTAGATTAATAAAATTTATTTTTAGACTGTCAGATATTTCTGTATAGTTTAAGACAGTGCAAAGGGTTTTGTGAGGTCGTGAACACCTGCTGGCTTCTACAGTAGTTGTAAATATGAAAATTTGAATAATGACGGTAGAATACATTTTTATTACTTGTAAATTTTAATTTTAATTATTTGACGTTCAAAAGTGCCGCTTTTTGGCTTAGTTAAATAAATATATTTGACTTTGAAATTGCGAGGGTACAGTCAGATCAAAGTTTTTTTTAGAGTACCCCTGAGACATTAAATTAATTGCATAATAATTTGTAACTATGATGTGTTATTACTTGGTTTCGTCGCTAAGATTTTTACTTGTTTATCCACCAGATTAGATAAATTACCACTTACAGATGTCCAATTTATTTATTTTATACACAAAACTGCTTGGTAAAAGCCTACCCCATATCTTTCTAACCTTTTCCCTTGCACCACATAATATAACAAAAAAAACTTCAATTAGGGTCACAAATTATTATTTAATTAAAAAAAATTAATCTCAAAGTAATTAACATTATAATAAAAATTAATGACAGCAAGATTCGTCATGTAATCAGCCTTACAGAAGTCATGACATTTTTATTGTTTTTTATCTTCTTGATCTTAATTATCTTTCTTGGGAGGACAGTCCTCAAGCTTCACACATTTGCCGCTCTCGGTGTCCCTGACAGTGGGAGCGTCGCAGTAGCAGGCAGAGTAGTCACAGATGACTCCCTTACCAGGAACAGGGTGAGGCTCGACACACGTAGCCTCAGGAGTCACGGGTTTGCAGCCAGGTGTGTAGGAGCTGGTTCCCGCCTCACACTGCTTCCTGCCTGGAACAATAGAAATATGTCGAGAATTTTGTGAGAGGTGCTGCAAATATGAGGAATATATTCTGCTGAGCAGGTCCTGGGTTCGATAGCCGGGTAATCAGGCAGGGGTGTATTATAAGAAAAAAGGAGCCCTGCTGTCGGCAGCAACATTCACCAAAATGAATTCGTAACATTACTAACGTTCTTCAACGATGAAAGCAACAAAATTAACTTTGACGTTCGAAAACTGCTGTCCGAAATATATTTTTTATTTTACTTTTCCAAATACATTTTATAAGTTGGTCGACTTCGACTCGTAAACTTGTAAAGCCTACTTATCTGTGATAGTTTTCTTTTTAATTTCGTTATTTATACTACTGCTTTAATTTCAGATTCTCAAAGGTTCTTAAGAAGAGAATGAGGGTAGTCAAACTGCAGAATGCAATTCTTACATACATAACTACTCCTTTTGCTTCAAGTTCGCGTTCATACATCTAGTCATACACGCACGCCAGTTATGCGCACCTGATATTTCTGAAGAACATCACCGATAAAATCCGTTAAAGATTGACAATTACTCAAATTTTGAAATCTTAAATCAAAAATAGAGGGTAAGCCAGTAAGCAAACTATTTTTTTTTTGTTTGGCCGAAAACCGTAACTTTTTGAACGCACGGTATGAGTTACCTTCAGGCAACAACAAAAACATAAAATGGCCTTTTTTTTACCGAGGTTCGCAATTCGAATGTATTTTTTTGCAGGTTTGTTACCTCAAAACTTTTAAAAAGGTGAACCAATTTTCACGTTTTTTTTTTATTTGAAGGTTGTTGCTTCTCATGTGGTCCCATTTAAATCTGAAGAAGAACTTCGGAGATATAGAACAGAACTCTTCAGTAAAAAAACCGTTTTACAAAAAAATACTACAGACTTCCAAATAAGAAAACTACAAAGTTAAAAAATAACTTATTTTTGGAAGTCAGTATTGATAGGTACCAATTTTTTGCGTTATGGACACCGATATCCAAAAATAAAGTCACTTTGTTCTTTTCTTATTTCTAAGTCTGTAGTATTTTTTTCAGATCTTCTATAATTTGGGCTGATTAACGTGGTACAACAAACTCCCTAGCAACATGTTTCCGTCTGTTTAATTTAAAGAATTTAATGATTTAAAAAAAACAAATATAAGAAACTTCAAACATGTGGTCGTTATTCTTTTATTTTATATTTGAGTATACCCTGTTGATGGAAGATCGAATTTATCTCTTTAAGACTAGAGTATTTGCAATAAAAAATAACAAAACGTGGTTTATTATGGAAGCAAGTAAATTCAAGAAGCAACAGGAATATGTATAGGCCGTAGCAAGCAGGTGGCGTTAAGTAGTTTCTGCCTACCCTCATGGGAAAAAGGTTCGAGTTTATATATGGTAGCTATGTAAATTCAAATTCGACCGAAAACCGTGATCAACGTCATAAAAAATTACCTTCGAAAGACAAAAATGCTCATCGTTTGCGGTTTTCTATTGTTTGGGCTGATGAGACTAAATGAGAGCTGGGACCAAAATCTTAACGTGTTTTCCGTTAGACGACGGAGTATCGGTATGGTAACACGGTCACCCATCTACGGGCCGTCCACAGTAAGCGTTGCTTAAATTTGAAGATCGACCCATGCGGACTTTGGCTAGAGCTCGTATCTTCGCTAATACAATTAAAAAAATCTCGATCCATTAAGTAAGTACTTACATTTCCCCATAACGTACTGGCAACCGTTACCCATTGGCTTAGGGTCAGCAGAATCACCAGAATCACCAGACGACAAAGCGACGAACGCCAAGACACACAGAGCGACTAAGAACTTCATGGTAGGTAACAGATTTTTTTTTTCTTTGCAAAAAACACGACTTGTTTTATTGAACTCTTTTGTTCCTCTGCCCGTCCCGACTAAATAGGTCTCTTTTAAATAGTTCTTGTTCACAATTAAATATTTATGTGGGTACATTGAGAATCATGCTAACCGGTATGCTAAAGCACCTCCGAGACGGTCTAACAGTTTTATTCAAACTTGTAGATTTTAATTTGACTCAAACCGTTTTGATCGTTTACACAGCAAGTTTGAAAGGATTTTTCAAACCTTCACGGGTGTGAAGCTTGTTTGATGAAAATTCATATTTTTGTTTTTTGACGCGTCATTCGATTGTCTTCCGACGCGTTTGAACAAATATGGCTCAGTTTGCACTGGATGTTGTAGCCGGCGAAATCGAAAAGAGCCCTCTGTCGGCGCGACCATGCGTTCGTGTTTGCGGGAGGGCTGTATCAGACTGTTACTGACTAAAACCCACCCATTTTCCTTCAGTTGCTTGTGGCTGGACCGCGGTAAGCCTCTTTCAAATTTATCCGCGACCCGTAAGTTTACCTACCTGGTGCGCCATCAACAACAAACATTTCACCAGTTATTTTCAAGTTTCATGTTATTCGGGTAATCTGCAATTTTAGGAAATGTAGCATATACCTTACTTACGAACTTGCCCATTATGTACAACAACTAAAAAGTGAAAAATAAAAATCATTTTGACAAAAAAATAGAACCGAATTAAGTTTTTTATTACATTTTAAGCAGGCGAGTAATGTAATAAAGGCAAGGAAATCGCGATACTTGTTCCAGAGCATTTCACAATTTACTTGTGACGCAACACAAGTCTGATCAAGGCGGTGTACAGACTACAGAACCAAACTGCGCAATTTCGTTTGATAATCCTTCAAACCGGCATCAAACGGTTGCATCAAACAATTAAGTTTTGAATCAAACTGCTTGACCGTGTCGTCACCCTTAACAACGTACCGTTACCATTTTAGATTTGTTTTTTTTTTCGTTTATGGTATTGCCTCCGATCAAATAAAAAGTCAAGATTAAACTTTGCAAACAACAAGGTGACGCCGGTTAAAACAACGCCTAGCCGTATACATACATAATTACACGTACACACGTGCCACAAAACTACGCCTTAGCTTGTCAGTCGAGCTCTCAGATTAAATAAAAAGCTATGTATAAAGCGGCAAGGCATAGTTTTAACCCGCGACACCTTGTTGTTTGCAACGTTCCGTCTTGGCTTTTTATTCGATCTGAGGGTATGTTGTTGCCGGTGCCATCTTTTTTTCTTTTTAACCGACTTCAAAAAAAGGAGGAGGTTCTCAATTCGTCGGAATCTTTTTTTATATGTGTTTTCCCCGATTACTCCAAGACGCCTGGACCGATTTGAAAAATTCTTCTTTTGTTTGAAAGGGTGTACATGTGGTCCCATGGTCATCAATTCAGGATCCAAGAGAAATCGTCAAATAGGAACTCCTCAAATATTATAGGCATACATATAGCGATTTTGGTATTTTTCATCAACAATTACATTGTTTGCACTCAGAAAGTATCATATGGTGAAGTGGAACTGATGAAGAAGACCACAGATGGCCACTGGAACTCCGAAATAAATGACTTTTTAACAAAAAATCAAACCAACTTCCAAAAGAAAACGCTATAAAGCGAAAAATAACTTTTTTTCCCAAAGTTGGTGTCGAATAACGGAAAACGATGGGTACCTACAAAAGACACCGACTTCGGGACAGAAAGTTATTTTTCGCTAGTTAGTAATTTTGTATTTTTAATGTCACTTATGTTATCCGTGATGATTTTTTCTAATTTGATTTTAACCGACTTCAAAAAAGGAGAAGGTTCTCAATTCGTCGGCATCTTTTTTTTGTTTTTATGTATGTTACCCAATTACTCAAAGACGCTTGGACCGATTTAGAAAATTCTTATTTTATCTGAAAAGGTAAACTTCCCAGGTGGTCCCATAGTCACCAGGTCTGGATCTGATGATCCTGACCAGGTGTCAGGATCTGATGATGGCATCCAGGAGATATCGAAGATACTCGTTAAATATTATAAGCATACGTATAACGATTTTAGTATTTGCATCAACAATGCAAGCATTTGCACTCAGAAAGTATCATTTAGTGAAGTGGAACTGATGAAGAAGACCACAGAGGATCACTAGAACTTCTTAGTGATAAGTTTGTCACGGGTATGAGATATCTAAAATAGTTAACTGACTATGATGATGCAAGTACTTATAAATAATTGGTACTAACGAAAATGATACCATCGAACTGATCTGATGATGAAGCCGAAAGGTAGGCACTGGATTCCGAAATAAAACTATGTATCCTAATCGTGTTTGGGCTTATTGGAATCGAGTGAGATGTGCTTTGTCAGTAAATGATTTGCATGGTAATTTGAGGTACCTACCTACCTACCTACCTATCAAAACTAAAAAAAGAAACAAAAATTTTTTAAACAAAAAATGTCAACTGACTTCCAAAGCAAAACAATACAAAGCGAAAAATAACTTTCTTTTCTGAAGTCGGTGCCGAAAAAAAAAAGCAATAGGTAACAAAGACACCGACTTCGAGCAATTCGCTTTTTATTGTTTTGCTTTGGAAGTCGGTTTAATTTTTTTGTCAAAAGCTTTTGATTGAAACAGTGATTTTTTGTGATGATTTTTCTTTCAAAAAAGCAACATGCAAAGAAAAAAGACTCACTTACACATCTACCCTCATTTTATTAAAATTAACAAATAGTTTTTACGGTTAAACTATCAAAAGACATTCCAGAAAATATAAATTGGGTTTCGTATTTTGTCGTATCAGTAAAAATATAATGCTGTCCAAAACCCATACTTTTACCATAGTGCGATCCCATGGTAAACCCATAAAATAACCTCCTTTATTTTAACGCCCTATAATCATAATGCGTATGTGTTTGCAATAATAATCTTTCAAGTACGAGTCATACTTGCGTAGGGAGCATTCCGTACCATACCGCAAAATTTTCTTGCAAAATTTCATGGTCAAGAGCCCTATAGGTTTTACCAGTGTTAAAGATATGCAGTATCGCGAAACCTTGATTCGCGCCTGACTGATTTTTATTATTTGTTGTTACTTCTTCTTATTCGTCGTATCGATGATTCAAATCAAATACTTATGCATATTTTGACTAGTATTCAGCAACTTAAATAATGTTACTAGCTCTCCCCCGTGGCTTCGCTCCCATCAACTGGCTACCTACCTACCCTATCCTACCTACCCTACTTACATGAATGTTGCGTAACTTTGATCGCTTACGCAGCGCACGCAATGGAAGCTCTCAAAAACGAATAATTTTGCCCGTTTTTGCAACATTTTTCATTTATGCTTCGCTCCTATTGGTCGTAGCGTGATGTTATTTAGCCTATAACCTTTCTCGATAAATGGACTATCCAACACAAAAATATTTTTTCAATTCCGACCCGTAGTTCCTGAGAGCTAATCTCTGGAACTACGGGTCGGGCGTTCAAACAAACAAACAAACTCTTCAGCTTTATAATATTAGTATAGATTTATTCTTGGCACTACATACAAAGTTTATATTTGATTTTTAAAGTTCAAAGGATAGAAAGAAGACTAAATAACGCAAAAACGCCAATAATATAGATTTTTTGTTTGAACCCTTCTAATTTTCAATATTTCTCCTATCTGTTGTTCTAGCGGCGATTGTAATAAATAACTATTCTCATTTCATGTGTCTATCTAATACACTTTCAAAGATAATATAGCTAGGTGATGGGCAGTCAAATGGATAGATAGCGGTGGCTTATTAACAAGGCTCCTATTCTCACCATACCGATACCGAACCCTTAAAAAGATGGGGTCGATGTAAGTTATAACAATATTAACGCTTTTTGCGATGCGTATACTACTTGCAGATGACGGAATGATGTGTTCCCAATGTCAGCAGTATTCAATAATACCTGAGGCTCTAGACAAGTCAGATTAATGTCCGTGTCTACCGTCGGGCCACCAACGCCAAACGCTTCCATATTTGGAAGATACTTCTCAATTGGTACCTATAGTTTTCGAAAAAATCGACTTTGAAGGAGGTAGTCACGCTCCCTTCAGCAGGGCCATCATAAACGCTGAAAAAGGTGGCATGTTAAGCTTTTAAGTGATTAATTTCGTAAAAAAAAACAAAACTGAAACATTTGTATTTACTGAGAAATCTAGGATGATAAATTTCTCGCGCTCGTTCAGCAGGGCGCCTTTGAATACTGATGCCAAGTTTGAGGAGCTATTCGCTTTCCTCAAACCTACATAGAAAATAAGTACCCTGCAAGATAAAATTTGTACCCAAAATTCAAAACGAGTACTCTACTAGCTTATGAGATGCTAGCTTCTGCCAGCGGCTTCGCCTGCGTGAAAAGTGATTTATATAAGTTATAGTGACCAGTGAAAATTCAGATGCCTGAGTGTTGTATTTTAAGAGAAATTAGCTTTCATAAATCAAAATCAAAATAGTTTATTTCAAATAAGCCTTAGAGATACTTTTGAATTGTCAAACAAAAAAAATTAAAACATGACTCTAGTTGCAAATTCGCAAGCGTCAGTAGATCTCAATGGAGAAGAATTTGCAAGAAACTCCACGGACATTCTTTTCCATCAGTTTCAATTACAAGTTTTGGGTTACATAATTCTTGTTGAAAAAAATACATATATGTGAGAATGATGCAAAAAGACGTGCACGTAAAAGCGTCTAGAGTAACAAACATAAAAATGCAATTACTATTCCATACTAAATCTCCGCGTATAACCCGAACAAATTAAGTTGTCAATGGTATTGAGCTGTTTAGATGTACACTCGAGCACATACATTTAGGGATGTCGGAATCCCCCCGCTGGGATCCCGCGTTATTATTATTTATTTATTTATTTATTGATTGATAAAAACGGTACATTGTAAGTTATATAAAGTACATAACGTCCAACAAACCAACAAAACTATAGACATAGTTTGTCTGTTGGATCTTTACTTATTTACTTAATTATATAAAGTTATGTATGTATGCTAGGTATAATAAGTACGTGAGTATGAATATCGTAGATTAAATATAAGTATAGATATTAAGAGTATATAGCTTATGTAAAACAGTAGTTTCGGTACAGTAGTTATGTAAAACAATATAAAGTTAAGGCAATGTACTAAGTAGGTATTTTTTTAGATTTATCTTAAATTTATTTTTCTTCTTTTCGTCTCTGATTTCATCTGGTAAGCTGTTGAGTATGTAAGGGAAACGCTTTTCTAATGTTCGGTCTTCATAAACATTATTTACTCTTGGTACTACATATTTACCAGACGACATCGTTCGGGTGTTATATTTGTTACATACATTTATTAATAATGGATTATGCTCATGATTACTATGGTTATTAGTTGCGAGTAAGTACTTATGTTTTATGCTGACCGGTAATACTTTACAAATTTTATATAGTTTATAATAATCGTTTTTAAGTTTATTTTTAGTTTTTTTATCCACTATTAGTTTTAGGAACCTAACTTGTATATTTTCTAATTTTTCTATGTAAGATTTAAATGTAAGTCCATAGCAATCAAAAGCATAATCGATTATAGATTCCACCATACATGAGTATAGTATTTTTAGGGTACTAGTAGGAACTCGATAACTTAGGTGGTAAAATTTACTTAGTATAGTTTTAAGTTTATTGCATAGGTTAACTCTCTGGATAGGTTGTCGAGGCAGGGGGGCTCAGTAGCCTTGGTTTGGTCACCCACGTAGAAGCGAAGCGGAACCCGAGGAGGGGCTGCTCGTCAGGGCTTTTGCCGATAAGCCGACGACGTAGCGGCCAACAAGTAGGTTGCGGTGCCACCTGGGCGACATCGCAACTGAGGTGGGCCGCGATGTCGTATGGGGCCTCCCATATCCATACGATATGGCGGCTGAGGGTTGGAGGCCGCGGCGGCAGAGGAGAGCCGGTATTACGGTGCACCGTTCTCCCTACCTTCCGCGGCCTGGACGGGGTCGCCACCAACTGATGGAGTGTACGTGGCGGGGTCATCCGACTGTGACCCGTCACACAAATCTGGTAGCACCGCGGAACCTTAAAAAATTATTGACCCATCACATGTTTACCGACGGTCTGTAAGGTTCTTACATCCATTTCGAGAGCTAAAATTAGTAAACACATCGATAATAATTCCATCATGTTGTCTTCTCAGAATGGATATAAGAATGGGTCCCACAGTACTAAGGAACTATACCTTATTGATATGTCCATTAGCAAACAGGTTCGGCGTTCCCGAAAGGATCTGTCAACATGTTGGATAGATTATAAGAAGGCCTATGAATACGTGCTTCATACATGGCTCATGAGGGTGCTAGAATTATATAAAATAGATACAACTCTACGCACTTTCCTGATGTTGTGTATGGGGCAATGGAGCACGGTCCTTCGCTATCCAAGATGTCGAAATATCCAGAGGAATAGTTAACCTGTAAGGATCGAGCGAGGTATATTCCAGGGCGATAGTTTGAGTCCACTTTGGTTTTGCCTAGCCCTGAATCCTCTAAGCACGTTTCTAGATGATTCAGGGCTAGGCTATCGGTTGAAGAGAGGTGGATAGGTTATATCTCACCTCCTTTACATGAATGACCTGAAGCTCTTTGCCCCCAGCAATCTTCAGCGTATAGAGCTAATGCAGGTAACAGAAACTTTTAGTAGGTAGCGCCAACAGGATGGAGTTTCATGTGGACAAATGTGCGGTCATGCATGAAAAGCGAGGGGAGATTTTGAATTCAACTCACGAATTCCATAAACCTGAGATTCCTCTCAAAAAAAATTAAAAAAGAATGCTTTAAGTATTTGGGTATGTCGGCATCGTTAATCAATGCTATTGACATGAAGCAATCATTGAAGGAACACTTCTTTGGCCTCCTGAAGAAGATATTCAATAGCCTTCTTTCGGGCGGAAACAAGGCACACGCGCCTTCAACGAATGGGTCATATTATATATGGGCCGGTATTGATTCTTTCGGCATATTCAAATGGACTCAAACGGAACTTGACGCCCTGGATAGGCGGATCCGTACACTATTAACAGCATATCGAATGCATTACCCACGGGCGTCGGTCATATTGTATATTCTGCGGCAGTGTGGAGGCAGAGGCATTTTAAACGCTAAGAACCTTCACAACTGCGAGAATGCAATCTCAGGGAATTATTGATATTGTATGTTAGCCTAGAATGTTCAACTACTAGGCAAAGGTTACCCCATATCTTCCCAACCAGTTTTCTTGTGCCACATAATATAACAAAATAAACTTCAATTAGGGTCACAAATTATCATTTAATTAAAAAACTTATTGTCACAAAATATGGAATATCAGCAACATTCGTCATGTAATCAGCCTTACAGAAGTCGTGCCATTTTTATTCTTTTTTATCTTCTTGATCTTTATTTTCTTTCTTGGGAGGACAGTCCTCAAGCTTCACACATTTTCCGCTCTCGGTGTCCCTGACAGTGGGAGAGTCGCAGTAGCAGGCCGAGTAGTCGCAGATGGCTGCCTTACCAGCAACAGGGTGGGGCTCGTCACAGGTAGCCTCAGGAGTCAGGGGACCGCAGCCAGTGTTGTAGGAGCTGGTGCCCGGCTCACACTGCTTCCGACCTGGAACAATGTTAATGTGGTGAGAATCGTGTCAGAAAACAGTAGACGAAATCGCTACTGCTGTGCCCGAGGAACAGAGCTCGAGGGTGTATTACGCATCGGAGACGCCCCAAGCCACCGCAGGACGCGCCCTGAGCGACAGGGGTCTTAAGCCGATTCCTGGCCACCGTAGGCGCGGGCTTGCGGACGGAATGTAATGGGTAGCTCGTCTTCCGATAAGAACTAAACCCGAGTCGGCGGAGCGTAGTGTTCCACGCGCGCCTCAAAGCGTTGTCAGCAAAAGCTGATGGGGTCCGCTAGGACCGATGCCTGTTTGGGTCGCGGATACATTTGAAAGAATTACCGCGGCCCTGAGACAAGCAACTAATGGCACACGGGTGGATTTTAGCCAGTAAAAGTTTGATATGTCCTCCCGCTTCACCCAGAAGGGGAGAAGTCATCAATACCAACCCAAAAAAAAGGGCGGTGTATAATGAGCAAATAGGATCTACTGCTGCTCATCTTGGGTCCAATTCTTGTGTTGGGCAAGTGTTTCCTTGGCATTTCTTAATAGCAGCATAGTCTGTTGATGGCTATATACACTCAATCCCTATTCAGGTCTTAAACATAACTGGCGATTTGTTGGTGTATTATAAATAGGAACCTATACATCTGTCCTAACGCTTTGGTAAATAAATATAGACGTGATGGTATGTTGTAAGCATTTAATAATAAAAGCCTGTTACTAACCTAAGGCAAAGACCTCTTTTCATACAGAGAAGGCATGAGATAAGTACACCTCTGCTCTAACCCTTCGACAAATCCACCGTGATGTTGTATTGTAAGAATTAGTAAAAAAATAATAATTATCCAACCAAAATGACCCAAAATTCTAAAACTGCTATTTAGACTAAATGTTAATTAACACGTACAACAGTTCTTCAATTAATTGTCAATTTATTTATCTACCGGTTCGTTTAGAACAACAATTGCATTTGCTACAGTATGCTGTTGTCCATGCATTTAAATTTGTTTTATCTAAAGTTTGTTATCAAACTAAATTAATTTTAAAATGTTGGATCGCATTGGTTGTTTAAATCGTTTGGACCAAATTTTCGTATCGTTCTCGTTACGAATACAGTTAACACGTGCTATGGGATTTCAAAGGCATAATTTTATTAAGCTTTTTAATGTTTTTATAAATAGTGTCGAGATTTTTATAAATGTTCCCCATATCATTAGTGTACCAAGTATTAAATTTAAATACTATACGGGTTTCCCAGCGGCTTCGCCCGCGTGAGAGTCGAAAAATGAGAACGATTTACAATTTTACCGGGATAAAAGTATAGTTTAACCTAACCTGTATCCAAAATCCAAATCCGTGAAGCATATTACGCGAGGCGGACTCCCGCACGAATGGTTCCGTACCATTATCGCAAAAAAACGACGACAAAAGAAGGCGTTTGTTGTATGGGAGCCCCACTTAAATATTTATTTTTATCCTGTTTTCAGTATTTGTTGTTATAGCGGCAACGGATGTACATCATCCGTGAAAATTTCAACTGTCTAGCTATCACGGTTCATGAGATACAGCACGGTGACAGACAGACTGAAAGTGGAGTCCTAGTAATAGGGTCCTGTTTTTACCCTTAGGGTGCGGAACCCTAAAAATCACATTCTTAAAGTACGATTTGAATGATATTTTGTGTCAAATAAAATATATATCAAAGATTTTCTTCGTCGTCATCATCGGTCCACCTGGTGGAAGGCCTCCCAACGCCACGTCTTCCGGTTCGCGCTCGACACTCCGGAACTTTTCTGTCCCAACGGCCATCCGTTCTGCGAGCAATGTGCCCTCCCCACTGCCACTTAAGTTTGGCAATTATTCGGGCTATGTCGGTAACCCTGGTTCTCTTGCGGATCTCTAAATTTCTGATTCGATCACGCAAGGATACTCCGAGCATAGCCCTCTCCATTGCCCTTTGGGTGATTGTCTATATATACATATATTCGTTACAAAATGTCACTTTAATTACATTACTACTTATCACAGAGTCCTAGCGCTAACATAGAAAATTTGGTTCAAATAAATGTCACTAGATGGCGCGATATGCATCGAATTGTGTGTAAAATTAACATTTTCTAGAATTGGTGATTAAAATTGTATGTTCTTTTTTAATCAATTCTCCTAAACACAAAATTACGGAATATTGGGCTCTTAATTCCCATTTCAAAGATTTATTTGAAAGAATCATTTAAAATTGATTCCATTGCCGCGATGGCGCGGTTTTCAAATTTTTGAGTATGCTTCAAAAATTTAAAACCCTTGATTTTTTTCATTTGTATTGTTACACATTTTGGTACAATGAAACTGTGAAATCTTGCAAAAAACACTATAAAACAAATCGTCACTGTATTTGAAGAAAAAAATTGTCACGAAACGAGAAAACCCTTTTACTTGCAAGTAGCTGCTAACATCTATAGCCGTGCATCGAAGTACTTATAAAAATAATCATCCTGGTCAGACGAAAACCGCTAGTTACGTCGGCACGATGTCTTTGTATGGGATGAGACATCTGTATGCTAGTATTATATCATCTGTGCTACTTATATTTTTCTACGTTTTTAGATAAGTCTCTTATCTACGGCTAGCATCTAAAGAATGGAATCTGTTGATTATAAATACATACATAGATACATAAACTCTCGCCTGATTCCGATGGGAGGTCAGCAGAAACTACGGAACTCCACCTGCTATGATTCTTACATACTTCTTTTGATTCACTCATGTTCATACATCTAGTCATACACGCAAGCGATTCGCATTCTGGTAATTATACTGCGGAAACTATTTTGGAATTTTTATATTGAGTATTTATTGCACATCAAGTATTTAAAAATTGCGACGTTTTTCCAATAATGATGACGATAGTGCTAGATGGGTATAACGGTCAGCTCACACTGAGACACAAGGCAAGGCGACGATTTTTATTTACTACACAAAGTACACAATTTTTCAGTGGCAAGCTTATCTTTGACATCGCTGATAAACTAGAGTTAATCTAAGTTAGAAATCGCCAACCCGTCTTGAGCGTGTGATGATCAATGCTCGTGCCTTCTCTGTATGCTGCCCTGCAGTGGAACAGTTACAGGCGGGTAATGTTATATCGTCAATGGCAGCGCTCAAGTCGTTTTGACTGCAGGTTTTAAGGCATAGCAGGCAGTAACATAGGTAAGACATAGTATGCAATGCAGTTCCATTTAAATTCGTATTTTTTTTTTGTTTTCATTGACTCGCGCTTGACCACTATCTCAACTGATGGTAAGCGATGATGCGATCGACGATGAACAACGCTTGACTAAAAGTAACCTATTCACTCTTGACTTAAATATCCCTAGATTGTAGCTATCGGGAAACACAGACTCCGTCAGGGAATTCCACTCCTTAGCAGTACGCATAATAAAAGTATTCTCAAAACGTTTAGTGCGTATGGGTGGGATGTCCGTCAGTCTGACACCGAAGACTCGAGAAGGCTTTTCCTCCAGTAAAATAAAATAACTTTCTCACTCACACTTTCTCCACTCAACACTACCTTATGAGTAACAGCATACATCTTCCTCAAATGACCTCAACCTAACCCAAAACGGTATGCAAACATATTGCTCATAATATTGCATTAAATGAGTAATATGACCCTTTGTTTGTATTACCGGTCAGGGTAGGCATAACCATGGCATAGTATGGTACTTGACATCCATATCTTTTTTTTTTGACCATGGGTTTAACGTTAAAATGACAACTATTGCCTATGTTCACGGTGATTAATTATGGATTTTCAATCAAAATTAAAAGTCATTTACCTATTCAAATTAGGCTGAGAACCTACTTTTTGGACTTGAAAGTTCTACATAAAGACAGTCCCCAAAATACTCCCGCCCGTCACCATCTCCTGATGTTTTAGCTGGCAAGAAGAAGTGGTGCAACTAACATCCAAATATAATTTAGAGAAATTAAGGCGTATACATTCCCCAATATAAACGCAGTACTGAGCGTGCGCCCGCTCGTAGCCAGAATATTAATATTGAACCTCCTTTTGGACAGTTTTGTTTGCAAAATATTTTTTGATTTATTTTCCTGTGTAAAATATTTTTAAACATCCAAGTCGTTTTGGAAGACTACCCAAAAATAGTGAATAAAAATCGTGTTTTTATTTATTTTTTTAAAGCACATCTATAAGTTACACGGAAACCGTGATTCACAAAATATACTGTACATGAATCAATAATATTTTTTTTTTCTCAAACCTTTTAACCTCGGCTAGGTTAAAAGGTTTGAGAAAAAAAATATATTGTTAGTTAAGTTAGTTAAGTTGGAAAGGAGTATGCTTTAGAAAGTAACCGTTTTACGGCACTAAAGCGGTGGAAGGCCCTTAATAATAGAATAATATACAATTAAAGATATTATTTGTGTATCATCTTAAAATTTAATGTCATAAAACAAAAAGGTATTTTTCTGTATAAGACAGATAGTTCCAAGCTTAGTTAACTTTCAATATTTAAACTTTTTGTCTCTGTCACCTCTAACCTAGACTAGAGTCAAGAGCAAACCCATCTAAAATAAAAAATTAAAATACCGGGCATCAGAAATGGCAAACATTTAATTTCTATTGTAAATTGGTTATTATTATCTATATCAGTTGAATCGCCAACGAGTTTGAACATATATCTCACTATAAAAGCACTAATTCTCCCAAATGGGTAAAATAATCTGAGTGCATAACAAAAACATAAGAACTTAAGATAATAGTACTGTTTTGCCACATAATATATATGGACGTATCCTAACTGTTATCTTCGAAGTTTATCGAAAGGGTCACGAATCCCTTGGAATAAGTACTAAGTAACAAACAGATGATAGTATTATAAACTTGACACTAAGTCACCACCCTGATGACGAAGTAAGGAATTTAAGTTGGGTCGGTAGGCGATATCATTCACGTATTTTTAAGGCGATATATACGCCCCAGTGTTAACGCGGTACTGGCCGTGGCTCCGTTCGGAGATAATCAATATTGAACCTCCTTTCAAACAGTTTTGTTTGCAAAATATTATTTGATTTACATATGCTATTTCAGTTATGAAGAAATTCCAGCCATAATTATTTCTGTGTAAAAATATTATTAAACATCCAAGTCGTTTTGGAGGAGTATCCAAAAGTTGCGAAAAAATATCGTGTTGTTAATTATTTTTTTAAAGCGAAACTATTAGTTACACGAAAAAACCTCGAATTACAAGAGATTTTTTGTGAGCGGTAACATTTACCTACGATGCAATTAAGTGGAAGTACCTACGATGCAATTAAGTTTCTTTCGTTTTAATAGCTACCGAGTACTGAGTTTTATTCCGTAAAATACTGCGTTCATCCTCAACAATCTTCAACATCGAGGGATGTGACACTACATTGAAACCACGTGAAAAGCTAAGATCAAAAATTTCAAAAAGTATTCTGACCACGATAATTAATGTCAGAAAAACGTTGTACCAACACTATGCCACAGCGTATTTTAGTATGATTATTGGACCTGTAATTTAATATCTATGTATACCTTTTAATTTACTAAAGAACCGGCCAAGTCGGATTCGCGCACAAAGGCTTCCGTACCATTATCGCAAAAAACGGCAAAAAAATTACGTTTGTTGTATGGGAGCCCCACTTACATATTTATTTTATTCTGTTTTTAGTATTTGCTGTCATACCGGCAACAGAAATACATCATCTGTGAAAATTTGAACTATCTAGCTTTCACGGCTCATGTGATACAGCCTGGCGACAGACAGACGGACAGTGGAGTCTTAGCAATAGGGTCCCGTTTTTACCCCTTGGGAACAAAACAGTAAAAATTGTAATCATTAGCAAATTCTAACACGAAAATTTTCAGTAGGTACCACCTAAATGGCAGATATAAAAAAATGTGATGAACTTACATCTTCCCCAGGGATCATAAGAGCAGCCGTCTGTTAGAGGTGAACCATACGTCAAAACAACGATTGACAAAATACACAACGCGACTAAAACCTTCATTGTTTCAGACTTAATACTTATTTTTCAACTAGAAAGAGCTAACTGGTTGAACCTAGATCTGTCAATAAACTGAGTGAACATTGTAAAACATAAGGTTCTTATAGTCATACCTACTTAATTCAGTCTGACTGATATGGTACTGATTAAATTAAAACTGTTAGAGCTGTGGCTATTGTCGATAAAAATAAAAATGTACCTATATAATATTGAAAACATTTATTTTGAAAGATGTTGATACGGAGGTATGAAATGCAATGGTGGTAGTGACAGGGTTTCTTGTCTATTCTTCTCCATACAAAATTAACTTTGGGAATCAAGCATTATTTTTTTGACTGCATGTAATATCTTTGACATTCAATAATACCTTTTAATTGAAATAATAAATTAGCTTTGCTTTTAATCAAAATTATCGATAAACTCATTTCGAGTAGAACTAAAACTTAATGGAATAGTTCATCATGTTTAAAGGTACAGCAGAAACGACCTAAGTAATTATGAAAGTCAATAGTAATTAAAAAAAAACACTGAATATTTTCCATGCGCAATGATATTCATGATAATTTCACTTTGGTTGTGAATTTAAAACTATTATTATTTCATCATCATCAACCTTCTTAATGTTCCCACTGCTGGGACACAAATCTCCTCTGTGAGAGAGAAACTCATCGGATTTTTATTTCATAACTAGCTGAGCCCGCGGCTTTCCTCCCGTTAACTGACTGCCTAGGGTAGGCAGTCAGTTAACGGCAGGAAAGCCCCTACTTACCTTCCTGCCTACCCTACTTACATACCTACCATTTTTTTTCTAAGATTCGCCGCGAAAGAATGATGATTCTTTCGCAGAAAATCTTAACACTGCCATTTAGAAAATTACTTCAAATGCACAACGCCATCTATCGAATATGGAGTTCAACTGTCCGAGTATCTGAATTGCGTGTGTTGTGATAATTTTACTTCTTGATCACTTTAAATTCATCTTACTTTTCATAGAGTGAACCGATTGCGATGAAACAAAAATTTACTCACAATTTTTATGTACAAAATTTATCTACATTGGTTTCGAACAATTTACGTGACAAATAAACAGACAAAAAATCCAAAAATGCTGAAAATGTGTTCTGTTGGTTATCCTTTAATAGGCTATTTTTTTGGAAATATTTTCGATTTACAAAAACGAATTTTCTACGGATTTTTTATATATTGTAATCATTTCTTGCAAATACAAATATGGTTTGTTTTTATCGATATTATGTAGTCACTTCTCTAGCAACTGGTACTTGGAGTATCACATGCAAGTATATAAAAAGCAAGCCAAATCAGAAAAACAAGGCAACAGAAATATGTAAAGATAAAAATGCATGGATGGGAATACGCTGGATGCGAGACGCACGGGATTGGTCAATGTGGCGACGCCTGGGGGTGGCCTAAGTCCAGCAGTGGACTTCTTTTAGGCTGAAATGATGATGATGATTTCATATTAAATAAAAAATTTTATGCTTTATTAAAAAAACAATTCAATCAATCTAACTGGATGCTGCACTGACCTCTACGTACAACTACTGAGGTAACTGTTACCCCACAAGTTGTACATCTGAAAAATCTGATCCGTATTGAAAATCCGACTACCCGTATCGACGGTCAAAGAACACCTAAGTGTGTTATTTCAGCAAGTAACATTTAGGCGCACGGTTGGCGCAGTGGCTGAGCGATTGATTGCTGCGCTGCGTGTTGCGGGTTCGATTCCCGCACGGAACAAATATTTGTATGACCTACAGATAGTTGTTTCGGCTCTGGGTGTTGTGTATGTGAGCTTATATGTTTGTAAACGCACCCACGATACAGGAAGAAATTCCTAGTGTGGGGCAACGTTTTATTAAATAAAAAAAATGTAACAGTCCTAAAGTAAAGCAAAGGACTCTTCTCATACAGAGAAGGTACGACCATAAACCAACACCTCTTGCTCAAGACCAGGTTAACTTGAGACGTTAATTTCAGACTTGTTAACTAAGGTGTTTTCCTTCACCGATGTCAATGATTTCTAAGATAAATGCACAATGAAAAATGTACTATGTATCTCTCTGCCTAGCCTTTTCCCAACTATATTAGGGTCGGAGTAGAGTTTTACATGGAGCGACTGCCTATCTGACCTCCACAACCCAGTAACTGGGTAACACGACTTGGCAAGAATGGTGTCAGATTTCAAGCTTCTGACTACCCGTAACGACTGACATTTTGAAAATAAATATCCTATGTCCTTCTTTAGATCCTTCGGTATAACGAAATATATCTATATTTTATTTCAATACGACCAGTTTAGCGACATACGTGTGAAAACGTAAGAAATAAACCGTCAGGCAGTTTTTTGCATAGATATCAATACTGAAAGAAAATAACCAAATATTATTCCATACAAAAACTCACGACTATCGAAGTCCACTACTAAACAGAGTTTAGACCTGTCTCAAGTTCCACTAGAACAGTTTAAAGGCGGTTACGCACTACATCCGATCCTTGTCCGTGAAATTTCGGGTCCGAAGTAGCCGTAGTACTACTTGTAGGAAAGCTTACGCACTACATCCGAACTGAACCGAACTCTATCCGACATAATTCAGAAAATTATTAAATCGGATAGATTCAAATCACAGATACGGATCTGATGTAGTGTGTAACTGCCCAAGGCTATTCGCCATCTATATAAATCCACCATTCTTATGTATAGTTCTCGCCAAACTTCTTGGCCGCCCTGAAGTTGGCTTTCCGATAAGCAAGACACGGATCGGTGCTGTTTTTGTATGAGATTTACTACTGCACAGCCAGTGTAGCCAACTTCAGTGCGACCAAGAAGTTTGCTGAGAACTGTAGTTAATCTCGTGACTTTATCAATACTTAGTTTTCAATATCCATGTTTATTTTCAAGTTTAACTAAGCTGTTTGCTTTATCTTTGTTATGTAAGACTTACTTTTTTTTAAATATGCTTTGGTATCTTTAGCAAATTATAAGTTACTACAAACATTTATTATTATAGATATTCATGTCAAAAAGGCCAAACTAAAACATTACTTATCGCCAGAAATAAAAATTGTAAACAATTTATACAACAGACTTACATAATCCCCAGTTACAATACACAAAAAGTGGTACCTAATTAGTAAATAAGACCTTCTTGCTAATTTACATCTTATTTCTCAAAAAGCAAGACCAAAATATGTTTGAACTAAGGTCTCAGTAAACGAACTGATAGGTACCTCCCCATGCCTACCTAGTTCTGGATTATCCGATTGATTAAATTTATTTCTTAAGGCGATGCAAAAAAAAAGCAAATGTAGGGCCGAAAACACCAGCGATCGGACAAAATTCATCGTGACCACGACCGCTCTGTCAAGAGCGAAACGAATAAGAAGAAGAAGAGGGCCGAAACGCCGCCGCCGCGCCCTGTGTTCTATGTTAGGTTAGGTTTGGATCCCCCCCGGTGGGTTCCCGCATTGTCGAGGCGGGGAGGCTCAGTAACCGTGGCTTGGACGCGGTGAAGCGGAGAGGAACCCGAGGAGGCGCCGCTCGTCAGGGCTTTTGCCGACAAGCCGACGACGTAGCGGCCAATAAGTAGGTTGCGGTGGAG
Organism: Orthosia gracilis; assembly: GCA_947562075.1. Classification (NCBI taxonomy): domain Eukaryota; kingdom Metazoa; phylum Arthropoda; class Insecta; order Lepidoptera; family Noctuidae; genus Orthosia; species Orthosia gracilis. Next base: position 72,350,270 of record OX387264.1, on the reverse strand, counting down.
TATGGGCGCCATCGCAACTGAGGCGGGCCGCGATGTGGTATGGTAGGCATCGCGACTGAGGGTTGGAGGCCGCGGCGGGGGAGGAGTGCCGGTATTACGGAGCGCTGCTCGCCCTTCCCACCGCGGCCTGCGCGGGGTCGCCACCGTCTGATGGCGGACGCGGTGGGGCCGCAAGGGAGGAGGAGTGTCGGTATAGCGTTGGCCGCTCTCCCTATCCCCTGCGCCGAAAAGTGGTAGGTGGCGGGGCCACTGTCCTGACTGACCCGTCACAGGGGGACCACGGGTGCCATGCACGGGGTCGTCTGGCGCCCATGTGCTGGTTTGGACCCTGGGGTGGTCACGGCGTACAGTTTGTTCTGTTGCGCCGGTGATGGGGGTTAAACCCCAGAGGAGCGTCCGGAGACAGACAGCCGCGGCGGGATCGCGGTTTTATGCTAACGCGTTCCTGTGTTTCCGCCATAAGCGGCACAGGAGGACACCGTGGAGTTTTAGTGGGTTAGAGTCCCACATAACTGCGCTATCTATCTCCCCGTGGTAGCGCAGTATGCATGAGCATTTCTAAAAGAAAAAAAAAAAAAAAGTGTTTGGTTTCCGCACTTAGTCTAAATGGACTAAATGGACCTAAATGGCCTAAATGGACCATTGTACGTGGGCCATGGCGGCCGTTTGGTAGTTATTCCAACCAGCTCACCTCCCTCCAGAAGTTAATTAGAGCTCCTGGTTTCCTCAAAACATCCGTGTAAGATCTGGGTGACCCGAGGGTTTGTATTCTTATCTGGGTGACACCTGTGCATTCAAAGAGAACGTGCGCAACGGTTTCCTTGGCCGCACGCATGCCCTGCACAGAGGACTGTCCGTTATGCCTTTTGTGTTTGTTGAGTGAGCAGTGTCCCGTGATGGCCCTGAAAGACGCCTGGAAAGCCTACTGTCCAAAGATGGCAGAGCTTCTTTGGATTGCCTACAGCCCGGTGTCGAGGTCCACCAGTTCTCCGCCTGTGTCTGGGTGAATTACTGTAGCCATCTCGCATGGTGATGCTAACACCGCCGCGCGATGGCTGTTTTAGTTTTAAGGAAGGTAGACTGACATATTTATTTATATCTTGTTCGGGACGTTTGAAAAAATAAAATATGGTCGAAAAAAAAAAGTCTTGACAGTTGAAAAAATGTGTCGTGATAGAACATTTTGCATACATTTTGTTTTAAGTTGGTAGATTGACGTATTTTTATATAAATTTCGTTCGGACTTTAATTTTAACGGTTCAAACGGTTCGAATTTGCACTTTTTTCAAATAACAACCGTTGTACCGTACCGTAAATTAAACATTTGTAAACTAGTGTACTTATTTAATGGATTATGTACACTTGAAATTATAATCATAACGGTTATTCTAAGGGTTGTTTGTTTTTTTTTTCCTTTTTTTATTTTATTGAAGCCACCCTCATAGACCTCACAAAAATTAACGTATCTGCGCTTAGTGGCTAATTCAAGTAATTTATAAATTGACTAGCACATCGCCCGCGACTTCTTTCGCGTGATCCGTATTTTATCCTATAGATGACGTTTTAGTTTCACCCCCATAAAGGTTGAATTTCCAAAAATCCCTTCTTAGTGCTCCCCTACATTATAAAAAGAAGCCATGTACAGTAAAATTCATCAATAATCTTTAACACTCCCTAAATCGTCTTTTAGGAGTAGTTTTGAAAAACTAATAATGAAAACCTTTACTATTTACTTAGGTTAGTATTTATGCCAAGTTTCTAATATATAAGCCCAACAAATTTCCACCTTTTCACCTCCTTAGTGGCAGAATTTCATGCCCATTTCCCGCAGATCCACATCATATTCAAGCATTAAGCTGACCCTCTCAATCTCGTTCCGGGCACACTCGGCCAACACATGGTAAACCTCCTCAACATCACACTCATCACAATTTGGCGAGTTGGATTTTCCCATCAGGAAAGTAAAGTTGTTTAGAGGTATGTGCCCGGACCGAAGTCTTAGGGCAGTCACAACATCTGTTTTAGACAAACCAGACTCTGAACCACGGTGAATGCGTAAGGCAAGGCTTTTAGATAAAGACCTCTCGTCAAAATAGTCACTCCAAATCTCTGTGCACTTTTCCTTAACTAAATGTAAGCAATCCGTAAATAAGGGTAAGTAGATGAGTTGTTCCATTACAACTGGCGTCTCTGGCCAGACGATCGGCTTCTTCATTTCCTGTTATGCTCACATGTGAAGGTATCCATTGACTTTCAATCATTTTATTTCTAATTCCAAAATGACATTTGCTATCGGTATGCCTCGTAAATCCGAGGTGAATCTAGCCTGATGTTGAATAGCACTCATGGAATGTGCCAAAATAATATATTACCCGCCCATAAAGAAATCGATACAAGAAATTGCCTCTTCTATGATTACCAATTCCGTATACATAATTGACATATCTGAGTTAATTATCAATTGCATGTAGCTATTTGTTTGATGATCATAAAGTGCCAAACCTATTGCCATCCTCGTAAGTGTTGTCTGTGCACAAAATTTTTATTAAATATTTCAAACATGGATGCCAACCGGACGAAAGCGTGGCGTAAATGGTTTTTGGTTGGTGGTTTCGATAAGATATATTTATTTTGTAAAACATGAGCACAGTATGAAGGTCTTATATTAAAATGAGGTGGCTACATGTTTTGCCATTTATGGCGTACAAAAAAACTCATCTACACTGTAATAGCAGTTCTCTAGTAATATCCCCTGAAGAGACTTTTTAAATTTGTTTAGAGGCATATATTTAATATTATCCGGTATTTTATTATAAATATCTGGAGCAATACCAAAGAAAGACTTTTTCAATAAAGCAGTTTTACACTTGTATTGACATAACAAATTCTCATATTGGAATGTACTGTATTCTCAATGTAGTCGATGTTTACAAAGATGACTAACTTTGAATATTGTGTATGTTTACCTATTATAAAATCAATCTGCACTAGGCAGATTGATTTTATTATAGGTTATTATTATTATAGGTTACATTGAATATTGTTTAAGTATACCTATGTTAGAGTCGGCTTCCAATCTAACTGAATGTAGCCGAGTATCAGTATTTTACAAGGAGCAACCGCCTATCTGACCTCCATAACCCAGTAACTGGGTAACGACCCCAAGTCAAGACTGGTGTTAATTTCTGGCTTCTTTGCCTTTCTCTGTATCGTGGGTGCATTTACAAATATAAACTCACAATCACAAACAACCGGACCGGAACAATATCTGTATATTGGTTTCGTGCGACCCGCAACACGCAGCGCAGCAGCCGATAGCTCAACCACTGCGCCAACCGTGTCATCAAACACGACTACCCGTAACGGCTGTCAGAGATTTAAAAATGACAACCGGTAACCAACGGCTTAGCGTGCTTTCCGAGACACTTAATTAGCTCTTCTTGTACCAAATATGAAATTCTTAAAATTATTCGAAAATAATATTGTGCATGGTGTCGGTACTGTGAATTATTTTTAACAGACTACAGAAAGGATGAGGTTATCAATTCGACTGTTTTTTTTTTTTTAATGTGTGTCACCTCAAAACTTTTTACTAGGTAAACTTTTTAATGATTCTTTTATTATTTGAAAGCTGTGGCTTTTCATGTGGTTTGGTGTCAAGAACTTCGGAGATATACAACAGAGCTCTTCAATAAATGACGGAAAATCTCTCGGGATAGCTGCAATCGCTAGTCTGTTTATTAATTACACCATTTCATAACATAACATCATGCCGGCACGCTTTAAAGGGGTACACAGATGTATACAGTTCACCCTGGTACAGTCTCATTGCACCGGTTTTGTTCAAGTTTCGTGTAATTCGGGTAATCGAGTGAGAGTATACCAGGGTGAACTCACCCTGGTATACTCTCATTGCACCGGTTTTGTTTAATTTTCATGGGTTCCTCTATTCTGGCTTCACTTTGGGCACTGCACGCGTAGGTACCTAGCCTATAGAACTGGTACATTATGTACCACAGCTAAAAAGTGAAAAATAAAGAAGTTTTTTACAAAAATTACAACCGACTTCCAAACAAAAACACTACAAAGTGAAAAATAACTTCAATTTCAGAAGTCGGTGTCAAAAAACGAAAAAACGTAAACAGGAACACCGACTTCTGAAATTGAAGTTATTTTTCACTTTGTAGTGTTTTTGTTTGGAAGTCGGTTGTAATTTTTGTAAAAAACTTCTCTATTTTTTTTGAGCTCAGCTTGATAATCGACCCGCAAATTTTTCATTATCATATTTTATTTTTTGCTTTCGAGTTGCAAATAAAAAATAAGAAAGTCTTGTGGCGCATTATGGAAGCAAGTGAATTCAAGAAACAAAAGGCTTATGTAGGTAGTAGGTACGGATCGTAGCAGGTGGCGTTTTGTAGAAGACGTTTCAAAAGCTTCATCCTGCGCGCGCCCCGACTTTGCCCAGGTTCTATTTAGACTATCCCAATCTGAAGTAATGTACCTTTCAATGGTCAAAATAAAATCTTTGACTGACCTGTTGGTCTAGTGGTTAGTGGCCCTGACTGCTATGCCGCAGGTCGTGGGTTCGATTCCCACCCAGGACAAATGTTTATGTAATGAGCATGATCATTTGTTCTGTGTCTGGGTGTAATTTATCTATAATATGTATGTATTTAGAAATATATAAGTATGTTTATCAGTTGTCTAGTACCCATAACACAAGCTCTGCTTAGCTTGGGACTAGACGGCGTTGTGTGATAGTTGCAGCATATTATTATTATTATTGTTTTTAATTTTTAGTTTCTCAGGTAAGAACCTGGTGTTTTTATAGGATATCACGGGTGTGAACCAAGGTGAAATCCTAATTTTCTATTTGAACTGGTAAATTGTTTTGTACTGCAGTGAAATTGTAATCTAAATCTAACTGTAAAAATTTTCTTACTATTCGGCAAGTGTTTAATATGGCAGCTTTTTGTAGTGTTAGGTATGTGTATTTTGATAGATTGCAAATAAGTGCAGCCGTTCCGAAGATTACCCTTCTCATATACACACACTCACAAAATTCGCACCTCTCTTTATACTATTAGTGAAGATTTTAGTAAATCCAACTATTTTATCAGCAGCCAAGCAGCGGTAGCCCAGTGGTAATGGCCCCCAACTTACGTGTCGTAGATCGTGGGTTCGAACCCCAGGCAGGCGATTTACTTTGTGTAAATTATTTCAGCACCACTACTTTAAAAATGGTGAAGAAAAACATCGTAAGCAAACCGGCATGTCCAAGACCCAAAAACTCGAAGACATGTGACAGATCCACCAACTGGGCCCACGGTGGATTACGGCCCATCCCCTCTGACAGAAAGGAGGCCTGTGTCTCAATAGTAGGCTGATGGATGATGAAACATTTTTTTAAGTGCTACGAGGCAAGCACTATGCGACAAAATATTTAAAGATTTTTTTCTATCAAGTGCAAAATTATCCATGGACTTTCAAAGACAAGTTGCATTCTTGCATGACCGTTATTTTGAAGTAGCAGGATAAACTTTCGATTATGGGCCGCTGATTTGAAAATTTTATTCAATTTTATGTCATATTTTTTACTTAAATATACCTAATTCGTGAGGTAACGAATTGTGAATTAGTCAAAGAGCGCGCGAAGCGAGCTCGGTAGCTTAGGGCATCCCAACACGAAAAGGTTAGGTTCGAAGAGATGAGCAAAGTGAGCGAACTCAGCTCCCGTTATCTCTTTCGTGTTAGGTTACTCCGTCGACATTGTTGTTAAATAGTAATTGTAAAAACTTTAACCATGGATATCTCCATAACCATGGGGTTCCGCGGGGTGGGGATGGTACAGTGGGGGTAGCCCCCCTACCCCCTTCTCGTCCCAAAAATCGATGGATATTGATGGCACTTTTTATTTTAACCTAAAAACTTTAACCATGGATATCTCCATAACCACGGGGCTCCGAGTGGTGGTAATGGTACAGAGGGGTAGACCTCCCTCTCCCCTCCCTTCCCCCGCTCCCCACGTCGTAAATCAACGGCCCATAATGAAAAGTATAAGGCCAGATTCAGCTGATTACCAGTATTTTACATGGAGCGACTGTCTATTTGAGCGACCTCCACAACCCAGTAACTGGGTACCCCTTGGCAAGACTGTTGTGAGATTGTCTGGCTTCCGACTACCCGTAGTGACTGTCAAAGATATTCAAATGAGCCAACGGATTAACGTCCTTCCTGAGACATGGACGAGTCCCGCAGGCTTATTACGTAAGAAACAGCAATCAGCAATCATCGTGCGATCAAACGTTTTATGTCATAAAAGTCGGCATTACCGGTATGTTAAGATGGTCACTCATCCGCAGCCCTGGGTCGGCAAGTTATGCTTAACCTTGAAAATCTACGAGTACGTGTGTCTTAAACGATCGAGCTCCTCGCAAATTATAGCAAAAAAGAAACTTAATTTATTATGTACTTACAATTCCCTAAAATGTATAGGCAACCGTTTCCACCTGGTTTAGGGTCAGCAGAATCACCAGAAGACAAAGCGACGAACGCCAAAACACACAGGGCGACTAAGAACTTCATGGTTATAGATTATTTTATACTTTGCAAAAAACACAGCTTGTTTTATTGAACTATTTTGTTGCACTGCCCGAGCTGACTAAATAGATCGCTTATATATAGTTCCGATGAATAGCTTGTTCACAATTAAATATTTATGTACGTACATCGAAAATCGTGCCAACCGGTATGCTAACAACGTATCATCGCCATTTTAGATTTGTTTTTTTTTCGTTTATGGTTTTGTGTCCTTGCCAGTATCATTTTTTTTATCATTTCAAATGTCTTAAGTTAATTTGTATTTTTAATTTCTTAGTTATCCTTGATGTTCTTTTTTCTAATTTGATTTCTATTTAAACGCTGCGGATTTATTGTATTTTTTTAAATTTAAGCACTGTGCAACTATAACTGCATCTATCCTCTTAGAAAAAAATTCAAAAGACAATCCAAAAACTAAGAAAATTGGGTTTCGTATTTTTGTCCCATGGGATGTAACCCCATTGTCGCTTGAGGATCAGTAAAAAATATATTGCGGTCCAAATCCCATATTTTTCAACATAGTACAATCCCAAAGTAAACCCATAATGTAACCTCCTTTATTTTAATGCATCATAACGATAATGTGCATGTGTTTACAATAAAAACCGGTCAAGTGCGAGTCAGACTCGCTGTCACATACGACGAGTTCCGTTACTTTCGCAAAATATTCTTGGCTAACAGCCCTAAAGCTTTTGCGAGTGTTGAATATGCAGCATAGCGAAACTTTAGTATACGAGTCCGACTCGAACTTGACCGGTTTTTATTTTGTTGTTATTTTAGTCTTAACACTATTTACTTGGGAAGTTTATATTTGATGTTTGTCAAATATAAACTTTGTCTGTTGTTTGTCGTTTGGAAGATACTAGTGGCCCGCCCCGGCTTTGCCTGAGTTGTAATAATTTATAGCCACCATCTAGCTGGAACAATGTACCTTTTATGTACCTTTCTAAATAGGTGAACGATTTTTTCAAATAAGTGTAGTGGTTCCTACACGACTGAAGAAACAAAACATTTAAGTAAGAGCGATGTCAAGAAACGCCAAACAGAAATACATTCCTTGTATGAGGACTTGTGGATTTCTATTATTTGTTGTTCTTGCGGACATGGGAACGTATTCTCTGGAAATGTCAATTGCCTACACTTATTAGTCTTAATTAGTGAAACACTAGAAAGTAAAAAAGTTGAAAGGATGTGCCTTTAAAAGACGTATGACTATACATACGCCTTTTAAAGACGTGGTGACTGTTAGTTCCAAAGATACAGCCATAAGATAGGCAGATCAATTGACAGTGGCGGTTTATGTAGTAACAGGGTTCCCATTGTCACCATACGGATTCTTCTTCTTGGTCGTACACTCACGGCCGAGTGGTTGTGATCATGGATTGTCTGATAAGTTGGTTGCGGCTTTTGTGTTTCATCTATTCATGGCACTGCGTGCACATCCAGTGAGGGAACCCTGCGGATACAGAACCCTAAAAAAGAAGGGTCAATGTAGGACATAAAAATATTAACGCTTTTTTGCGATGCGTACACTGCTTGCAGATGACCGAATGACGTGTTCCCAATGTCAATTGTACGAATATTTAAAAAAACCTGAGATTTTATGATGCATATTGTAAACATTTCCAAAACGAGTTTGGTGATTTAAATAAAAACCGGTAGCTTTTTTGTTTTAATATGGTCGATGTTAATTAATCTCCAGACTAAATCAGTCATTCTAATCAAGTCTCGCACTGTTTGACATTTGTGAGTGTTGTTTACATATTTATATATATATACTTATTTAATACTTCATGCACAAAGGTACAATGGCAGACTTAATGCCTTAGGCATTCTCTATCAGTCAACCAAGGGTGGTGAAGGGATAACATGGCAGGTGCATTATTAAAATTGTGACAAACAAAAATGTAAAACAAGGAATTACTAATAATAAGTTGCTTAAAATTCACATACATATATATTTTATATAATACATACCTAAATAAATATATATATATTTTAATAAAGTAATGAATAGAAGTTATCTAGATGTCCCTTCTCCCCGTTGAAAATAAAACCGCAATTTACGTTTGAAAGCATATTGACTAGTGGTCGTCCTGATTTCGAGAGGAAGCGCGATCCAGAGAAGAATAGACTGAATATGAAAGGAAGAGTGAACAAAATCAGTAAAATGAGAAGGACTCAGTAGGAGAAGATTATTGGAGGAACGCAGATTCCTAGCGTGTGAAGAACTTAAATATTGAAAATGAGATATAAGGTAAAAAGGTGGGGTAGGAGATGCAAACGTCTATTCAAGGTGGGTTTTAGATGCCCGAATTTCCTTTACCGATGTGTTCTCACACCTTGCGGACTTTTTGAGAGCGCTTGTCAAACCCATAAAGACGAAGTATCATAATTGACCCACAAATCGGTACGAACAAACCGTATGCCCATCGATTGCTTAGAACGAGCGAACCCAAGTCACATACCCCAAACCCATGGGGTATCGGTGCTATAAGCTGACAAAGTTTGCATGAAAAATCATTGTCTAGAATTTTCTTAACTCTAGTACCAAATTCAGAGGTGTGCTTGACCGTTCTATTCATTTTAATTGTTATTTTGAACTAATAAGTAGATACCTAAAACAAAAACAAAAAGTTTATTTACTGGAAACCGATTCTTCTTTGCATACCGACAATGTGAGAAGAAAGAAGTAACCGGTTTTTTTTGTCTCTTAGCCGACTTTTTCAGCTGTGAGCCGAGGAGGCAAAGATGACCATATATTCCTCGCACAAACACCTATACTCCTGCCCTTTTGAAGATACAATATTTACTAACAAAGAAAATCAGCATCTTTTTACAAGCTTTTATTTAACTTGCAATGTATGTAAGTGTGTTCGGGTCAAATCTTACAACAGAATTTTAAAGCAGTTATCCTCCACCGATTAAGAAGAAATTTTGCATACACGTTTAGTTTGGATGACAATGCATGGTAAGCTAAGTGACGTCATTCTAAATCCAATATGGCGGACTAGTTATTTTTTGTGCACTGCCTTGCAAATGAAAGAGTTTCCTGAAAAGAATACGAAAAAAGCTTATTTAAAAAAAAAAAAAAGAAAAATATTTAGGGTTACCCTCTCTCAACAACAAAAATAAAACGAATTCGACATAGGATGTTGTATCTTTTGTACATAGATTTAAATGAGTTGGTACATATGAAAGAAAGTTTGAGAACATAAAATATCCAAGGTCATAGGACTAGAAGATCAGATTAGAGCGAATCTAAAACTTTTACCGCTTCGAACAGTTGATTGAGCTGTCAGTGCTTTGTTATTAAATATTGTACCATCATCTCGTTCAGAGTATAGTATGGCTAGCCCTTTTCCACCAGAGCTGCGTTAAGCCCACGGGTACACAACGCGAAAAAAGAATATTTAGTTCAAATAAATTGCACTAGATGGCGAGATAAGCTTCGCTCTGTTGTTGAATTTTGTGAAATATTTAAAATTTTCTAGAGACGATCATAAAAAAATATGATATTGTTTAATTAATTCTCCAAAGCACAAAATGAAGAAATATTGGGCTCTTAATTCACATTTCAAAGATTATTTTAATGGATCATTTAAAATTGATTCCAATAGATGGCGCGGTTTTAAATTTCTGAGGCATCCACTACATTTTTTAGGTTTGTTTTGTAACACATTTTGGTACAATGAAACTGTAAAAACGTGCAAAAAATACTTTAAAACAAATCTCCGCTGTATTTAAAAAAAAAAACAAGTATTCAGAAAACCGGGTAAATCCTTTTATTTGCAGGTTGCTGCTATCACCATCTATATCCGTGGAACGGAACCAGAACACGACCGATGTTCTTAGAAAAATAATCAGACGAAAAACGCTAGTTACGTCGGTTGAGGCATCTGTATGCTAGTATTATGTTATCTATGGCTAAGCCGGACAAGGAAGTGATCCAATCGATGAATATTATTCTAGCGCACCGCCCTATCACATCACAAATCTTTGGCGGAAAAGTACACTTATCGCGTTTAGGCCCTCTGAAGTCAGTATTTTAGTAGTCGGCAAAGAGATTGTAGAAAGGCTCTAGACAGGTGCCATTTTATCAACGAAAGCGTCGCCATACTCATTGAAAAAAAGTAAAAAATGTATGAGAATGCCATGTTTTATCGGCGCTTTTGCATTTCGACCAGCGTTATCGCTGATATCATGAAACTTTGTCTAAAGCCTCAAGTCGAAAAAATATTAGATCCATTACCTATGAAATTGGCGTTTTGTCATACTGGCCACTTTGATCTCAAATATCTTCTCTTTGGTTTGGTATTCCAATTTTAAATTTATACAGCTATTTACTCATGCTTTTGTGTTTGGAAAACCGTAATTCAATTGTTTTTTCCTCTTTTGGTTTTTTCTTTGCGCCAGGCAGTTAACAAAATGTAAAACTTGAAATATCGTGTTATTTACGAGTACGAGTTCCATAGTGGCACCAGGGCTGCAGAAACGGCTCGAAGAATTAATTATGTGCATGGCGACGGTGTCGCAAAAGAAAACACAGTGCGTTTTTGGTTCCAACGTTTTCGTTCTGGAAATTTTGACCTGCAGAACAAGCCCCATGGACGGCCGGAGACCAAGGTTGATAATGAAGAATTGAAGGCTATTGTGGAAGCGGTTCCATCGCAAACCACGTCCGAGTTAGTTGCAGGCTGCGGTGTTAGTGATACAACTATTTTAATCCACTTGAAGAAACTTGAGAGAGGTGAAAAAGCTTGAAAGGTCATGAATTGAGTGCAGCAAATCGAGAAACGCGCGTCGACTGCTGCGTTACATTACTCAACCGGCACAATAATGAAGGGATTTTAAATCGAGTCTAAGACATGCACCGTACTCCCCGGACCTTGCTCCAACAGATAACCATTTTTTTCGAAATTTGGATAACTTCTTGCAAAGGAAAAAAATCAACTCCGATGGGGCAGTCCAAAGCGTCTTCAAAGATTTTATTGATTCCCGTCCGAATGGCCTTTTTAGTAAAATGAACTACCTATGAGATGGCAAAAGTGCATAAATAGCAATGGTACATACTTTGATTGAATAAATATATTATATTAAAAGAAAAACGACTTTTCATATGTAATGATTAATAGTTATATTTTGCTTTTGTAGACCGTCTGTCCAAGTCATGTACATTATGTGCTCACATTACTAGAAACGGGTTAAGCATAATAATAACATAATTGTTATTAATTATTGTTCGGAAGACGAGTTCTGCACTTATATCGATTAGACTAATAATACAAGATTCAAGGCTGGTGATGTAATCTAAGTTTAAAACAAGGTTTTCCTGGATGGCTGTCTCGTCGGGTTAGAAGTAGCAAGCGGAGTCGCAAGTCCTGGGTTTATTTGCCGGGTCGAGCATTGTCTTATTGGGTTATGCTTCTGGAATTTCTTAGTAGCTCGGAATCTGGCTCAGTCAATTTGGCAATAAGTTTGCTTCCTTTGACATAGGACTAAACTAACATGTGAAATACATAGGTGTTTGAGGACAAAGCAGTTCCGAATATAACATTTTTGACCCAAAAAACTTTGTCCTACCTGGGTCCGAACCCGAATGTACCGACACCTATCGGTCCAATTATGAATGTAAACCATCCAAGGAATTATCATATCAACATCAAAATTCTCCCAGCCTCTCACAATTTATGCGCTTAGCAACACATTTAGCCAATCGATTTTCTTATTTATATACGAGTAGATAGATAAATAAGTTTGTATATATAAATGAAACTAAGTGTCTTGGAAGTCTGCAAGGTTCTCTTATACACACACAAACGTAGTCTTACGCTTCTGTACGTGTGTGTGCGTAAAGTGTTAATAAAATAAATACAGTGCCTCGTTTGTCTAGTGGTTCCAAGCGCTACTCCTGGTCATAACGTTTTGGGTTCGATTTTCAGCTCGGGCAAAGTGCTACTGAGGTTTTCCATCTGTAATTTCTCAAAAGCAACCTTGATTTGTGCCCGGTTGATAGCAACAGGCTTGCTGCCTAATGCCTACATTGGAATTAAACTTTTCCCTTCTTCAATTATAAGAAAGTATCGTCGTAACTGGACCCGGATAATCTGCCTCCATTGAAGCCGGTCCAAAGTTGCCATCACCATCTGCTGGAATTTGCTTGAGGACATAGCTTCTTTCACTTGATCAGACCAGCGTGTTGGCGATCGGCTTCTTGCTCTCTTTCCTTCGGTTTTGCCAACAATGATCAGCTTTTCAAGGCTGCTATCTCCTCTTCGGGACCTAAACATAACTGACATAAGAATCGTCAACATCGGCCAACGGCTACGTCATCGTACGGCAACGTTCTAGATACCAAACGGGTCTCTAGAACGCCACATAGGAACTAACATACATACATAGACTGATTAACACATTACCTGCCTTCGGCAGTCGGGTAAAAAAAAGTTATCAAGAAGACGTTGTTTTCGTCTTTTTAGTTCGCTTCTTAAGCAGTCGGGTTTATAGTTATTTTTTAGTAACTTTTTTTATTTTTAACGTTTAAATTTTTCTTTTTCTTTTATTTAATTGTGATATTTTTATAGATTTTTCTTTTTTCTAATTGTGTACATTTAAACATTATGTGTTATATATTTTAGAAAGTACCTCATAAAACCCTTTAGTTTGATACCCCATAAGGTAGATTTGGAAGAAAAAAATGTAACAACACCCACAATATGGGGCCCAAAATCCGGTATTTTTCAATTTTAGGAGGAGGTTATTAATTCGACTGTATTTTTTTTTATGTGTGTTACCTCAGAACTTTTTACTGGGTGAACCGATTTTGATGATTCTTTTATATTTGAAAGCTGGTGCTTTTCATGTGGTCTCATTTAATGTCATCAAGATCTGATTAAGAACTTTGGCGATATACATAAGCGGGATAGCTTCAATCGCATGGCTGTTTATTGTTTAAACCATTTCATAACATAATAAATATCACACTGGTACGCTCTAAAGGCCAGGTGTGAACAGTTCACCCTAGTATACTCTCATTCCACCATGTTTTGTTTAAGTTTCATGTTATTGGGTCAATCTATTCTGGCTTCACTTAAGGCATTAAAAGCCTAGCCCTTAGAACTGGTCCATTATTTACCACAACAAAAAAGTGAAAAATAAAAAACTTTTTTACAAAAAATACAACCGACTCCCAAATAAACACACTACAAAGTGAAAAATAACTTCAATTTCGGAAGTCGGTGTCAAAAAACGAAGAAACGAAAACAGGAACACCGAATTCCGAAGTTGAAGTTATCCTATTTTAATGTAATCAGTGAAACTCGCAAAGTCGACTAATCGATTGACGTAAGGATCATCAAAATCGGCAAAAGCGTTTCGTCTCTAGAACGCCACATAGGAACAAACATACATACATAGACTGATAAACACATTACCTTCCTTCTGCATTCGGGTAAATAATAAATTTATTAATAAATTTATATGATTGTCACCGCTGCGACGAGTGACACTATGGTATGTTATTTTATGAAATCGTATATATAAAGAGGTGATCCATTCTTACCAAAAACCTTAATAATGACCTCGATAAAATCGTACTTATATTAAAATACCATACACATTAACTATATACATAGAGCTCGTAACACATTAGCGACAAACAAACTCGATAGTACTAAAACACAAAATAAAATGCCGTTACTTGATCCGTTCGGTTGACATACCGGTACGAATGAACTCGTTCGATGTTGGGCCATGAAACTGGAGGGTTTATGCGCGAGGTTTGTTGACCTGAAGTTCTATGGCAAAATATTAAGAAGTCCCACTTTATAAGTCTTGGTCTCGGAAAATTTTATCCAATAAAAATAAACTGCTTATATATTTTTTCCTTTTTTCAAAATGTATTGGTAAGCGATAGATGAGATCGACGGTGAGGGACGCATGCTTAAAAGTAACCTATTCGGTTTTGACTTTAAGACCCCTAGGTTATAGATATCAGGAAACACAAGGAAGGAAGGTTGTGTTGGAATCACGTTGTGGACCCCCTGCGCACACTTTTTGATGTATTGCCTGATGATAATCGACAGGCAAGCAACGGCACATGGACAATTTATTTTTGCAGGCTGAAAGCGTGGTACGTATGCGGCCACCGAGTTGGGTAGGCGCGATATGGCGTTACGAACTGTGGAGTTTCAACCGTTAGGAGTCCGACATTATAAAAAAGATCATCATCATCAAACTACAGCAGTCCACTGCTGGACATAGGCTTCTCCAATTGCACGCCATTTTGATTTTTGCCAACTGTCATCCAGCTGCTTCCAGTCACCCTGCTAACATGTGATGGGTACAGGCAAAGAACAGGGAATGTCACAAGTTTTAATTTTTCTATTTTTTATTGGTAAGCAAATCGTTATCTATTGTAGTTTTATTTTCAATCACTAACTTTTTTTAAAAGTAAACGTAAGGCGCCAAAAGAAGATGTTTTTGTTAATGGCCGAAACGATCTTTTCGTTACGGCCATTAACAAAAACATCTTTACCGGGAGTGTCCATGACATTCCCAGTAAAGAAGAAGAATAAAAATTACATACTTCTAAACTTTTAACTGCGTTAGGAAATTCCTCGTTTTTTGCCTGTACCCTTCATATGGTCGCCCCATCTATCCAAAAGGATGTCCTCAGAAAAATAAAAGACACGCACTTTAACTGTTAACCTTCTGCTCCAAACATACATGGTCCAAACATCAACAGATTTAAGTCGGATGTTACTTTTCAGGTTATAATAAGCATCTCCTTGCATTGGGTGATCACATAAATACGTACTTTACATAAGTGCTTAATGTGATTTCAGATGCCGTTACAGCGATTACGATACGCATACAGTAATTTTGGGCAATTTGCGATCACAGGTGTAGCGATAAAAATGCTTTCTGGTTGCAGATTTTATATTTTCGGCTTGATTTTTTATTTTAGTTTTTCTTGTTTTTGGTCATGCATTTTTGATGGTAAGCATGGTTTGTCTTTATTTCGTTGTGTTTTTAGCTTTGATGTTTACGGTACTACGAGATCTTAGGCAGAATACTATTTTTCTGGTCTCCTATATAATATTCTTTGTTTTTCGTTAAATAATAAATGATTTTATTTCTGTCACTAATACTTAACTAAACTAACACTTTTACATGTCGATCATATTTTTTTAAACTAGATGAGGTCGGCGTTTCCTATCTACTACTGAGAAGAAAGGCCGAAACAAACTCAAAGGTCATAGACTCTTTTAAAGTCCAGACAAAATCTTGGTTAGATCATGTGAAGACCATGTAGACCGATGTCTGAAAAGGTGTTTTGAGGAAGGAACCAGCTAGATTGAGTGGACCTGTCCAGTCAGTGCACGCATTTGTCAATAACATAACCGTGTAGCTCAACTCAGAATTTAAGGAACGCAACGATACGACGAACAATACCAAAGAAAGGACATTCGGGTAGGCCGCATAAACTACTCAAACTGCCAGACCATGATTAAAAACTAACTAAAAATTAAAATTAAAAACAAAAAAAAGAATGATCCACATAGTCTTCACATTCACAACAATTAAAATAATATAAAATAATACTTTAAAAAGTAAATATTCTTGTTCAAAAACAAAATTCACGGGCCAAATAAAAAAAAAAACAAAATTAATTGGAGCAGCTCAACGGGAGCCCTGCGGGATGCCCATTGTTACTATAGACCCGGGAGTTCTTTTTCCATTAACTTCAACGCTCTGAATCCTATTACTCAAGTACGAAGTAAGAAGATCCAGAGCGCTGTGCCGGATCCCGTAGTGGCGGCGTTTCCTGATTAGCTTTTCATGAAGAACACAATCAATTCCTTGGAAAAATTACAAAGTATTCCCAAGGCATCGGCAAGCTCAACAGTCAGTAGTTGAACGACCCCTTGTAAAACCGAACTGTTTGCTATCTAATAATTTATGTTTATTAAAAAATCATTGCAATTGCTCTAAATTTAATTTCTCAAATATTTGACTAAACGTAGGTAGTACTGAAATAGGTCTATAATTTGTAGGATCTGATATACTACCTGATTTAAGCAAAGTTAATATTTTACTATTTTTCATTAGGTCAGGAAACTCCCCATAGTCGATACAATTATTAAAGATAATAGATAAACTAGGTGCGACAGTGTCAATAATACACTTAGCAACTTCTACAGAATGACCCCACAGATCTGCAGTCTTTTTAACATTTAATCTGTGAAAGGTTTTAATTATGTCTCTACAAGTAATACCTATGTTCTTGTTTTTGGCTTGTGTTTGTTCAAAAAGAAATATCGAATCGCAAACTTTAACATTTTCTTTTAGCAAAGACTCAGCAACAGAAAGTGGTGTGTTTAGGGATTTAGTAGTTTAAATGGGAATATCTGAAAAGTCTTGGGAATAAAGGTAGACATAAATTGTTTACAGTACATATTAAAAATTTGAATTTATTAAGACTTAGATCTTGTACGTGGCTTGGAAGCTTATTATAAAAGCGTACACACTGACATCTAAACGAGCCACCTATTTTCTTGAGCCTTGTTGTAGGGACTACAAATTTGTGTTTGTTCCTAGTATTTATGTTATGGATATCACTGCATTTTTTAAACAATTTTATATTTTTATGGACATATAAAAGATTTTCACAAATATACTGAGAAGGCACAGTCACACATTAATCTCCTTAAATTTCTCTCTGAGAGAGTGTCTCGGGCTTAATTTATAAATTGATCGAACAGCTCTTTTCTGCAAAACAAAGATAGTCTGGATGTCGGCGGCATTTCCCCACAACAGAATACCGTACGACATTACACTATGAAAATAGCTAAAATATACGAAACGGGTTGTATCTATGTCAGTTAAATTACGAATTTTCCTAACAGCATATACTGCGGAGCTTAGCTTTTTTGACAATTTATCTATTTGTGGGCCCACTGAAGCTTGCATCCAAGTTAAGCCTAAGAATACTGTGCTATTTTCAGGATTCAATTCTTCGCCCTTTATCAACACATCAGTTTTCACCTGTCTAACGCGAGGTAGGGTAAACTTAATACATTCGATTTTTTTTCATTAAGTAGTAAATTGTTGACATTGAACCAGTGAAGCACTTTTGAGATCGCGCTATGTACATCGTCAGTAACCAGCTGCTGACGTTTAAGTTTAAATAAAAGTGAAGTATCATCCGGCAACAACACTATATCATGGTTATCTTTTATGAGGTAAGACAAGTCATTAATATAAATAAGAAACTAGAAAGGACCAAGAATCGAGCCCTGCGGGATGCCCATTGTTACTATAGACCCGGGAGATCTTTTTCCATTAACTTCAACGCTCTGAATCCTATTACTCAAGTACGAAGTAAGAAGATCCAGAGCGCTGTGCCGGATCCCGTAGTGGCGGCGTTTCCTGATTAGCTTTTCATGAAGAACACAATCAATTCCTTGGAAAAATTACAAAGTATTCCCAAGGCATCGGCAAGCTCAACAGTCAGTAGTTGAACGACCTCTTGTAAAACCGAACTGTTTGCTATCTAATAATTTATGTTTATTAAAAAATCATTGCAATTGCTCTAAATTTAATTTCTCAAATATTTGACTAAACGTAGGTAGTACTGAAATAGGTCTATAATTTGTAGGATCTGATATACTACCTGATTTAAGCAAAGTTATTATTTTACTATTTTTCATTAGGTCAGGAAACTCCCCATAGTCGATACAATTATTAAAGATAATAGATAAACTAGGTGCGACAATGTCAATAATACACTTAGCAACTTCTACAGAATGACCCCACAGATCTGCAGTCTTTTTAACATTTAATCTGTGAAAGGTTTTAATTATGTCTCTACAAGTAATACCTATGTTCTTGTTTTTGGCTTGTGTTTGTTCAAAAAGAAATATCGAATCGCAAACTTTAACATTTTCTTTTAGCAAAGACTCAGCAACAGAAAGTGGTGTGTTTAGGGATTTAGTAGTTTAAATGGGAATATCTGAAAAGTCTTGGGAATAAAGGTAGACATAAATTGTTTACAGTACATATTAAAAAAATCACCATACAGATGATTAGGATCAGCATGAATTGACAAAATTGGTAATTTATTAATGAGTTTAACTTTAAAAGCTGCCAAGCGACTTCCAGTTTTGGGGTTAAAAGTGATATCCTTTTTAGCCACTTTGTTGTTTTGGTTTGGTATAGTAATCCTCTGCCCATAATGATCAGAATCTAGTAAATTTATAATTTATTTGTGGACTGGTATAACATTTGTATAAATAATATCTAAGCATGTAGCACTAGTAGGGGTTATTCTTGTGGGCTCCAAAAATAGGTTTACAAGATTGTAGGACTGAAACAGACTTATTATTTTACTACAAGAACCTGAGTTTTCTAATAAATTAACATTAAAATCATCACAAGTGATAACGGATTTATTCGAGTTACAAATCTTGTGCAACACTAAAACCATTACTTTTTCAAAGCAGTCATACAATCCTGAAGGGGGTCTGTATACACTTAATACAATAAACCGCTCCAATTCTATACAAGCTATTTCGACTGTCCGCTCAATAGATAGGCTAACACTATCCTTACAATCTTTAAATTTAAGCTGGTTACTTACTAAAATCAATGAGCCACCATGTATTAACTCAGCTGAATAAACTTCCAACCTGATGATTAAGCCAATGTTCTATTATACAAAGAAAATCAATACCGTTAAAATTCATAATTATATCTACTTCTAAATCTTTGTTCATAAATCCTTGAATATTTTGGTGCACCAGGTTAATACTATTTACTGATTTTGAACTTTTATTTGATTTCATTTTACAATTTTCATTCTGTACACTTTTGCAAGAGGTTGGCTCGATTATCAATGTCAATTTCTGATACCGAATTATTAGCTGAATTAAATAACATGTCTCGGAATTGCTCAATAGAAGCAAGTTGTTTAGCCAAATTCTTGGCTGTAATAGAAAAATAACATGATAGCGACACAGCTATCTGTCGTTTACAATACTTTGAAGGCAATTACCTATTCATGAAAACCAACAACCACAAAACAAATATTTGTATTACCTACAGATAGTTGTTCCGGCTCTGGATGTTTGTGTATGTGAGTTTATATGTTTGTAAATGCACCCACGATACAGGAAGAAATTCCTAGTGTGGGGCAAAGAATAAAAAAATAAACCAACATAATTGTTAGTGCCGTTGTGTTTTGTTCCGTTCAAAGATCTATATTTAAAACAGGTTACTTAGAATTTCCATGATCAGGAACGTTACTTTAAACCTTATTGGTCCTTTAATAAAATATAGACCTAAATCCCTTGCTCATCTATTACTGACATCTAAGGGTCAGCTCACACCGAGACCCGACGCTGCCTACACTTTTTAAGATGGAACTTTATTTACCACACAAAAAACGGTACACATTTCATGTGAGACACAACGAACTTACCGCGCGGATTTTGAAATTCGAATTTATTAGAATTCTGTCACTGAAATGTGTAGCTTCATTAAATACTTTTTACGAAATTACTACCCATTGTGAATTAAATTTATGTAATGTTGGTATGTAAACATTCAGCAGTTATAAATATAAAAACACCTTCATGACATGAACTTCGAAAATATTATTCATTATCATCAGTCTTTTAATTTTTCCACTGCTAGGACACAGGCCTCCTCTCTGTGACAGAGGGAAAGGACCTTACTTAACCCACCACGCGGGTCCAGCGCGGTGTATGTCACATGTCATCGAATTTTTGGTTCTAGGACATGCCGGTTTCCTCACGATGTTTCCCTTCACCGTTTTTAGAGCAATGGTGATGAATTCAATTATACAAAGTAAAGCGCCTGCTTGGATCCGAACCCACAACCTTCGAAACCGCGTACTGCACAGTCTACCAGGCGGAACTCCTGGCCATTTGCAAGGCCACTGAAGTTATCCTCAAGCGGCAAGAGGCGAGCTATGGCTTGTACAGCGACTCAATGTCCGCATTGCAGACGCTTGCAAACCATGGCTCTCTCCATCCCCTGGCAGTTCGCGCGCGCGCCAACCTGATTCACGCCCTGGGCCAGAACAAAGCTGTGACTTTGTTCTGGATCAAGGCCCACGCGGGCCTGCCGGGGAATGAGCGTTGTCGTTGCGGAGGAAGCCGGACTACGACCAGTGTCCGGTTTCATTTATCAAGCGACAGATCCGTTTGGAATCGCTTGATGAATGGAATCGAAGATATGTGTCGGGCGAGACCGCTTCCGTGACGAAAATGTTCCTTCCGGATGCAATAGCTGCCTTCCGTATCGTACAACAGGTGCGGCCCGAAGGCGTCCTCACGCAAGTTTTGACGGGGCACGGTGGGTTCTCTGAATATTTGAATCGCTTCAAGTGTAAGGAGAGCCCATCGTGCGTCTGCGATCCAGGCGTGGCAGAGACTGTCCAGCACATACTTGTAGAGTGCCCGTTATTTATCAGGGAACGCTACCGACTTGAATGTGAGCTGGACAGGAAAATAACGAGGGAGAGCCTGCATGGGCTCATGGACAAAAAGACCAGGGAAAAGTTTTTGGAATATTGTCTTAGAGTAGCCACTGCGGTTATACGTCGAAACAAAACCTGAAGCGCACCGTGCTTCATTAGTATTTTGTATAATATTTAAATGTAAGCACGGAATGCAGCACAGACACGTGTAGCCGACAGTATTTCATGTTAGTACCTAAGTTTTTAGCCTGTGTAAGATTACTGTGATACTTTTAACAACTGTGCTTGTGGGTTTTATCCCTAATAATATGTTTTATAGCTGTGATAAATCGCCTTTTGTATACTGTGATAACCAGCATTCCGCTCTACTGTGTAGATAGCACTTTTTACAGCACATCTTATCATTGTATTTACACAACTTGTATTTTTATAAGTAATAAACCATGCTCGTAGACTAGAATAAGTGGGACTCTTACCCACAGAATGAAAGATGATGAATAAAAGAAAGATTTAGTATGAAGAATGAATGTACGAGAGGCATGAAAGATTGACCGGAACGACTGAGTTTGAGCACATAAGGCGCCAATTATGTTGGCGGGGATTAGAGTTAAGTAAAAAAAAAAAAAAAAAAACCTTCGAAACGTAAATCGGGGTCGTTACCACATCTGAAAATATAATTACTTTATTAATACCACTAATAGTTGAAAAAGTTTGTGCGTGTGTGTGTTTGTTACTTCTTCACGCTCAAACGGCCGGGCGGATTTGGGTGAAAATTGGCACAGAGGGAAATTATAATCAATAACAGCATATAGGAGACTTTTTATCCTGGGAATATATTCCCTCGACATAATTTTCGACTCTCACGCGGGCGAAGCCGCTGGTAGAAGCTAGTATTATATATACGAAAATTCGGATAGACGGATGTATGTTTGTTACTCAATCACGCCAGAACGGATGAACGATTCGAATGCAATTTGGCACAGTGAGATAGGTTATATTCTGGAATAGCACATAGGCTACTTTTTATCCCGGTATAATGTCCCCTTGGGATGATAAAACACTTTTAAAGCCGCTGGTAGAAGCTATTACACAATAAATCTTCCGCCTATTTCCTAGCCCCAACCGTTCGATTGTCAGAGAATAGAATTAGTTTTTTGTCAGCACATATCCACTGACATAGTTAATTATGTTGATTAACCTAATACTTTTAGGTATAGTGTCGTCTTTTGTGATATATTAGCTTTATATGGAGAAAGCTTATCTAGATTTATGTGAGTATGGTCTAGTATTTAGAATTTTGTAAACACTTTTTCCTTTCTATAAAATTCAAGAGTATATTAGGGTACTTATTTGTTCCTGGTATGGTCATGTGATTAAGAGGGATGAGTGATAGCGTGGCGGAGGACAGGACGGTATGGCCTTCTAGATTTCTAGATGCTTGTTAACTTATTATCTCGTTTTATTTTCTTTTTTTTCTTTTGTTTATATAAAAATTATATATTTTTTTTAGTTCTTACGACTTATTGTCGGGCCTACATTGTCCCCCCATATCTAGGTACTAATGCTGTAATATCGAAATATTGTAAAACTAAATCAATTTTTGAAACAGTAACCTTGGAGTTTCTTGCCAGTTTTTCTCCATAGGAAACGACCAACCCGAACCGTGCTCCTTTTGTCGACGTTTTATAAGTGCGTCGTCGACGTTTTGTTTTGTTTTTTTTTTTTTTTATGGGTGAAGAAAACGTATTTAAAGAAGGAAGAGAGAAAACTAGTTTCTTTTACACACACAAATAAACGGACATGACGAAACTTTAAGACTTCCTTCGACGGTATGGACCCTAAAAAACATACTCGATCGATAAATAAAATACTAAGACCAATTCACAGAAACATTGCTTACAAAATCGTTCGGAACAAATAACAGCGAGAACTTCAATTCCTGAGTTTAGAACAATAGACTATCACAACCATTTTTGTTTAATTAGGAGTAATAAAATTGCTAAATTAAATCTATGTTTTGCGTGTCCAATAGTATTTTAAACTTGGTTAGTAATAGTCGATGGACCAAAAAAGTAACTGAGTACCAAGAGATCAAAGCAGAAGTAGAGGTGGCCCAGGAGAAGGTGGGAAGACACACACACACATCACATCACATTTTGGTAGAAAGGTGGACCTAGTTGGATGACTAAAACTAAGGACAGGAATTAGTGCAAGGAAATGGGGGAGGCCTACGCCAAAGAGGTGACTACTGTTTAAAGGCGTGATATTATACACTCGTACAAATATTTAATAAAAGAAAAAATCTTTTTGCAAATAGAATCTAGTGAAAATAATTACATGAAATATTTATGTAAAATAGTAGAATAAAATATTTTTATTTTATATATTTATTTTCTTGTAATAGTATCAGCTTATAATATTCTTAGTGCCGGAACACAGGTTTCTGCAGTACACCACCACGTGGGCTCAGTGCGGGTTGGTTACCATGTCTTCGAATTTTTGGTTCTAGTACATTTATTTTTGGTTTCCTCACGATGTTTTCCTTCACCGTTTTGAGAACAGTGGTGATGAAATACATTTTACAAAGTAAAGCGTTTACTTGGGTTCGAACCCGCGGTATACAACTCGTGGTCCTCGTGGCCAAGTAATACCAGATTGGTTATCTTCGTCCGTGGTTACCATCTATTACCTACATAAGTTACGAGACTTCTCTGTGCCTCGGCAAGCACATAAAGCCATAGCAGGTATCGGCTGGCATTTTAAGACCTCTGACACCAAAAAATCTCTCACCCGTTTTGTCAGAATAGAACTGCTCACTCTGCAAAATATATTGTAAATCTAACTTAGTACGAAATGTATTATTGTTAATACAGATCCAATAAGCTCAAACACGATGGTGCTATCAGGTCTGATGGACAGCTCCATCACGAGATCAGCTTCAATATTAATACATAAGGCTTTAGAGAATCATAAAATCTAAAAACTTATCTTGTATAGGTTACATTACCACAACGAAATCAAGAAAAAAAAACATGAAACAATAATGACATGATAACATTGACTTACAGGGCAGAATAACCGAAATAACAAGTAATTTCCCATATCCAAACACAATGTAAACATTGATTTATTCTAATTTATGCATTCCATAAATGCTTTGAACATCTTAGATGCTCGGTAGCTCTCCAAGGCACTGTTAAAACAGAAGTTTCTTGTCCTCCAAAAAGTTATACGTACACAAGAAACTTAATAAATAAAGTTAGGCATACTAGAAACTTACAAAATGGGTGAGCAGTGGTGCCTCAGTTGTAACGGTCCCGACGTAAGGTTTGAAGTTCGTGGTTGCTAACTCAAGCAACTTCATCATCATCCTCATCCCGACCCACTGATGGGCATAAGCCTGTCATTTCTTGCACCAATCCCTACGTTCCTGTGGCAACCTTATCCGTCCAAGCATTCATCGTCGAAGGCATTCATCGAGAGGGTTTCCTGTCCTTACCCTATTTGGATTTAGCTTTTTTTATGTTATTTTTGAATTTAGTTCAATGGTATGTTATGTCTGGCGCAAATAAACTCTGTTACCGACTTCAAAAAAATAGGAATGATATATAATAAATTTGATATGTATGTATTTAATATTGTTGGAATTGCACAATATTCATATAAGTTGCTCTATGTGGGCTTCTGAACATGTGTGCCAAATTTCATATGTTTGACCACGCATTTCTCCGAAAGTAGTTATCAGATAGTGATCATTCTTTTTTATTGGATTATGTACCTATCTCTCATCTTAGGGAACAGTGTAATTTTCATCAAAATCGGTTTAGCAGTTTCCAAGTTATGGAATATCCAACCGAACTCCTTAACGACAAACAGCACGCATGAGTATATTGAGTTATAAGTAATATGGGTTTTTTGTCAATCCTTTAGATAACTTACTATAGGACTTTCTGACGTTTTAATGATGTTCCAAAACTAAAAAAAGAGAAATAAAAACGACTTCATAAGCAAAACACTAAAATGTGCAAAATAACATTTGTTTCAGAAGTCGGTATCACAAAACGATAAAATCACGAGGTACCAAAGACTTTCAAAATGTATTCCTTTCCATCTACCATTAACGCACTGTGCAGGCTTGGTGGATTACAGCCCACTCCCTCTTACGGAGAAGAAACCTGTGTTAGCTTAGCAGTAAGAACATTATAGGCTAACTATACTATTACTCACCAAGTTTAAAATTGTATTGGACACGCAAAACATAGATTTCATTTAGTATTTTAGGTACTCCTAATTAAACAAAGCAGTGAAATGGTTGCGATAGTCTATTGTTTCAAATTTCTCTGAAATTTAACGTTTTGCTAGGTTGTTCGCTGTTATTTATTCTGTACGTTTTTAAAAGAAATGTTTCTGGGAATTGGTCTTAGTATTTTATTTATCAATCAGTTTTTGAACTAAGATTTTCTACAAAGAGGCGATTGGTGATAAGTATACACAAGTACACAATGGTGGCTTACGAAGTCTGAATCGTTTTCAGCAAAGTTAATTATTGCCAATGCCCCTGATTATAAATCATTCTTAACATAACGTCTAAAAGCGGAGGTGGTTAGTTTTACTTTGATGTCGTATTGTTTTGTGTCGTGATATTCCAGTGGCAAAACCTCGCCTCTCATTCTTGAAGCCGTGTGTTCAAAGCCGGCCAAGTACCAATGTAACTGATTCAATTCACTACGTACTTTATAACTTGTCTTGGACATTGCTAACTTCGGTGAAGGAAGACATCGCGAGGAAAACGGACTTGTTGTTAATATAGATCTGAAATCACCAACGCTCAATGAACAAACGTGGTGATTAAGGCTCGTGCCTTCTCTTTATGAGAAGAGGTCTTTGCCCAGCAGTGGGATAGTAACAGGCTGGTATAATTAGTATTATTAACATCAGTACGAGAAGGTTTTGAACACTTCATGATAAGATAAGATATTTATTTTGTAAAATATGAGTACAATATGAAGGTCTTATATTAATATGAGGTGGCTACATGTTTTGCCATTTATGGCGTACAAAATTTCTTGCACTGGACAAACAATACAAAAAAAATAAAATATCAAAATTTAAATGAAATTGAAATTACAATGTGAAAATTTAAATTCAATAAAAAATACTATGTCCAAATTTAAATTAAATTGAAATTACAATATCAAAATTTTAATTCAATTAAAAATCACTACCAGTTCAGTTCTTCCAGATTATAGCTATCAGGAAACAGAGCACTACCCGGAAAAGTACATCCACCACCAAAAATTTCACAATATTTAAGACAAAGGATAATGCCCATTCACTCATCACAAACATTCACATGACAAGACAACCCACGTACTTTTCTCCGAAGGCCTGAAATGCATCGAAGATTATTCAAATGAACGCCACTGTATGCGACGCGCAAAAACGTTTGATGTATCATCACATCTGGTCCCGTAATAGTGTACAATAGAGGAACGAAGTTACTGGTCCATGTAGATGTAATCTGTGTAGCCTAGTGACCTTAGTATGCTAAGCTAGATGGATTTTTTAATAACTGGGTGAGCAGAGATCTCACTATAAATATAATTACAATATCTTTGCTATGATATACCTGCAGCTTATTTGGGTAAGTGAGTTCGGCAGGGTAAAGGGTATGTTAAAAGTCAGAGTGAAACATATGTATTTATTTCAACTAGGCCATTAGGTGGCACTTTTGAACGTCAACAATTAAATTTTACACGTAATAAAAATTGATTCTACCGTGCATTCGGAGAAATTGCTTGTTACGGAGAAGAACTCACAAGAAACTTCATATTTACTCTTTTAAAAATAATAAGTGGTTTGCAATATTTACATAAGTACATACATTAATAAATTTATATATGTAAGGACGATGCACCCAGAATAGCACTACAAACTATACTACGTATAGGTATAAAGTATTAAAAGCATAACAAGTTAAATTCATTAATTTGATAAATAGGAACATGGTTCTCACATACTTACAAATATTGCAAACATAGGTAAAATATATTCAACAACAACGGAAGAGTGTGTGAGTCAATTTCATAGACAAAAAAAGAAAGAAAAAGAATATGACTCCATGAACTCCTCTAGGTAGACCAGCGTCACTCGTTACCCGCCTGTTTCTCAACCTAAAGTACCCTGTGAAAAATAACATACACAATGTTTGACATACTGATTGCTGATCGCATTTTGCTTTTAAAGGAGATAGTGGTCAAACGCGAGCCTATAACAAATAAAAAAAAAAAAAAAAAAAGGGAAGTATAACGCAGCGGTTTGCGGTGCCGGATATTGGTCACCCCTGACGCAAACTGCGACAGAACAAAAGACCAATCTGGTCATTTTACACAATTATGTAGCCGGGGCCATATACCGCATCGACTATGATTTATATAAACATCTTAAACATTACCAGTTTTTGTCTAAACGTATTATATTCTATTTAATAATATAAGTATTTTGACATAATCAAATCATATTTAGCTATAAACTCAATTTTACTACCTCGGTGATTATGTTGGTTAATTAGTAGGTAGGTAAAACTTATCTATTGTGTACCTTTTTGTAACCAACTGTTATTGTTTAACAGTGCATTGGTACAGGCCTATTAAACATTCAAAACACTTAAACCTGAGAATTTCCCTCAGAAGGACGTATTCGACTATAGGTAGTAACAGTGTTTAGGAACTGAAGATCCGTAACACTGGGTTTCTCTAGTACGGACTTATTGGACTCGTCTTCGCAAAGGAGCTTCTAACGCTATAACTAAAGGACAATGGCAGAAGCCAAAACATTGTTTTAGCTGAGATTAAATTCCTACGTCTTTAAATGAAAAATATCAACTCAGTGTCATTTTCTGAATTAGTTTGTGCAAGAATTTTTGTTCGAGAATGCTAACAATAATAGATATTCAGTTATAAATGTTTGTAGGTTATGTCTGTTAGTTAACTTTAAATGTGTTTTATGGTATTAAATTTCGTGGAAGTGAAAGTGGAATATGGTATTAGTATTTCCCTCACCTAGTTATTTCAGCATGAAATGTAAAATATACTCTTTGGAAAGAGTATATTTAGATAAAGCAAGCGACTTTGACTTGTATCAAAGGTCGTCGTCAACAACCAATTTTTTAGACTTGGATATGATATAGGTCTTATTGCCTATAATTAATTGGAAGTAACTAATTTATTTCTACTACACTACAGTATTCTTACATACCTGCAAGAAAGCTTACACTTAGACATAAACTGTATTGTTAATTCATTTACTCCGTTTAATGATAATTTTATTATTTAATACAGTTACTTACTTAATACAGTTCCTTCTACTTGTCACTTGGCAGACTAAGCATAAAATTGCGACACTAAGCTAATGAATATTAACGAAAAAATGAAATTACTTTCATTTATAATGACTTTTTTAACCGTGGTGAACCAGTGAATTTTAAATTATTGGAATTTCTTTCGAATATAACTCACATTCAGACGCTCAAATTTAAGACAGCTAAGAATTCGCCAGTGATCTTTATTTATTTACTTTTATTTTTATTCGAACCTGTTTACAGTCCGTCAAATCTAAGAAGTCCGATGACGTTTCTCATTTAACTTGCCGTGATAACTTTGTATGAAAGTTTACGAATAATCAAATTCATAATCCTAATTAATTACTATGCTGCCTATACACTATAACAACGAGTATCATTCGTAAGCATCAACTTAAGTTTATACAACGTATTTTTATAGCTGTCAAACGGTACTTCTTAGATTTGACGGACTGTAGTGTATGTGACAAACTAAAATTTTATTATATTATGTAGCGAGTATCACAAATAGGTGAATGCTGATTTCGACCCATTTGTACCCACTGGCGAAATGAGGTATCAGGTACGTACGCTGGTATATATTATTATCTGTGTTAAGGCATCTACTATTGACCTCTGCCTAAGTACCCAATCCTTCGGGCAAGAGGCTCCTTCCACCATGCAGCTTGGCTGTGTTCGTTTGTAAGGTCTGGGTGCCGCGTACCGATGTAATTATAGGCAAATCATACTACTATTATTAAATACGAAAGTTTAGATGTATGGATGGATGTTTGTTACTCAATCACACCAGAACTGCTGAACAGATCTGGATGAAATTTGGCACAGAGATAGATTAGATATAGTCTGAAATATCAAATGGGCAATTTTCTCGCGAGCGAAGTCCTACAATATTTTTGCTTGACTCTTTGACAGCAGCGCACTGCACACGCTTATCGTATTTCAGATGTCTTGTAAAATCAAGACTGCCTGCTTACCTACCACAAAAAAGGTGTTATTATGTTTATTGCCTCTTATCGTCACGATTTATGAATAAAGGTCTAGGAGTTCAGTATTTGTCAAGCTGGAGTGTAATTGAAAACGATAAATTGCCAAACTTTGTTATTTAAGTAGAAATAGAAAAATATTTATTCGTCACAGGCACAACACAATAGCAAAAAAACATGGAGTAAAAGACAAAAAAGAAGTGCAAAGACAAATTGCGCTGGACGCGCCCATACTGAAAGGGTTACCAACTCAGCATTTGCTGGGCATCAGATACCCAGCGCTGGCATGTAAATAAAAAAATAAATAATCTATACGTAATTTGATATGAGTGATACGATATAAGGATTTGTAAATAAATAATGAAAAATGAAATAATAAAAGAATAAGTGTATAATGAGCTACAATTTGTATGTGTGAGTTGTTGCGAAAAAGAAAATAAAATAATAAATACAAAATCATTCACAAAATACCCTACCACCTTATCACAAAGAACAAAATAAGTCACCAACATGACGCATTAGCCTACTAGTAGCAATTTACCATTCAAGTAAGTTTGGTTTGACACGTGCTTTACCATAAAAATAGTCACATAAGAAACCAGCTCATAGTATTCGAGTTACCTTTCTTAATGTCAAGGTCCATAACCAGTTCAATGAACTGTCTCAATAAAGCGTTAGGTACCCTTGACCTAGCACACATTGGTATTTACACAATGAACACTCATAGTCACACCTAGAGGTTGGGCAAATACTTACTTACTTTTCTAATAGTTCCTAAGCGATGTCATCAGGATTGAGGCACCGTAGATCTGTAGCAGCATCTTTTTGTATTTTCATCCTTAACATCCTGATTCGTTTACAGAAAATATCAAAACTATTTATTCAGTCTGACAATCGAACCTAGGATGCTTAGTTTGTAGATAGCTAGATACAGCACAACATTCAAAACGATATTACCATAACAAGAAAAGCTTTGTTCATTAAAAAAATCGTAGAAAAAATACTTTCCAATTCTATTAAGCCTGCTTGCGCAACCCTGGGTTATTTTTAGTAACTCCGATTTACCAGCTGACACGGGCCCATTATGTATGACATATCGTGTTAGCAACTTACTCTGAGTTAAATTTTTGGTGCAAGTGTGCCCTAGAATATGAAAGGGGTATTAATACTGATAAGTTAAGTTTCTTCACGCCTACTACCGTCTTATTGTGCCTACATACATTTTGGAATGTAATCAGTAATCTCCTGAGTCAGACTAGTATAGAATTCTCTGATATGTTGAAAGTTAAGTAGTTAGGTGAAAAAGCTTTATTATCCTAGCATGAATAATACATGTCAAGAAGAAGTAATAAAAACAAAGAACTAAGTTTTATAATATTTTTAATATTACTTACAAGTACACAAATTCAGTCGCTCAACAATTTTTATGTCTATAAAATTTGAGACATTTCGCCTAAAACTAACCTTACGATTACGATCACAATTTTCGCACTATACTCGCACAATTCTCACTCACGCACTGTTGCCGAGACCCATGTTCATGGCATTCAATATATCACCATTATCGGCATCAATTTCCCAAGCGAACAAACCTCCTAGCTTGTTATTTCTCACGTATTTAGCTTTCTCGATCGTCGATCTCGCATCATCATACGTAATAAGGTCGCCTGTCTCTTTTCTGAACACGTATGGTGCTTGAGCCACCTTATCATAATGGTACTCCCACTTTCCTTGAGCAATTTCAGTGGCAATCTCTCTGTAGTCCACTACACCATCCTGCCATGTTCCCTTGCATGGTCCAGTAGCGTTACCAGTGAAAACGTTGTCATCCTTGTAGCCGTGGACTCCAGTCCAGCCTCTTCCGTACATGGCAACACCGACAACGATTTTCTTGGGGCTGACACCTTGAGCCAAGAGGAATTTGACACCAAAGTCAGTTGTGTACGTCTCCTTGGGATTCCATGCAGGAGCGTGCAGAGCAGCTTGGTGACCAAGTGTGTCGTTGGACCAGGCACCCTTGAAGTCGTAGCTCATCAAGAAGATGTGGTCCATGTACTGCTGAGCGGCCTTGTAGTCTACAACCTGTATCTTGTCCCAACCAGAGCTGATAGCTGAAGTCAGTTCATATTTCTTTCCAGTCTTGGCAGATAGCTCGTTCAACATCTCCCTCAATTCCTTCATCAGCTGTACATAGACTTGACCGTCTTCAGGACCACCAAGGTCAGGATTGGCTCCCTTACCACCAGGGAACTCCCAATCAATGTCTACACCATCGAAGAATTTCCAGGTCTCGAGGAAGTCCTTGACTGAGGCGACGAAGCGGCTTCTCTTTGTCTGGTCGGTGAAGAAGAAGAAGGGATCCGCCAGGGTCCATCCACCAACGGAAGGAAGGATCTTCAGGTCTGGTTTCGCCTGTTTCAACATCATCAGCTGACCGAAGTTACCCTTGTAAGGCTCGTTCCAGGAGGACAATCCCTTCTGTGGTTTCTGGAGAGCAGCCCAAGGATCGTGGATAGATACTTTGAAGTCTTCCCTGCCGCTGCAGGATCTTTGCAGAGCTTGGAAACTGCCTTCAATCTCCTTCAAACTATCGTTGATGCCATCACCACCGCAAATTGGGATGAAACCGTAGAGAAGATGAGTAAGATTCGGTATTGGGATACGATCAACTGGGAACTTCCTCGGGTATACACCCCATTCGACGAAGTATGCACCAACGACCTTTCCAGAAGTCTGCTTGAAGGGCTTGTTCCTCTCTCCAATCGAATAGTCTAGAGGTGGCAAATGGCTACCATCAGTATCAGCTACCACTATCTCAGTCGCGTCGCTGTAACTGCATCCATCCTTGTTACAGAGTTCCACTTTCATCTGATAACGACCACCCTTCTTGACTTTAAAGGCTGCTGAAGTAGCGGTGCCAGATCCGGTCCAGAACTCCTTTTCGTTCATCAGCACTCTGGCCTTGGTCGCTGGGTCCCCAGACCAGACGTTCCATGTGACGGAGACATCAGCGGCATCTCGTTTAGTGACTAGCTGGTTGTATGCTGTGGCTGCTTGGTTGACTTCAACGATCGCGAAGGTGCGTTCTCCCCAGCCTAAGGACGGCTTCCCAGGCGGGCCACACGCGACGACCGCGAGGAGCCCCGCAGTAACGACTAGCGCCAACATCGGACGTCCCATAACCGGTTCTAAAAAAATAAATACGAAAAAATTGGACACACACTTCTCATTTAAGAGCCGTTTCGGAACTGGAGTTGCATCTCGGTGGTATCTTTTATATACTGCTGGTATAGTAGGCCAACCGCTACATGTGGGCCCGCATTGTGTTGAGTGCCGATAAACAGCGATTTTTGTGATACGTAATAATTATCATTAGCACAGTTTTCTATCCCGGTCAAGTTAGTAGGTCGGTCAAGGTGACAATGTTTTTATTGTTTGTTACACTTTAGTGTTGTCTGCCCTTTATGAGTTTAGAAAAGTAAATATGTGGCTTCTTATCTTACAATGTGTTAGTTACTTTAATTTTGAGATAAAAAAGTTAAGTTCGGTTTTGTCTCACAATGTGTTTGTTACTGGAACTTAGAGATATTTAGAGGTTTCAAGAACACGATCGGATATTAAATCATTTTAATTTGTCTTTATCTTCTTCATGTTAACTTGTGACGAGTTTACGAATGTTTGGTCAATGGCAAGAACACTCAAAAATTATGAATAGTTCTTTACTGCAAGTTTATGAAAGCGTTATGTTTTTTTTATATAAAACCCAGCGAGCTTACAAATATTTTGTATATAGGGAACGCAAAAGAATAAGGATCATGTAAATATATTTTTTTAATTATTGCAAGTAAAGCCACGCGCTCATGTAGTTGAAAAAGATGTTAGTGATGGTAAAATCAGTGTCAATGGCGTCTCTTAATGAGTCATGGTTTGTTGTCATAAGATCTACTTTTATTTACGAGTTTGTTTTTTTCGATACTGCTACGGTCTTTGACTTAAAAGATACGAGGACTTCATTTATGATTGTCTGAGTTCTACGATTTCATCAGAGAAAATAAATAATATATTGTCATTGATCAAACATAAGGATGTGTACGTATTATTTACTTATTAAGTGGAAGTACCTGGACAGAGCTCTGCTCGGATGAAAATAGAGAAAACAAAATTTTCCAAAAAAACGACGTTTTCTAAAAATGAAACCTAGTTAGATCGATTTATCGCCCCTTAAAACTCTGCATACTAAATTTCATGAAAATCTTTAGAGCCGTAACCAAGATTCAGATTACATATATATCTAGATATTTGCAAGAATTGCTTGTTCAAAGGTATAAGATAATAATTCTGGTTTTAGAGAACTTTTGATCGTCGCTTCTTTTTACTGTATTATTAATTTAAATTAAAAAGGTCTAAAATAGTGTGGTTTAACAAAGGTATGATAATTATCGAACAAACCGCGACTATGACTATGCCATCTTTTTATTATTGGACTAGATTGCACTGTCACACAACAGCATAGACGCCATCTTTTTGGACTGCATTGCACTGTCACACAACAGCATAGATGCCATCTTTTTATTATTGGACTACATTGCACTGTTCACAACAGAATAGACGCCATGTTTTTATTATTGGACTACATTGCACTGTTCACAAAAGCATAGATGCCATCTTTTTATAATTGGACTGCAATGCACTGTTCACAACAGAATAGATGCCATCTTTTTATTAGTAGACAACATTGCACTGTTCACAACAGCATAGATGCCATCTTTTTTTATTATTGGACTACATTGCACTGTTCACAACAGCATAGATGCCATCTTTTTATTATTAGACAACATTGCACTGTTCACAACAGCATAGATGCCATATTTTTATTATTAGACAACATTGCACTGTTCACAAGAGCATAGATGCCATCTTTTTTATTATTAGACAAAATTGCACTGTCACACAACAGCATAGATGCCATCTTTTTTTATTATTGGACTACATTGCACTGTTCACAACAGCATAGATGCCATCTTTTTATTATTAGACAACATTGCACTGTTCACAACAGCATAGATGCCATATTTTTATTATTAGACAACATTGCACTGTTCACAAGAGCATAGATGCCATCTTTTTTATTATTAGACAAAATTGAACTGTCACACAACAGCATAGATGCCATCTTTTTATTATTTGTCTATATTGCACTGTTCACAACAGCATAGATTACAACAGCATTATTCAGAAAGCGTCTGTGGTATTCTTACAAAGAACCCTGATGTATTACTTTCTTTGGTAGGAACAGAAAAGCCAAAAAATACAAAATCACCATCAATTGCTTAATCTTTTACCTACTAGGTATAATGGGCCTCTAAATCAAAGTAAAGTTTCCAAAATTCTACTTTTACTATGATATATCTAATAGCGAGGATTTGTGAGAATAGATGGATGGATGTTTACCGTTTCACGCAAAAACTACTGAACTGATTTGGACGACATTCAGCAAACTGATAGTTTATAACCTGGATTCACATATACAATACTTTTTTGGGGAAGTAGGTTCCATCAGAAAAGATGATATATGAAAAATGATTTTGATGCAACTTGTCATACATCAGAATAATTTTGGGACTACCATTTTTCGAATTATATTATAAGCAAGCAAAGACATGGCCAGAAGCTCGTATTAATATATTCAAAAAATATTAATAAGTAATTGTGAGAAAAAAAAAACCCTTGATTACACCCGCATACAAAAACTACATGTGTTCGGTTATTTAAACTATTCAAAAGTGTTGCCCTTAGCCCATCAAAGTGACAGCGTTATGATCGAAGAATTTAAAAAGATAAGATACCTACTTATCAAACATTTTCGCTAAATAACTTAAAATGTATGTACTGAAACATTTGTGGGGAAGTTAACCTTAATTGGTTAAAGCTAGGGTACAAAATTTAATTATTTGTGTGCTTTTATAGATGTTTAGATAGGAATTTAAACTTTATTTTTTTATGTGTAAGGTAGAAAATCGAATAGTTTTGTTTGTTTCTAGAGATTTATAGAAATGAAGATCAATGATGAAGGTTGTGTTATAACAGATGCCCTATAGATTAGGTACTAGCTTTTCCTACGGCTTTGCTCCCGTAGCTGTACTGCGCATTTTTGCGGGATCAAAATACGACGAGCACTAGTACTGAGGGCCTTGACAAACCTGTTTTCTTTTATTGATAAACCCACTTCTCCTTCTTATGTATCTTCTCACGTTCAATTCCTTTGTTCTGCCCTTAGTCAGAATCTTCACTCCACCAATTATCTTCTGTCCCTCTCACCGCTCTGGGTTTATTCACTCGTCCTTCTTTGTCCAGGCAATCTCTCTTTGGAATGCTCTCCCTCAGACCACCAGGATGGCAACCAGTTGGCTTTATTTTAAATTGAAGGCATGTGAGAATTCGCTGGAAGTTTGCAGAATCATCATAAAATTGATTTGTTGGTTTCGGATTCTCTATAACATTGTTTATATGTATGTATGTATCTAAGTATATATTAAATATTCTTTTTTTTGTATATAAATATAAACTTTTTCTCTAATCATCCTATCATTTAGTTGCGCCTTTCTTGTTTTATCTCTGCACCACCCTAAGGTCGACTGGTAAAAAATGCCCAAGGCATTAAGTCCGCCTTTGTACTCGTACATAAAATTTCAATAAATAAATTAATTAGTTAAGTTTGTTGCCGGGATAACAGCAGCATATGCGTTCAGCAATTAAGCAAGGATCTATTAGTAAAAGAATTGTTGTAACCGGTACTAAAGTATTTCCTTATCAAACTCTTTAACCTATATAAAATATTCGTTTTATAAAGAAAAACTGCAAACAACGGTAAGGCCCGTGAAGCGGACCAGCGGGTCAGTTATTCAAGAGTCTTCACGTTTAACTAATTATAAGAAACCTAACAGATCAGTGGGCTTATGTCAAGATTTTTGTCATGTCCGATCACGTCAACGTAAACGATTTTTTATGCCAATATCTATACAAATAAAAATTTTAGCAGAAAAAAATTACCGACTTCAAAAACGTAACACTAATAACCCTTTCCTTGCAGTCAGGTAAAAAGTGTCAAATTAAAAGTGTCGGTGTCTTTCGTTCCTCATTTTTTTATCGTTTTGTGACACCGACTGCCGAAACTAAAGTTATTTTGCACTTTTTAGTGTTTTGTTTTTGAAGTGGTTCATTATTTTTTGGAAAAGTTTTTTTTTTTTATTTGCTCGTGTTTGACCACTATCTCGCCTGATGTTAAGTGATGATGTGGTCGAAGGTGAAGCACGCTTGCCTAGAAGTAACCTATTCACTCTTGACTTGAAGACCCCTAGGTTGTAGCTATCTTTTTATTTTTTGTTCACCATCACTATAAATTGATCAAGTTCCAAAGTAAGGTACCTAAAGGATTGACAAAATACCTATAATAAATCAATTTACACATTCGTGCTGTTTGTCGCTAAAGAGTTCGGTTGTATGTTCCATATCTTGAAAACTGTGTAACCGATTTTGATGAATCTTGCATTATAACCTAAGTTGAGAGATACTTAATCCAATAAAAGAATGATCATGATCCAATTACTAGTTTCGGAGGAATGCGTGGACAAACATATAAATGTACAGGTCAAACTGAGAACCTCCTTTTGAAGTCGGTCAAAAAGAGGTTTAATACTATCACCAGACGGTGTTTCTCCAGTTTCAATACAAATTGACGTTTACGTTAACACGATCCAGCGGGAGACAATACTTGCGAGTATCTAAGCCCAAGGCTCTACCAAAATTAGATCACGATCTAGTTTGTTAGTAATCTTAGTGCGTACTTCAGTTTAAATACACATCTAGATACAAGAGTAGTGGTAGGTTCATGGATGAAAACCGTGAATCGAAGTACTTAGGATACTTAGGGGCGCAGTCTAGATCAGGGATGTTACGAATGTCATATTTTATACATTCATGAATGCGAATGCGAGTGTTCGAAAGGCGAATGTGCGAATGTGAATGCGAGTGCGAATGTGTAGAAGGGACAAAAAAATCTTTTGCATTATAGATTCTTCAATAGATAATTGCTTTTCTACCTCTATCAGTGGCGTTTCCGGAGCAATGATAATTTTAGAAGCCTGGACCTCTGTTTCAGCACGTTTTAACAATTCGAACTCCTCGGCATAAACGGCTTTCAAATGAGTTCGCAGCCCCGAAGTAGTACGCCCAATGCGTAAATATACTTTTTCACAAATATTACACTTTGCATGACCTCGATCAATAGATGTGAAATATCGCCATATTTCACTTTTCTTCCCCGGCGCCATAAAACAAAAATAAAGTTCTAAATAATTATTTATAATAACTTATCCTAGTTTAAAATAACCCACAACTCGATACTGTGTTAATTCACTTAATCACAATACCTGCTTACTGATTGATCGAAAAGTGACAAATAGAAACATACTCAAAGTAACAAATACGCGATGATAACCCGCTAAGCTCCGCCCACTCCTACTTGTCTCGACCTGCATACACTCGCATTCGCTTAACATTCGCATTGTTTGATGCGAATGCGAGTGTTGATGCGAGTGCTTTATATGATGCGAATCATACGCATATGCGAATGCGAAAATTCGTAACATCCCTAGTCTAGATCGTGCGTCAAACTACACAGAGTAACTGGAAGCAATTGGATGTGAATAACCGAAGATTAATCGTTCGATTATAAGAACATCCAATATCGACCTACCTAGTCTATCCGTCTCCGATTTGCTTATCCGTCAAGATTAACCCTAGCGGACGCTTATTTTTATTAATAAGTGCAAATTTGCTCTTGATACGAACACTGCACCCGACCAGGATTTCGAACTAGCATTGAAAATTTCAAAAGATACATTTTTTTTATTAATTGTATCTATTCTATAAAATAAATGTTATTTTGAGAAAAATAAATTTTACATTCGTCTGAAAAATACAATCATACACGTCTATTACTTGTTTTAAACTGAATATTTTTAACCATCAAAGGGAAAAATATTGCTTAGGCATTAATATTAATTGAACACATTGAACATTTACCATCTTATTACAATATATTAATGCGAAAAATACACCGTAAAATACATGTAACCGAAGATCCGCCATTAAAGTTTCTTTCAAGAAAAATACAGGGACGTTAGAAAGATACATGTATTTTACAAACATTTTCATCGCTAGTTCGAACCCAACATCCCACACTCAGCGATAACGTTAACGACTACTAAACCAACGCAATACTTTTTTTTTTTTTTTTTTTTTTTTTAATCTTTATTTGTTATAAGGGGTTTTATCACTGAGTGATAATGTCACCCCAATAAAAGAAAACATAGCAACTTAAAACTAAACAATGGGTAATGAACAATTAATCTTTACATATAACACTACTACAATATTAAACCTAAGCAGGCACGTCCGCTAGACATGTCGTAACATATTCAGCAGACAAACCCGCTCATGCTCAGTCCCTCTTTAACAGTCGACACAACATCCTAGCCTCCTCCGACAAAGGAGATGCTAGGATGCTATTGCATACCCCCACCTCAAATCCCCCACTAAACAAAGTATGTCTTTCTTGAATGTTCCGGTCACATTCCATCAACACGTGATAGGTATCCTCAATCACGCCACATATTTCACAGTTTGGTGAGGTACTTTTGCCCATTAGATATTTGAATTTATTGGTTGGGATGTGGCCGGATCGCAACCTGAACAAAGCTACCACATATTTCCTCTCTATTTCCCTTCCTTCAAACCATGGGTTACGAAGCGGCTCAGATTGAATGGTTTTATACCAGATTCCCTTAATCTTTGAACGCTCATCAAAATATTCGTGCCATCTTAGCCTGCATAGTTCTTTACGCAATACTGATTAAGTGATTAGCAATTTAAGTTAGTTATCTGGCTTGTGTCGCTTATGTGACAAGGGTCATAGGGTGACAGGCACATTTCTTACAATCCGTTGCGGGTAAGGCCACCGTTCCACCAGAGATGAGCGATCCTAGCTAAGCAGTAAATCTAAGGTACAATATTCATTGACAATATTCAGAGGATGAAAGAGATACTCATGAATATGAAAAACTTTCACTACGAGTCTTTGAATCATGAAAATAAGAACAGTAATTAAGCTCTTTATTTTGTCGCGTTATGAGAACATAAAATGAACATAATGAATGTTTTTAGTTTAAATTTCAGCCCCCGAAATATTAAGTATTAATTAAAAGTCATCGCATGTGTCTATTTACACTAGAACTATGTATGGGGTGTAGTGCAGCGGGTAAGATTTATTTATTTATTATTTTATCCTCGCACTGGAACGCCTTGCAGCAATTACACCAATGGAGCACAATCTTATAATAAACTCACTATAAGTCCAGGTTTCCTCACGATGTTTTCCTTCACCGTTGTCAACGATGTCCAAGATTAACTTAGAAAGTACATATGAATTGAAAAATACACATTGTGTAAAGACGTGTTACATTTTTTTTTTTTCCTATAACTATTTTCTACAGAGTATTAGATTATCTGTGGTACAGCTAAGCTATTAAAATCAATCCGATTGGTTGGAAATCGTACATAACCACTTAGGTCATCGGATAACTTGCGACTTAAAATGCCAATGCATTCTACCACTTTCTTGGATAAATCTTTTACTGTCCAAGCTGCTCGTCTGTGGAATGCATTGCCCGACCCAATAAAACGCGCCCAGTCATTGCCTGTATTTAAAAGACTCGTAAAAGACCATTACCTGTCACTGTGATTGTCGTTGGTCAACATTTACTTTCATTGCCTATATATATTGAGTATGTATGTATTTATGTATATATTATACAACATATGTATGTATTTGTGTATCTGTAATAATATTATTGTATAATTAAAGTAAATAT
This sequence comes from Orthosia gracilis, assembly GCA_947562075.1. Taxonomy (NCBI): domain Eukaryota; kingdom Metazoa; phylum Arthropoda; class Insecta; order Lepidoptera; family Noctuidae; genus Orthosia; species Orthosia gracilis. Next base: position 72,309,890 of record OX387264.1, on the reverse strand, counting down.
TCATAATTTTGTGTGTTACACCAATGGCAACCCCATTTCATGTCCAGGCTATCACTGTCTATTCCAGGTTGCCTGGAAGAGATCGCGGTAAGCGATAAGGCCGCCCGTTGTATGTATTTTATTTTTAAGTTTCCTTTTCTGTGTCTTAACTTGGTGTACCTACAATAAAGAATATATAAATATAAATAAATAAATAACGAAGATTGCAAACTATGTGTATCTCCGCTATGCGAGCTGAACTTACTTAGCTTAGCTCTTGGTCTGAAACCGGCTTAAGGCTGAGTTGAATAAAGCGGTCAGAAGGTTGCTGAATTGTTGATCGACAATACATATAAGACCAGAATTTTATTCGCTATTATTTTGACTAATTCTAGTTTTGTCTTTGAGGAACTCGTACCTAAGAAGGTAATACCAGCCGCACGGGTAGTCGATCATCAAGATAAAGCAAGCTTGCCGAGCTCGTTCCGTGGATGGGTGATCGTCTCTTACATTAGGCAACTCCTAAGTGCCTCGGAAAGTGTTTGTCCCGGTTGTCATTGGTAGATCTTTGACTGTCATTACGGTGGTCAGAAGTCAGAAAAACAGACAACAGTCTGGCCAAGGGGTATCGTCTTATCTAGTTACTTTAGTTTACGTTACGGGTTTTGAGGTCAGATAAGCTGTTGTTCCATGTAAAATGTGTGTATTCTTCATAACTAGCGATCCGCCCGGCTTCGCACGGGTTGTAAAGCACAGGTATTATACCTACCACGTTTTTTCTTTCGTAGGATCTCGACATCGGTGTGAGACCTGCGCGCTTGAATTTATTTTCGCGCGCGTAAATTTTTAGAGTTCCGTACCCGAAGGGTAAAAACAGGACCCTATTAGACTCCGCGGTCCGTCTGTCTGTCTGTCTGTCTGTCACAGAGGCTCTGTCAAGACTCTGTCTCATGAACCGTGATAGCTAGACAGTTGACATTTTCACAGATGATGTATTTCTATTGCCGCTTTAACAACAAGTACTAAAAACAGCTTAAAATTAATATTTAAGTGGGGCTCCCATACAAAAAAGTGATTTTTTTGCCGTTTTTTGCGATAATGGTACGGAACCCTTCGTGCGCGAGTGCGACTCGCACTTGGCCGGTTTTTTTTTTGCGATAATTCATATGATAGGTATTCATTTTAATGACATGCTGTAAAGGGAAATTTTTATCTACATGAAATGCACAAAGTATCTAATGTATTTAATTGGATAAGGAATAACAATGTATTGTTTAAAATAGCTTGGTAAATAACCCATAACTTTTTTGGAAGTAAAAGATAAAAATGGTTACTATGGGTTATCCTTAAGATATAAACATATACCATAGTGAAGTTTTCAACGATCTTTTGAAGGTATACAATTCCCTAGTACACTAATTTGATCTATCTCGTAAGGTTAGCCAGCTTTTGCAATGTATGCGCACAAAAATATGTCTGTTACGACATAAAATTACAAATCTTGGCATTTCTCGGCTTTCCTCTACTATAATATGAAACTTTACTACATATAAAACTTCGTCTTGAATCATTCTATGTATTGCTGAAAACTGCATTAAAATCCGTTTCGTAGTTTGTACGATCTAAGCGTACAAACAGCGAGAGCGATTTGTTTCATACTATTTAAAAATACTAACAAACAAAGGAAAAACACATGAATAAATTGTCCGACTCAAATCAGGTCAAAACCACAGACAAACTTATCAATGAGTGACGCTAAAAATTGAGTCACAACCTTACCTACTCATATGCTAATTATTCATAGATAAAACCATTAAATAATAATAAAAGAAAAAAAACGAATGTTTGTTTACAGTTGACAATTAATTCGTTCCCTTTTTAAAGCAATAAATTCATTGACTGTCTCGTTAAAATATCGCTACTACTAAGTATGTGATACTGGGTTTGATTCTCGTGTGACAAAATATTATTGGGTATTTATTTCGGCAATTTATCAGTAGTAGCCCTAAGTCTAGATATGTGCCTGGTTGATGGCCATTAGCGAATTATGTTATAGTCCCAAGTGATATGATACCATTAGGTACAAGATACAAGCTGTCAAAATATGAGCGTAGTACACTAGTGTAGTACAGTAGTGTAGTGTACTGCCAAGCATAGCGAGGATCAGGGGGATGCTTCTTCAGTCTGCCCTAACAGGCGTTGCACATAGGTGGCTCCGGGTTGGTCTTTAAGCGATGCCCAGGGTGGTTTAAGTAAGGTATATTAATATCCCACACTTCTTGCTCTTTACCCTTTTTTTTGCACTTCAAAAGTTTGAATTTTGAATTTTTCTCCCCGATAACAAATAAAAAGTAAATTTAAAAAATCAAATACCCGACTGCTGAAGCGAACTAAAGATGAAAATCATGCTATGCAGTCGGAGGATACATATGGTTTTGGTCAGCCAGCTCGCAAATATATCCTAAAGATGATTTTGTACATACTTATACCCATACCATTTTTTTTTCATTTTGACAATATGACGTCTGGTGGACGTTATGGTGAATTTTGATGTCTCTCATGTCTTTAATTATGCTCGTAAGGTTAAAACGAATCGATTGACTTATGAATCATAAAAATCGGCCTACGCGTTTGGTCTCTAACACGCCACATAGGAACAAACATACATACATAGACTGATATATACTCCGCAAAACTAACCCTTATGGGAACGCTAAAGAGTAAAGAGGTTCTGAGTCAACTTTTATCTCATAATAATAGCTATAAGTAGACATATTGACCTAATTTGACATTGACTCAGTAAAATAATGTCTTTTCCTTTGTTTGTTTACGACGCACAAACATAAAATAAATGTTTACTTCACTTTTCTCGTTAAAAGGTTTCCCTTTTCGTCGCGATGTTTCCTTTTGAAGAATTTGCATTTCTTTTCTTTATTTTCCATTATTAAATAATTAAGGTCGCCTTTACTCTTTCTTTTAAAATAACAACTTTCTTATTTTTCAGACAGGATCTTGTTAAAATTCTTTTATTTAGTCAGATTTTGTTTTCTCTTTTGTTGTACGTAAAGTGACTTCAAAAGCATATATTTTTTTTGGAATCTTCTTCTTGTTCAATCGGGGTCTCATTATTAAGGATCATGGTCACTGGACCCCTTTAATTGGCAAATCTGCCTACATCGACTCCAGTCCAAATTCCAAATTTTGGAATACACATCATAATAAAAATTCAAGCTCTATTCAAAAAACAAACGTACCTATAAAAATATTTCAAAAATTCTAAATAATTAATGATTCATTTTAGCTTCTAAATACCGCGGAAATCCATCGACAAAACCAGTCACCAACAGCTATAAACAAAAATCTAGGCCAATGACTAATCCAAATCCATACAGAACAATGCATCATGAGGATTAGCAAAAAAAACTGTCACATTTTTTTCTGCTGGCAACATTTGCATACAATGCGAAAGCTTTAATAATCTGTGGTCGCATTGAGGCTATTGACCTGGTATAAAGAGGTTATTGTGACCAGTGCAAGGCTAAGGTTGGGCTGAGTGTACACTGGTGGAATGTTTTGTTATTCTGTGCTGTTGCGTAAGTTATGATCGTCTTTACAATGCTAAATAAATGGTGATTCTTGTTGCAATTTGTTTTTATTTTGGGAAGAGTAAAAAATGTTTTGGAATTTAAAAAACACGTTCTGTTGCGTAACTTTTAATAATGTACACGTTCAATTTTTTTGGTGATAATTCAATTATTTTAATGCTCGTGCCTTGTCTGTATGATTAAAGGCCTTTGCCCTGTTGTGGGACAGTAACAAGCGAGTATTATTAAAATATTATTTTGCACAAAAATGCTGAAGAAAATTGGTAAAAACTAAAAATAAAAAATAAGTAACAACTCTCCACAACCCTTCGGAAAACACAGGTATGCGTTTATGATACTCAATTAAAATATTATTATGATAGAAATAAACTGGTACAAGGTCAAGACGTAGAATAAAGATGTCTTTTTAATAGATTTTGAGTGCATGAATGAAGCCACTAGCTTTCAAAAGATCATTAAAAAACAAGTTATTTATTTTAATATGTGATTTAAAATATAACTTTTATCTGGAAATACTACTTTCCATTTTAAACTACGACTCTAAATAAGCATAAATTAACCATTATTATAGCTTAATAATGTCTTATTTTGTTTAATAAAAACCTTATGTTGTCTATTCGGACTAATTTTGAGGTATTTTAACATTTTAAACTACTTTCCTTTTCTGATTACGATTTAGAGAGGCCAACATGTTATTTTTTTTTACTTTTGATAGGCTCGCGATTGACCATTGATGTGGACGACGGTAAAGCACACCTGCCTAGAAGTAACCTATTTAGTATTGACTGTACGCCCAGTTTGTCGGTATCAGTAAACACAGACACCGCCACCAGGGTATTCCACTCCTTAGCTGTACGCACAATGAAAGTATTCCCAAATCACGTGGTTATATTTTACTACGACATACTTACCATTAAACATTTTTTATTTTATTTTTAAACCGAAATTATTATCTTTACTTGAAAGTAAACCGCTTTGATCCGGTTTACGTGTCCATCAGTGTATTGTTTTACGTACCACGATAATGCGAAAAATATGTACCCGAATATTCCGTCACTATTTTTCGTTGACAAAAATAAACCCTAATACACACTAACCGATCCAAAACACGGATGCCAGCGTAGTGTTGGTGGTACATTAATAATTCTAGCTGCAAATGGAATGTAGCAGCAGGATTAAGTCTGTTAACCTTTGGTCCGCGCGAAATGTAAGCAATGCACTGTTTGCACATTAGTTCTCGCTAGGGTTGGGACGGACTAGGCCCTTTTTAAAAGGAGTAAACCGCACTTTGCCTTTTTATATAAGAATTAAGACCCACTTGCACTCAAAATCAAGGAACATATTTAAAACGTCAATCTGTCACTGTCATCTTCAAATGATTGAAAGAAGTAGACTGATAATTTAAAATTTGTTTTTGCGTTAAATGTATTCGACAGTCATTAATGCGATAAAATTTCCATTATGGGCCGTTGATTTTTTGCGCGGAATGGGTGGAAGGGGGAGGGTTGAGGTGTGGTTACCCCCCTGTACCATCCCCACTACTCGGAGCTCCATGGTTATGGAGATATCCATGGTTAAGTTAGGTTTCAGGTTAAGTTAGGTTATTCTAACCTGAAAATTTTAACCATGGATATCTCCATAACTAAGTGCTAACCATTAGCTCCGAGTAGTGGGGATGGTACAGGGGGGTAGCCACACCCCTTCCCCCCTCCACCTTCCCCGTGCTAAAAATCAGCGGCTCATAATGGAAATTTTAACCATGGTCTGGTGTAAGTGTAAGTAGGTTGAATTTTCAAGTTGCGACAGTCAAAAAAAGAACGTGCTTGGCATTTTTCAAATTTAGAATTGTAGTTACTTACAGAATGTTTTTTTAAGACACCACAATAAAATGAACCAATTTATTTTGAAAGTTCTGGTTTCTGGTTTACCAACTCTCTTGATAAGGTAATGTTTCAATTCCAAATATTGTGGCGAAAATAAATCGCAAGGTCCAATAACCTCACGTAGAAAGCAAAATCTCTTTGGCTAAAGACCGGAAAAATACGCGAAATAAAAAAACCGTTTAAGTAGGTAATGTGTGTCCAAATAAGTACTAATATGGATATGACACAAGATTAATTGAAATAGAGCAAGAAACCGGCAAAACGTCGGTATTTTGTTTATGTGAAAAGTGATTAGGTTATTTCTAGACAAACGTAATCCATCTTAGAATATCATCCGTCACCATCAGTTGAGATATTGGTCAAATGCGAGCCTATCAATTTATCTATATCAAATTGAAGCCGCGATTTTATTTGCCAACTAGGTATTCAAAGGACATAAGCCGAGAAGTAGGTCTGGCAAAGAACTCGAGCAAAATTAAAATGATGACAAACTCAATAGCAGCAGACATCAACGGACAAATACTCGAATATGTAAAGGAATATGTGTATCTTGATCAGATTAAGTCACCAAGTGATCAAATGTGCAAAGAAATTGACAAAAAAATTGCCACGGCATAGAAACAATTTTGGGCTTTGAAAGAAATAATGAAAAACAAGTAGCTCGGCATTAAGATAAAGAAAAAGACTATCGATACCTGTCTTCTCCTCTGCAAAACATACAGAAAGAAAATATGTTTATTTGACACAAGCCACTAGAGCACACAAAGTTAACATAAAAAAAGAAAACTTGAACTAAACAACAATAAAAAGAGAGAAAACAATATATATGTAACATTGTGAGTCCCACGGCTGCGCCAAATTCAGCAGTTCAGCAAAATGTCGAACTACTACTGCCCGACGCTGGTTTTCATCTAGACCTGTGACCGACGACGTGGCGGACGTAAAGCATAACTACATATGGTTGTGAAACCTGGGCCTTGACAAAAAACCATAGGGAAAAACGTGCAAAATAACGGAAAGCTATAGAAAGGAGCATACTTACTAGGGCTAAAGATAAAAGACAAAGTCAGGAATATATACATCAGACGCAAAACAAAACTGAAAGACATCTTAACACGTATCAATCAACTAGAATGGAAATTGGAAGTTACTAAAAGAAGTTGCAAGCACGAAAAATGGAGTAAACAGATGACTGACTAGTACCCAAGTGATGGGCTTAGAAGCCGAGGTCGTAAAGTGAGAAGATGGGAGGACCAACTACAAAAGATCTTAGGTCGGCTTTGGGTAAGAGTGGCGACATATACAAAACAGTGGAAGGCGTTGGAGGAGGCCTATGCCGTAAGGCAAACCGAGCGAAGAGATATATTATGAATTGAGAAATCTAAGTACCTAGTATTTAAGTAGAATTGTGTGAAAGTTCGGAATAAAAGGTTTTTATTATAATTATTCAAAGGATATTTTAAACTGTTGGTTACGGGACAAACTTGGACAATCATGGACCAATTGACCAGAGCAAACATGACCATTTAAGGTTGATTTTATTGTAGGTATTTTTAATGATAATTTTCAGTAACTCCCAACCCTGTACAGTCGAAGCCGTGTTAGAGATTACAATTTGTATTCAAGAATTTACGATGAACGTGCATTTTAAGGCATATTTATGGCGCGTCTCTAACCTTTGAATAAGTGCACCGATATTATAATAATTTCTTTCATATTATGAACCTTGTACTTAGTGTGTTTAAGGTTTCTGCCAAGCCATCCTGCAGAGTTATTAAGTGACTGATTCTTTAATGCTTTCTTGTGTTTTTGTATGGTTAACAAGCAGGCGGCCACCTGCTGGCAAAAAGTGGCCACCGCCTTTTAATTTTTTATCCACATTAGTATCTACAGATCACTTGCTTTATCCCGAGGCTTAACTCTGTAGTCTATTTCTCAGGAATAGTATTTCTTTTTTTTGTTTATCGTTTATAATTCCAGAGACAACAAAACCTTATTATTTTTTTTAAAACTTATTATTTTATTTACTTTTAGTATAAGACTTATAAGTTTCTTCTACACGCTAAATAGACAATAAATCCTTCCTTCCATTATAAATTGGTTTAGTACATGTCTAGATAACGTCCCATTTCATACTAGTATAAGCTCACAGAATACAATATAATTATTTTATTTTAAATCCAATCTGCACTGGAACCACGTTTGCCCGACCACGGCAAAACTACAAAATATCATATCTATAAATTAAACGTTTTATTAGCCGACTGCAAGGAAAGGGTTATGTTTTTGGTGTATCTTGTATGTATGTATGTAATATTCTTTATTACCTCGTATTTTTCATACCACTAAACGGATTTTTATAATGAATACATCGTTAGATAGGTCTTGGCCGCCCAAGTGTTCTTATATAAGTGCCGTTAAAAAAACGAACATTACGGATTTTGGGCGCCATATTGTGGTAGTTGCAATAGTTTTTTCTTCGAAACCCATCCAGTGGTGTAACAAAATGAAGGGTTTTTAGAGGTAATACTTAACAAAAATATATACCACTTATATGTTCAAGTATAACTAAAAACTTGTAAATAAAAAAAGTTTATAAAATCAAAAAACCCGACTGCAAAGCACTGCACTGAAAGATATAAACCAGAAGCAAATCATGATGTGCAGTCGAAGGATATTTATAGTTTTGATCAGCCAGCTCGCGAATATGTATCCTCCGACTGCAAAGCATGATTTTCTTCTTGTTTACATCTTTGTTGTTTAACAGACTAATACTAGTTCGGCGATATTATGTCATGGGGAACCTAGGCTGTACTATGATCTATTGTATACTGAGAAGACCACTGAAAGAGAAGTCTAGAAGTAGAAGACGTCGACCCAAAATGATTTGGGATAGTTGAAGATAAGATTATGATAATGTTGACAATGTAACGTCTCTGTATCTCTATTACTGCGGTTATAACTCGAGAAATACTTAATTATTCAGATAATTACATTGATATGTCTCCTAGGTTTCAGTATTATATTTATTTGTTAGGTAACCTAGACGCTAACTGCCATTTTATTTATATAAAAGGGTTTTTTGTCTGGTTTTCAAAAAAAAACTAGGATTTATAAGCGGTGAAGGTTGACAGGGGAAAATGAAAAAATTGTGCTGATCCTAAATAACATGCGACAAAGGCAGACAGATGATGGTGGTTTTCAGTTATTCAGTTCCATCCATTGGGAAGAGGCTACGGCAGATAAAGTTTATGAGAAAGTTTTCCATCTGTCTACATATTCATCAGAAAGTTCATACCCAAAAGTTTCTTAAAAAAAAAATTAAACCTCCTTCCAAAGACAAACCCTTGTTAGATTTTGGAGGTTTAAAGAAAAAAAAAAAAAAATATTGAATAATATTTTGGAAGAACCCGACCCGAAAAATGAAAAACAAAGGGTACCAAAGATACCAAAATACATACAGTCGAACATAGAACCTCCTCCTTTTTGGCAAGCCAGTTAAAAATTAAGTTTACTACATACGTAAAAGCATCATAAAACAATTGACATGTCGATTTACAAAAGAAAGGAAAAACAAAACAACGGAGCCGAAACAAACAAAAACAATGACTTTGTTCACCTTTCTTACTACGGTTGAGGAAAATGGGTTAAATCGTGCTCACAAGCAATTATTTACGGCAACCTGTTATTGTATAAGATCACATAAATTGAAGAGGTTCCTTTGATTGTGTGTATTTTTAGATTGATGTTATATACAAGCGTATACTATATATTCAATTATTTTTCATACAAGTGGTCGTCTACGGTATGATTCTACTGGGAAATTCAAAATCAAATCACCTACATTGATCAAACTTAATAAAATTAATGTTTGTAATGAGAACAGGCTCTAGACGAGTGGAATTCGATGTCAGTACTGGCGATACTGGAAACATAAAAAAATAAGGGATTGATCACGTGATTTTTCGATATCGCTTGTCAATCCCATACAATTTTGCCATTTCTACAATCACTATCGCCATGCTTTCGATGATAGAATATCACTTATCTAGGGCCTGAGGATTTTTTTTCCATTCTCTTGCGGTAGGTATTTAATTAGGCTTTTATGAAGCTACATGACGCATAAACACCAAACACTGCAAGTATCCGATTAAACCTATTGTCGAAATTAATTTTAACTTGTTGTTATTTCATTCAAATAATCACAACGGCTCTCATGAGTGTTTACATTAAAAAGCCTTAGTCTTTGAAGTTACCACAGTAAATAAATTACCCCTTATTTTTTTAACTTGACACTTAAATATTGCAAGCACGCTAAGTGCTACCATATATCTAAAAAACTTACAGTTCGTGACGCGACAAACAAGTGAAATCAAACTTCATTAAAAAGCTAATATTTTCCAAGGATTTATCGACAAAACAGAATATTTTAAAATTTAATTAGCGCGTATCGATCGCTTCGTATTTAAATAAACCAAATTCTGAGGTCAATGGCCATGTTTATCAAAGATCGTTAAATGCACTTGAGCAAATATACGAAAACGCTCGGCACACTACTGTTAGCTTTTATTCCTTTGGAATAAAGTCGAGAATAGGATGAATAAAGTTTATCTTCACAAAAAATTCTACAAAGGAGTCTCCATGCTCTCGATTTGCGAAGGGACACGTAACGGTACAAAATAACGGTTAAACAATAAACGAAGTTCCAATTTTGAATCCCGCTTCGGAACAATTCGGATGGCGATCTCGCCCGATCCGAAACGACCCCGCGAAGATTGCAATCGACGAGTACGATTTTATTTCAAATACGAATTTAGAAGAAACAATTCTAAAATGTTTACCTGATTGGAATCGTCCGGAGCAGTAAGATAGTTTATTGATATAAATTCACTTGAGTTTTCAATTTGTTTTAGTAGCTAAGCAACATATACTGTTCAATTTTCTTACTTACATGTTTAAAAGAGTGTCAGTGATTTGCATAGACGTTTTATCTACGTTTTGTATAAGCAACTAACTTCATCTTTCTAACTGACCGATTCCTTGGCACTTCAAAAATGCCTGGACATGGTTTAATTAAAACAAATACTTTGTACTTTTGAATTAAATTACGAATAGGTAGAATAGTTTACATTTTACACCGTCCTCGTACACAACACAACGTTAATTCTACTAAATCAGCTGATTTGTAATGATAATAACATTAATCAGATCGCAGATAATACGTATTAGCACGGCATTGATACCGTTCGGCTAACCTCGCGCTCCTTCGGCGAAATTCGGCACATGCATTGTTTCACATTCAAAATTGGAACTCGTGTGACATAAAGGGCAAACAAACACTTTCTCGAGGATATTATTTTGTCTTGTTACTTTTTTATGACGTATAGAAAGTAATCACTTTTGCAAAAAATATTACAACGAAAACGATTTTACAAAATTATTACAAAAGATACCACCGATTGTTTGTCAGAATAGGGTGAACTACCCTATTTTATACCAAAAATATTTTAAACTAAGACAGAAGGGAAAATAAACCAATTACCAGCCATCACAATTGGAGTCTAAGGTAACAACACCAATTTTCGTCTCCAAATTTTTCACTTAAATCACACTTTTTAAATACACTAGTCAACGTATATTTCACGTGTGTTTTGCTATGTTAGTAGTGTATCGAAGCAGCTGCGCCGGCGCACGCCCTCCCGATACTAATGCTAGTGCTCAGTACTATTGTCCAGGAAAGTATCGTAAGGGCCCGAATTAGTATTGCACTCGCGATTCTCCGCCTATGTCATACGTTGGTGGGGCACACAAATCGTGGCGACGTGTTCCGGTGACTAAAAGGAAGGAAAACTGATGTATTGTTTGTCGATATGTGACCAAAACCCATTATTGTAATTGTATACAAAATTTGCCCATACGACAATACATAACATTTGTTAATGCCGACCTGTGTCATAAAAATCATAATATTATGATGGTATTACATGATGTGATCTCAAATATGTAGAAGTCTAAGAGGTCCTTAAAAACAGTACCTACCTGAAATCATATTTGCATAGTGGAATTCCCATTTAAATTCCCATACGCATGAAAGATTTCGGGCAAACCTACCTAAAACTAAGGAATAGAATACCCTGAGGAACTCTGAGTTTCTTGATAGGTATAACCTGGAGGCATTATTTATTTATTTTCTGCATATTGTGTCCCACTGCAGGGCAAAGCCCTTTCTTCCTTCCAATCTGCCCGGTTTAGGGCAATTGTGGACCAATCCTGTCGGTAGGCATCAAGTTCATCCCGCCATCTTCGCCTGGCTCTGCCGCGGTGTCGCCTGAAATTTTGCGGGACCCACATTGTAGTTGATTTATTCCATGAACCGTTCGACATTCTGCAGACGTGTCCGGCCCAGTCCCATTTTAACTTGGCTACGGCGATTTGTGTTTTGGAGCGCAGCACTGTGTTTCTGATGCAGTCCGTTAATATGATGCCCAGAATGCTGCACTTCATTGCTCGCTGGCTAACCTCAAGCCTAAGCCTTGCCTTGCTGCGCTGTCAAAGACCAGATTTGAGTTCCATATGTAAGGATAGGGAGAAAGCACAAGTCCATCAATTAGCGCGCCATGAGCGCCGTCATCGACCAATATCTCTTCCAGGCGTTTTCGCGGCGAGCAGTTTCTTTTTCTTGTCTCGCCTGGAAAGAGACTATTTGGCCGAGGTAGATGTATTCTGGAACATATGCAATCTCCACACTTCCTAAACACAGTTTCTGCTGGACGCCATTGGTCATGAGTTTGGTCTTTGACATATTCATCCGAAGTCTAATCTCGAGGCTCGTCTTGTTAAGGTCACTAAGCATTACGCCAAGTTCAGCTGCCAAATATGAGAACAGGTCGATATCGTCGGCGAAACGGTAGTTAGTCAACCTTTTTACGCCAACGACAACTCCTTTACCTGCCCAGGGTTCAGATGGCATTCTAAAAACTTCTTCAAGAGTGGCAGTAGCATTCAAAAATTGTCTACACTGCACAAACTTTAATCAACTTCTATAAAATTTTGTCTGCGCAACACAGCAGTTCAGACAAAATTTCGGTGTCAATGTATGTCAAGTCTGTGCAAATTCTGTGTAGTGTCGACGCACTATAACCGCTGAACCAATTTTGGTGAATATTGGTATACCCGAACCGAGAGCCGTCTTGAATGGCACGGTCACGTGATGCGAAAAGACGAGGAAGATGTAGTGAAGAAGACATTGCAACTGCCCGAACATAAGAGCGTTAGAGAACGACCTCCGGCTAGGCTTGTGTAGTACATGTACTATGTACTATTAGGAAGCAATTCCTTTAGGTGAACGAGAACGAACTATTCAGTTTCGATCGTTTAAATCGTTCATCTAGTACAGTGACCCAAGCGACATCGGATCGGTCGAGTGCTGAATGAAATCAGAACGAATTAGTACGGTACGAACTACGAGTGTCTGAGCCTGAGCGAGTGAACGAGTTGAGAGATTTGAGAAGCGTGCGCGCGAGCGTGATGACTAATAAACGATGTACTAGTTTGCTCTGTCTACGAACGATCACGATGACCGATCTGGCGCACAAGAACATTACGTTCGACTGATGTCTAAATGAACGGTGAACTAAAATGAACGAATAGTACTAGAAGACCGAACTAGTTCATTTCAACTATTGTATTAGTTCAGAGCGTTCCATTCAGTGTCCGAGTAAGAACAAGCCTACCTCCGGCTACGTTGTGGACTAGCATGAAATGCCTAACCAGACAACCTACAACCTACAATTTATTAATTTGCTTATATGTATACCTCACATTATCAGCAAATAAATGATTTTCTTTCTTTTTTTCTTTCCTTCTAGGATAGATTGTCCTGGCGCCAGAAAATTAGGAAAGCTAAGCCCACCTAAAAGGGGATAATGCTAAGAAGATGAAGAAGAAGATTGGTATAATGATAGATTAGACCTTGAAAAAGGACATACCTATGATATTTTTTATGCCGGGAATATGTTCCCTTAGCATAATTTTTGACGAACACGCAAGCGAAACCGCTGGCCAAAGCTAGTCGATATTAAAAAAAAGATACACTTAATCGTATCGTATCTACATCGAGCCGCGAATATTTTATAAATACAGTCACAGTTGCACAATGCAGTTTGTTTATTCGTTCCGAACGAATGGATTCACGCGATCGCTACGTAATGTTCACTCATTCATGGAAAGGATTGACTGGCCCGTTATGTTTTTTGTGTACAGAAGATATGAATGGATTTAAAATAAGAACACCATGTTCTAATAAACAGCTTTATATGGATTACATTCATCATCATCATCATTTCAGCCGAAAGATGTCCACTGCTGGACATAGGCCTCCCCCAGGCTTCGCCACATTGACCGATCCTGTGCGTCTCGCATCCAGCGCCTTCCCGCATCCTTAACCAGGTCATCGGTCCACCTAGTGGGAGGCCTTCCAACTTCGCCATTCCAGAACTTTTCGGCCCCATCGGTCATCCGTTTTGCGAGCAATGTGCCCTGCCCACTGCCACTTAAGTTTGGCAATTCGCCGGGCTATGTCGGTAACTTTGGTATACATTTCCCGGTGTTTATTCTGGAGCAATAGGATAAAGGGAATATTTAGGTATAGGTTGACCCCTAGTAAAGCAGATTTGGTATTGGTATACCAGCAGCTTAATTGCGTAAGTGAATTCGACAAGGCCAAGGATTTGACCGCCATCAATCGACCAATCACATAGACAGAAACTCACATCGTGACTTTCATCTCGCATGTGATTGGTCGATTGATAGCGGTCAAACCCTTTGCCTTTCCAAATTCACTTATACAATTAGGCTGATGTTTTAAATTGCTACATAACAACATTTTTCAAATAAGTTGAGGAAGAGATTGAGATTCATAGGTAAACTGTTTCTTTTTTTTAATGTTGTCCCACACTAGGTATTTCTTCCTGTATCATGGGTGCGTTTACAAACATTTAAACTTACAGACACCCAGATCCGGAACAACTATCTGTAGGCCATACAAATATTTGGTCCGTGCGGGAACCGAACCCGCGACACGCAGCGCAGCAGCGGATCGCTCAACCACTGCGCATAGCTAGTTGTAAAAGGGAAGGCCAAAAGAGCGATGGATGAACTGGTGTGAAACATGATTATGTCTAGATAAGTAAGGGTTTGAATATTGAAAACTATACTAATATTATAAAGCTGAGGAGTTTGTTTGTTTGAACGTGCTAATCTCAGGAACTACTGGTTGGAATTTAAAAATTCTTTTTGTGTTGGATAGTCCATTTATCAAGGAAGGTTATAGGCTATATAACATCACGCTACAATCAATAGGAGCGGAGCATAAATGAAAAATGTTGCAAAAACGGGCAAAATTATTCCTTTTTTAGAGCTTTCGTTACGTGCGCTGCGTAAGTGGTTAAAGTTACGCAACATTCATGTATGTAGGGTAGGAAGGGTAGAGTAGGTAACTACCTACCGAAGCCGCGTGAGACAGCTAGTAAAGAAGTATGAAAGAAGAAGTGTCGCGTTGGCTCCAAATAATAATATATTTCGACAAAGACAAGAAAAGTTGAGCGAAACTATTTGTATGCTTTTTTCACTTCTCCAATCAATCTGACAAGCATTTTTCCAACTTTGATGGAGTTGGCATCCAATCTAACTGGATATAGCTGAGTACCAGTATTTTACTTGGAACGACTGCCTATCTGATCTCCACAACCCAGTAACTGGGTAACACGGTACCCCTTGGCAAGACTGGTGTCAGATCTCAGGCTTCTGACTACCCGTAACGGACAGTCAAAGATCTTCAGATGACAGCGTGGACCAACGGCTTAACGTGCTTTCCGAGGCACGGAGGAAACTCGGTATAAAAAAATGGTCACCCATCCATGGACCGACTTCGACAAGCGTCGCTTAATCTTCCATAAATATCGTTACGGTTGTTATTATTTATACACGAGCTCCTTTTCTCTTCTCCTGTATCTTTAAATCAATATTTCACTCGTTCAGCACTGCTGCATTTGCGTGGCGAATGAAAGGTTTATGGGCATTTCCTTGGCTAATACAAGTTATCTAACAACACATTTGTTTATTACCTTCAACCTCACTACGGAAGCAAAAAGTCGGAAACTAAAATATACATGAGTAAGATATGCCTCGTTGATCTCGTGTTCGCAGACGTGATGGCTAACCATGAGGTCCTAGATCGATATCCAGGAGTAGTTTTTTATTAGGAACTAGCTTCTGCCAGCGGCTTCGCCCGCGTGAATATCGAAAATTATCCCAAGGGAACATATTCCCAACTAAGCAATTAACTTAATGTATAAAATGTATCCTATATGCTATTCGTGTACGGTATCATCTCGTCCAATTTACCGCAGTGTCTCAAGACAAAAGTCTTTTTTTGGGACAATCCCACCACATTATTCCCAAACCACTGCAACTCCTGAAAGCCAGAATCAACAGTGGCGACCACCAGAAAAGCGCCGAGGCAATGAAGCTCGACGAAGTCCCGGAGAACGAATTTAACTGTCTTGGATCCCGCAACGAAATTAATCAGAAAAGAGTAATAGAGGAGTAGGAAAAATTCAAATTTCCACTTCCCTCCATATCAAGCAGGAGACAGACAAAAGTCTATGACCAATGTGTGTTGCCAGTGACCATCTATGGGACCGAGACGTGGTCGCTCACAATGGGCCTTATCAGAAAGCTTAAAGTCACCCAAAGGGCAATGGAGAGGGCTATGCTCGGAGTTTTCTTACGTGATCGCATCAGAAATAAGGATATCCGCAGCAGAACCAAAGTTACCGACATAGCCCAAAGAATTGCGAAACTTAAGTGGCAGTGGGCTGGGCACATTGCTCGCAGAACGGATGGCCGATGGGCTGAAAAGTTCTGGAATGGCGACCGCGAAACGGAAGACGATGCGTTAGAAGGCCCCCCACTAGGTGGACCGATGACTTGGTGAAGGTTGCGGGAAAGCGCTGGATGCGAAATGCACGGGATCGGTCAATGTGGCAACGCCTGAGGATGCTGATATATTGATGATATTCCAGACTATAATCTATCTCTGTGACAATTAACATGCAGATCCGTTCAGTAGTTTTTGCGTGAAAAAGGAACAAACATACAAACACAGTTACACACTCACAAACATTCGCCTTTTTAATATTAATGGGATGGTATATTATAGTGTGATTTATCAGCGGCAACTCGAATAGATCTATGGTCGGTTAATTGTTTTTGAGCCCTGTCTTGCCCCTATACCACGAAGTATAGCAATCTGTTCGGCCATGACTACACACTGTGGAAAATTTTACAGACTCTAAGTCGAACATAGAACCTCCTCCTTTTTGGTAAGTCGGTTAAAAAATACAGCCGACTTCAAGTCGGTTGTATTTTTTTAACGTTTTTATTTGTCACTATTTAGTTTACATAATGGACCTGTTCTAAGGGCAGGCCTATGATGCCTTAAGTAATGCCAGAATAGATTAACCCAATAACATGAAACTTAAAGAAAACCGTAGAATGAAAGTATACTCGCACCAGGGTGAATTATTCACATCTGAGTTCTTCATCTGATCTTGATCTATACTAATACTAATATACTAATACAAATATAATAATAATATTATTATAAAGAGGAAAGATATTTTTGTTTGTTTTTTTGTGTGTTTGTTTGTACCGAATAGGCTCCGAAACTACTAGACCGATTTAAAAAAATCTTTCACCAATAGAAAGCTACATTATTCCTAAGTGAGATAGGCTTTTTTAAACCCGAAAACGGGTCCTGTGGGGTGTTCCACGGGAGTGAAGCCGCGGGGCACAGCTAGTGAAATATAAATGGGACCACATGACAAGCACCAGCTTCATCAGAATCAGAATCATCAAAATCGGTTCACTTAGTAAAAAGTTCTGAGGTAACACAATTTGATAAACTCTTCCTTTTTTGGGAAGTCGGTTAAATATGAGAATAAAATATGGAAATACGATCGATCCCTTACATTTGGAATTTCGACCATCGCTCTCGCAAATAAAGTGATACTTTGGCTAACTAGAGTCTCAGTACAGAGGACTGAATCACAAAGACACCTACGATTAATTAACGGACAAATGTTCTTCAGCATTTCAGCTCGAATTCGCTACTGATGTCCTTGGGCTAAGGTCCTTAGCTTTACATTCTTCTATGTGTGTTGACGGTCAATCTCACGTAAACGTCCAAGTTGTATGTGATCCAATTATCTTGATGCCCGCCCAATCCCATTTCAGACTAGCAAACCTGTTGTTGTGTCCACATCGGTCGATTCCTGTTTCGGGGCGTATTAAGTTACGAGTACCAGGAAGCCAAAAAATCCGGTAAAAAAACGTCCTAAGCCATTCCTCAACTCGTGAGCCCCAACGTACCGAGGTGTTTGGCCCAACAATGAGTCTTTGTCCGTCTGTCACTAGTTAGCATTCTGGACGCGACGCAAGGCCGCCATGCGCTAACTGCGGACTGGTGTTGCCAATGCTCCGAGGAAATTACTCGGGTGATTTTCGGAAAATTGTCGTGGGAATTCTGTTTTATTTACAAAAGAATTGAGATCGTTGTAAAACTATGGCTTCATAAATATCTCAATTTATCAATTTGAAATTAGTTATGTGGTAAACAGGCCTTTTCTGAGGGCCTAGGAAAAATGCCATTATATCGGCGATAACGGTCGTTAAGGTTCCCCTAGTCGATGGCAGGAACTATTTTGTGCGCGAGGTTAAAATGCATGGTATCTAATCCGACAACACGTGCGAAAGAGATAGATGCTGTGATGAGCAGTAAGAAGCTAGTTCGCGTATGAATTAGCACTTTAGCACTTTTACAAATTGATATCATTTTTTATTTTGAACTTACATCGTCAAACAGTGGAGTAAACGCTAGACTTCGTTTATATGGAAGAATTATCGACTGGTGTAACCTTAAGAAGACAATGCAGTTCATCTAGTATCGAATTAGAAGTTTTCATACGCATCATCATCTTTCGAGTCGGCGAAACACATTTTATTCGGAGTTAACTGTCACGCTATCACTGACTCCCTTTTTAACCGACTTCGCAAAAAGAAGGAGGTTTTCAATTCGACTGTATTTTTTTTTTTTTTTATGTTTGTTACCTCAGAACTTTTTATTGGGCGAACCGATTTTGATGATTCTTTCTTACCTTGAAAGCGGGTGCTTGTCATGTGGTCCCATTTAATTTTCATCAAGATCTGATGAAGAACTTCGGAGAAATACATCAGAACTCTTCAATAAATGACGGCAAATCACTCTGGATAGATCCAATCGCATGTCTGTTTATTGTTTACACCATTTCATAACATAACATCACAATAGTACGTTCTTAAGGGGTACGCAGGTGTGAACAGTTCGCCCTGGTATACTGAGAGTTGTTGCACTGGTTTCGTTTAAGTTTCATGTTATTGGGTTAATCTATTCTAGCTTCACTTTGGGCACTATACGCGTAGGTACCTAGCCTATAGAACTGGTACATTATGTACCACAACTAAAAAGTGAAAAATAAAAAAACTTTTTTACAAAAATTACAACCGACTTCCAAACAAAAACACTACAAAGTGAAAAATAACTTCAATTTCGGAAGTCGGTGTCAAAAAATGAAGAAACGTAAACAGGAACACCGACTTCCGAAATTGAAGTTATTTTTCACTTTGTAGTGTTTTTGTTTGGAAGTCGGTTGTAATTTTTGTAAAAAAGTTTTTTATCTATTATATCGTCCTTACACGACGTAAACACTCATCATACGGTCGGTCCATCAGTTTATAGTCGCTCAGCGTGTTATGGAAAAGGTTATGCTTGGAGTCTCTCTAAGGAATCGAATATAATACGAGATGATCCGACAGAGAACCAAAGCCGTCAACATAGCTCACAGAATAAGCAAGCTGAAGTGGCAATGAGTCTTCCATATTAACCGTAAAACCAATGACCGTTGGGATTGACGCCGTTCATGCGATATGTAGCCACGATCTTCGCAGGGTTGCTGGTAGCAGCTGGATGAGAGCTGCTGAAAACCGAGATAAATGGCTTGCGATTGGAAAGGTCTATGTTCAGCAGTGGGATGCTTTAGTCTGGTAACGAGGGCGATTTCTCATACAATTCATTATATATTCTCTTTGACGTCCCTCTTCCTCTCCATCCACATTTATATTATACCTATTTCAAATTTTAATATGACTGTCTCAAATTCAACAGTCTACACATTTTTTTTACAAAAATATACAACCGACTTCCAAATAAAAACACCGCAAAAGGAAAAATAACTTCAATTTCGGAAATCGGTGTTCCTGTTCATTCTAAGAAGTAGAAGTATTTTTTCCTTTTATAGTGTTTTTATTAGGCAGTTAGCTGTATTTTTTTGCTAAGAAGTTTTTTTTTGAGTTGTGGTACATAATAGACAAGTTCTATAGTAAAGTACCTGTAATCCCAAAAGTTATGCCAGAATAGATTACACGAATAACATGAAATTGAACTGTATGAAATTTGAAATTGAATATCAACGGTTAAGGCGGAACCACACTTACGTGTCGTGGCGTGGCTTGGCGCCTTCTGACGCAGTTGATTGGCTACAAAACTCGTTGTATTATGACGTAAGCTGGAACAGAGTCGTTGGATTGGTGGATCTCGCGCCACGCCATGCCACGACACGTAAGTGTGGTTCCGTCTTTACGGTTTTAATGAGAGCGTACCAGGGTGAACGGTACACATCTGCGTTCCCCTTCAGAGCGTACCGGTGTGATGTTATATTATGAAATGGTAAAAACAATAAACAGACATGCGATTGCAGCAATCCCGAGAGATTTTCCGTCATTTAATGAATTCTGTAGTAGGTACATCTTAGAAAGTCTTCATCAGATCTTTACCAAATTTAAATGTAACCAATTCGGGAGTATTCTTTCAAACAAAAAAAGAATAATCAAAATCAATTCATAATTCCAAAAAAAAACATACTAAAAAACATACAGTAGAATTGAGAACGCATTCCTTTTTTGAAGTCGGTTAAATATAAAATTTTCCCCAAAGAAAAGGAAAAATGGAACGCAGGCAACACCGCCGCCGCCTCATTATTGCAGTTCCGTATTATTGTTAGAACAGACTTGGTTTCAGGAAATATTTCATTTTTATATCATGGCACTAGACAATTGAGGAAGAGTACATACATAATATGCATTACGTGGGGTGATTAGATGATTAGCTGTAACTGTGTGTTGTTAATTGTACCATTAGAGTAATAGGACTTGTGATACTGCTGCAATTTAAATCGTAACTTCTTTTTTTGCAGTTAAGAACAATAAAACTAAAAGTATCAAAACAGTAGGGTAAAATTTTCCCTAATGATTCTTAAAAATCTCTCAAATAAAGTGTAGGCTGTTGCAACGAGTCCAATTTTTGTTAGTTGTTTTGTTTACGAAATAGGCCGACGGTATGTGAAAGTTTGTTAGAATGTTCCTGGGGACCATAAGCTCTTAGAGTAAGGTTATTTTGAGATCGCTTAAGTTAAAGATGTATACAAGTCATATACATCTGTCCCTTACACACACTCAAAATAACCCTATGTTATTCCATCGGCATGATGGCCGTCAAATTTCAAACTGGAAGTCAACTATTCTGCTTAGCTCCAACTAGCATCATCATTATTTTAGTCGAAACTCACTGCGATTGGCATCCACAACTAGCATTATGAATATTATTAATTAAGCCTTTTATTATTTTTTCATTCTTATTAAATAACATTTTTTTAAACTCAAATAAATATTTAAAAAATAGAGGCCTACCGTTATCGGGAACAGGGTCCAAGCTACCGGCGGTCAGGGCTCCTGAGAGAGGAACCTCCTAACAATACGGGCCGTATCCAGAAGTACTGCTTTCTGAATCAAACCCTTGACCCAGCCGCCTAACCTCTACGCGACGAACGACGCCTCCGACCAACGTCGAGAATTATTTATTAATATTATTACTTAATAAGAAATATGTATATGTAAATAACATATAACTGTACAAAATAACAGCCATTTAAAAAAGGGGTCGTTTGATCGGGTAGTTTTGATTGACTGTTTGTAACAAATGTCGGAAATCAGTCAAGGTAAAAAATAAAACGGTATTTGCTTACCGCGGCGTGACACTTTATACGGTGTATCTCAGTAAGGAACTGAATAAGAAGGATTACCCTCCCGTCTTGACAACAAGCAACCCACAGAAATGTTTACTTATATCTATAATAATATTATAAAGCTGAAGAGTTTGTTTGTTTAAACGCGCTAATCTCAGGAACTACGGGTTGGAATTTTGTGTTGGATAGTCCATTTATCGAGGAAGGTTGTAGGCTACATAACATCAAGCTACGACTAAAAAGAGTGGAGCATAAATGAAAAATGTTGCAAAAACGAGCATAATTATTACTTTTTGTGAGCTTCCGCTGCGTGCGCTGCGTAAATGGTTTTAGTTACGCAACAATCATGTTGTAGGGTAGGTAGGATAGGGTAGATGGGTAGGTAGGTAGCCAGTTGACGAGAGCGAAGCCGCGTGGGACAGCTAAGTTTTTTAAATAAAAATCTTCACTTAGAAATGATCCACATGATCGCAAATTATGTACACAAACTATATCGTTTGCAACTGGTAACTTCCAAATTGGTTAAATCTTCAGCCATTTAGGCTTAGCCACCACTCAAAATCATTTCTCCTAACCCAAACTGACACGTTAATATCCACTACAAATCTAAACTAGAGACTAGTAAGTCTTAGTTATAACTAGACTAAATAGATGTGTAGATGTAACTATAGTCTGAAGTTTAGTCAGGAAGTCGGAGTCACGTACATGTGTAATGCTGAAGTTTCATTTAACGTGGTTGTACGGTACGAGAATTGGAAATTTTGGGATTGTATTCAAGTTTTTGTTGTTGTAGGCAAGTCGTGGGGAAGTAATAATAAAAAGAAAACCGGCCAAGTGCTAGTCGGACTCGCGCACGAAGGGTTCCGTACTTGATAAATTGCGTTATGACATGTTAAAAAAAATTACTTACTAGATCTCGTTCAAACCAATTTTCGGTGGTAGTTTACATGGTAATGTACATCGAATATCTTTTTTAGTTTTATCATTCTCTTATTTTAGAAGTTACAGGTTATTTCACCACTTTGGAAATGTTTCTCGCGCAAACTATTCATTTTAGAAAAAAAAATATATTAGAAACCTCAATAACATTTTTGAAGACCTATCCATGAATACCCTACACATATAGTTTTGATGAAAAAAAATTTTTGAGTGTCAGTTCTAAGTATACGGAGCCCCCGAAATTTATTGTTTTTTTCTATTTGCGTGTGAAAATCTTAATGCGGTTCACAGAATACATCTACTTACCAAGTTTCAACAGCATAGTTCTAATAGTTTCGGAAAAAAGTGGCTGTGACATAAGGACGGACAGACAGACAGATATGACGAATTCATAAGGTTTCCGTTTTTTGCCATTTGGCTACGGAACCCTAATAAGTTCAAAAACTAAAACCAGACTACTGAAAAATCATGCTCTAAAAAGTACGAAACAAGAAAATATTCCCGTATATTTACCGTGGTCGTATGCTACTTTCTTTTGGAGAGCCTGAGGGAACAAATACACATAAATACATACATACATACCGGTATAAATTGGTTTCCAAAACTTTGATGGGATGTTTCTCGCAAACGGTACGCTTGACAAAAATGTGATGTACCAAACCTTACCTTTATTTTAAAATTCCTGTTCAATGATACCACACATGATGGGGTGGGGCGGTTTTTTTTTATTCTTGTCTTCGTGTGATTTCGTATATCCTATAACCAGCGAACAAACAAGACGCTTCCAACAACATCTCATTTGTCAAATTATGATAAGTAGTTTAGAAGTTATGGGGGAACAGATGAACATACCTAACCCCGGTATGTGGGTTATGTATGTTCATCTATCAACAACATGACTGTTGGGAATTCTACCCAACACTTCGGGCGGCTGGAAAGCACCGTCTACGCTGCACACACATCTGCGTGACCCACCCGGCACTGGTGTATGAGTGCGCAGCGCGGCGGCGACGCGGTCAGCAGGCAGCAATGCTTGCCGAGGTCAATCCGTGGATGTTGGACCATAGGTACATTTAATACCGAGATCCGTAGTAAATACCTCGGAAAGTACGTTGAGCTGTTGGTCCCGGCTGTCGATCGTAGTTCTTGGCGGTCATTTCGGGTATCGTGAAGCCCGAAAGCCAGACAACCTGTCTTCCAAAGGCCATCGTGTTACCTAGCAGTTGTGACAATACGGAACTAACAATCATTCAGCTTATCGAAGCAATATCATTTGAATGCAAAGCATTAACCTGTATCAAAGACTTGACTAAAGCAGATTTTCCTATTCCGTCTATTGCCTTGCAAATTGATATCAGGATCCTCAAATCTGCTAATGTCTTTGTTATGCGTCCAGCAAAGTGAGGAACTCTCTCACAGCATCTGTGTCCCCAAAGCTAGAGCGAAGTGAACGCGAGAAGTGAGATCGAAGTCAAGAACTGAAAAAATATAACAAGCTGGTATTAAAATATTGATATAGTAGTCGGTAATTTTCAGTATTTTTGGCTCCATTATAAGAAAATCACAAATAGGTTGTTTTGCAGTTTTGCCATTCTCAGCAGGTAAGAACAAACGGTAAACAATAATTTATTTAATTATCCTTACAATAGTAATGCTGATATCAATCACAAAGAGTTACTCTTGTCGGTAAAGGAATAAGGAAGAAGATACAGGAAAATACGTGACGCCCATGCGCGATTGTAGGATCTTGTGGTTCCGGGGTTCAGAATCTGACTTAGGTGTTAAGAGGCTTGGGATCGATTTGTATTTGTTGTCATTTTTTTATCTGCCACCATCATTTTACAAAGCTTAACGTCCTTCGTATTGATTAATGTCAAACAGACTTCAAATTCAGTGAAAATCTTTCTTTGGGTTTATAAATACAGAATTTTATTCATGGTAATCAACAGGAGGTGACAACAGTCTTGAATATGAGTAAATTTTATACTATGGGACCAAACCAAAAATCGAGAAAAAATCAGCTGTTCACTACATTCTGTCGACTTATGAGATCATCCCATACTAAAAGGGCGTATTCCACATTGGGCTTCCGTTTTAACGGCACCTGAGGTATTCCACATTCTGCACCTATCAATATTTTTCACGGGTGTCGTAAGTGAAATGATTTATTATTTAAAATGTTATTCCACATTTGGCACCTACGGATCAGGGTACTAGTGTTGGGACTTTTTTTTTTGTTAGACTAAAAAAAGCAATTAAAATCAGTGGAGAGTTTAATAACATGATAGAAATATAACTTCCTCTTTTACTTTTTTAGTCAGATGTTGAACATTATAGGCATTTATACCCTAACTACCAGGAGACCAGAACCATGAAGAAGTATTTGTAGGTTCCGGACCTAATCATAAGCGGTAGAGATTAACGGAGTGTCAGGAGGTCCGAATAAAAAATCTCCCGGTACTCTTTTTACATCTCATGATTCCAACCTCGGTAATACCCTCATGATTATAATGTCCAGGTACTTAAGTTAGTCTTTACTAAATCATTTCACTTACGGCACCTGCGAAAAATGTTGATAGGTGCCGAGTGTGGAATATTTCAGGTGCCATTTAATCAGGTACCTTTAAAACGAGTGCCCAATTTGGAATACGTCAGTAAAAGTTGTTTTCAATTGAAGCTAATCGCCTATGCCGAAGATACGCTGTTTGCAGAAACTGTTGATAAACCTTAATAAATAGATATATTACATATTTGTTTCCAAACTCGTAACAATGCGAAAGTACAAGACCATTGAATAGCAAATAACGTATCGTGGTAAGTAGCGGCACATTCAAATTATGCCGTAATTATATTGTATTGCTCGTAATATAGCTCCAATACATGGGGCACGGAATAAGAATGATTCAGAGCCCTCACAGAATGACATATTGCAAGAAATAATACTCCATGTATATCTCAACCAGAGGATTGATGTGTTTATGTAGTTCAATTCGACTTCAGTGTGCAAACTTAAACAGAGGTTAAATAAATATTTCATTGCATAGCAAAACTTAACACAACGTCATTTTCCCAGAAAGGTTATAAAAGGCAGATATATATATATATTTAATACATGCATCAAGTTTAAGTTCCATTGTAATAGGGGAGGAATCTATGGTCATCAACCGGACAAAATAGGGTAGTTGACAAAAAATATCTATTTAGTCCGTCAGTTAGATAACCTAAAAATATTGGACACGATTTTTTCTTTTGTCACGTAAACAAAAAATGACGACAATACAGTGCGTTGAAATATCATGTGACGTCACGGTGTGCTATACTTTATACTAACAAAGTGACGTCACAAGTCCTCACTCCTGAACTTTGATGCGCTGTATCTTTGTAAATTTTTTTTTTTTGATAAAGCAAAAATATACTAATATATAAATCCAATATCATTTAATAATCTCACTGACGGTCTTAATAGAATTATTATTATTTTACCCAGGAAACATCCCTATTACTAGACTCCGGGCTGCTATTGAGAAGTCGCAGATGTCGGATGGAAAACCCTTATATGTCCGGATTTATTTAGGGTTCCGAACCCAAAGGGTCCAAACGAAGTCCTATTGCTGTCACTCACGTGTCTGTTTGTCCGTCTGTCTGTCACGTCGTCTGTCAGACAATTTTGTCCCGAAGCATTTTTTAACTCCCTCCCCCTCCTGGTATGGTCATCTGATGAGGAGGGATGAAACGCATGTTACTAAAAGAGTTTTGAATAGAAATGTGGATGGATGAAGAGGGAGGGGATGGCCAAAGAAAAGATGGATAGATTGTGTGAGGAGTGATACTATGAAATAAAAGGGAGTCAGTGATAGCGTGACGGGGGTCAGGATGGTATGGAAGAAGAAAACGTGTTGCGCCGACCCCAAGTAACATGGGACAAAGAAGGAACATGATGAAGCATTTTTTAACTTCCCATTGACCTATGAATTTGAAAACTGACTTGACTTGGTTTGTGATAATGTTTATATTACGTATACTTTACTAACAAATACCAATAAATTGATAAAACAGATTTTCTCTTTGGTACGGAACCCTAAATGTGCGAAGTCCGACACGGACTTGGCCGGTTTTTTTAAAAGTATCTTCCTCATTCAGAATATTTGAACTTCATGACAGAGCAATTGAATTCAAAAGAATTTTAGAATGATTGTTTCAATTCTTTCAGTTTGGTCTCTGCCTATTCTCTGTTCCTGTGACTTCCGCTGTTAGAAATTTGCATAACAAGCGAATCGTTCGCTTCTCTGATCTTGTAATGTTTCGGTATGATCAGCTAAAGGCGTTACAAGCCTAAGTCACAAAGTTCAACTGGCTTTGACTGTACCATCTACTACTAATATGCTTTATTCATTCCCGTTTTTACTCCCTTACGGAAAAAGAGGGGTGTTATAAGTTTGATGTGTGTTAACATTTGTATATGTGCATCGTCATAGCTCCTAAACGGATGAACCGATTTTGATTTTCTTTTCTGTTTGTTTTTATCGAAAGTGTTCTTAGCTGTGTTTGATGAAAATCGGTTCAGCCATTCTAACGTTATGGGCGTTTTACTGTTTGAACCGGGGTTTCTTCACAAGATATTGTGTCATAATTACGTTTTCAATAGATTGTCAATGCCTAGCGTGTCCACTACCTATTATGTAGCATAAAATAAAAATGTGTCGGGGGTTTTTAATTTTTTCTTAATTTTACTTGTAACTCAGCTGATCAGCCGGTCTACGCCGCAAAAATCTCACCGTGATAATATAGATGAAGATTTTTACTGAAAAGCACTAAAGCATAGCTATTCATAACCATTCGATTCCATCCCGAAATTATTTAAAATTTATTTTTATGACAGTAGACCGTATATTAATGTTGTGGTATTGTTTATTAGTTATTACTTAGTTATGAATCGTTTAGTGTTTATTATTTTTCAACTCTACACACTATGTCTACATCTATTTTTTTTCCATCTTTCCTTTCGCAGGTATGCTTTCTCCGTTTAACAAAACCGCAACACTGCAAGAAAACTAAGCAGATCGATCGGTCGAAAAAGAAGGTTTTATTCCAGGCACTTTTTTTTGGAAAGCATGACTGGTCGGAATACTGTCAGCCTAAATGAAGATGATGAATTCGGATAAACAATAAAATACTTTTCTTACGATACGATCTTGTTTACAGTTTCTTGAAAACATAACCTTCTTTTTCCTCAAAATTCCAGTTTCTAAACTAGTTTAAACATTGTTCATAAGTACTGTGTTTGTAAATTCGTAGCTCTCTGCATTTGACAAGCCAAAGTGGTATCGTTTGAGACCCAGCATCTTTTCAAATATGCAAGCTGTACCAGCGCTTGTGAGGAAAAATCACTGTTTTTGACGGCTGGTGCATGCATCTTGATGTCGGAAGAATTTAGATTTAAAGTAATGTCTAGAAGTGTGTGTTTGATACTTACTTTAGTTAAGGAATCTTTGCGTTTTATCTATGTAGGACACTAAATTAAAACTAGCTTTTGAATAAAACTTTGCCGCTGTGAGAGTCAAAACTAAGACACTTGAATGTACTATCGGCCAAACAATTCGGTTCTAATCATGGTTTCATTTATGTACCAAGATTCATTGTAATCCGTTCAGCCAGTAATGTATGATTGATTAAAAAACATCCAAATATACAGACACATAACATCAGGACACACTGAGAAATTACAGACACACTTTTTAATTTTTTTGTAGAACAAGACCAGCAGGCCAATAAGGCTTATTGCGTAATGAATTCGGCAAGGCAAAGAGTCCAGACCAATCACATAGCGAGATGAAAGACGCGATGTGGATATTCTATGTGCTTGGTCGATTGATCATACTTTTCTTTGCTTTGCCGAATTCATTACGCAATAAGGCTGCAGTTTGTTTTCTAATTGGATGTGCATCTGAAAAATTCCGATGACTTATTTCACTAACATTTTTTTTACCGACTTAAAAAAGAAGGAGATAATGAATTCGACACGTATGTATGTAATATTGTTGGTATTGCACAATATTTCTAACCTAAAACTTAAATAAAACTTTTTCACAAAAAATAAACCGACTTCTAAAGAAAAACACTAAAAAGTGTAAAAATAACTTGCCGATAACGGTATTGGTTGGTAGGTGCCGAGTGATATTAACAAAGCAATCGCAGTTTATCAAGTTACACAAACTTCCGAAACGAAGTCGGTGTTATTGGTACCTCTAGTGAAAAAGTTTTTATTATTCGAGAAATTGGCCACCTCTGAACTTAATGAAAGCTAGATCCTCTTGATAAAGAAAGAAAAATATTTATTTGTGACCCGCACAAGAGACACGAGAAATAAGCATAAAATTAAACAATAATAAAAAATTTAAACCTCGTGCGGGACCGAAAAGGCTCCTATCTCAGCATGTACAGCGATATCCAAAAAAGAAATAACGCTGCGCTGATATTCTGATAGGGCCCACTGTTGCCCATAAACGGCCATGGCTTTGCTAATATCACTTCGCACCTACCAACCAATACCGTTATCAGCAAAGTGTATGTACGATAACCATTACCTGCCAATTCTGATCCGCAATTACGTCAGGTAAGTTACAACTTGCCCGTCTAAAGTTTCGATTCTAGAATATAAGTAGATCTTAGAGTCTAACGATTGCCGAAAATTCTGAGTGGGGTTAACAAATGCTACCGAAATGCTGTGCGGTCCATCTTAAACATTTTGGACTTTCACCGCTGACATATTTCACTTTGTCTAGAGCACCCAATAGATACAGCTATCCGTGTTATAATCTATGTTATGGTGGCTTCATAGGTGTGAAATGTAGGGACCGACAGCTCTTGAACACTTTTCAGATGCTGATCGTGTGAAATTCGCCCTCAAGCGCGCGGTCTCGGAGGATATATTATATTAATATTAAAAAATAAATAAAGATTGGCTATGAGCAAATTATTTACAATTAAATGCCAAAAAAAATTTTTCATGATTTTATTGTACCACTTTGTCGTAATTATTAATTTGTATATCCATGCCAAATTAAAGCTTGCTAGTACTAAGAGTATCTGAGCTAAGCTGCGGACGGACAGAGCGAAACTATAAGGGTTCCTTGTTGACTTCGGACCCCTAAAAATACGGTTTTCAATATGGAAGTCAGTAAAAAAATGGTTATTTAATTATTAAAAGACAAAATGTTCGGTCATTCAGAGCACGACTTGAGATAGCACTCGTCCGAGAGCGAGACCGGCTGGCGGTCTTCTGTCGTGCGTCACGGTCTCGCGCGCGAATTCACTTCCATACAAAGCCTAAGGATAAGTGGCGTCGCGCGTCTGCTGCCTCGGTCGCGTGTCGCGGTTTTGCGTTGTGATCGCGCGGTTTTCTCGCACCTTAAGGGCCTTCCACCGCTTTAGTGCCATAAAATGGTTACTTTCTAAAGCATACTCCTCAGTAACAGCTAGGTTAAAAGGTTAGAAAAAATATGTATAAATTTTTGGTTTATGTACATTATTTTTGAAACAAGGTTTTGTCATGTAACTAAAAGTTTTGCTTAAAAAAAATAATTAACAACACGATATTTTTTCGCAACTCTTGGATACTCCTCTAAAATGACATGGATGTTTAAAAATATGTTAACACAGAAAAATTGATTGGCTTGAATTTCTTCATAACTGAAACAGCAAATATAAATCAAATAATATTTTGCAAGCATAACTGTCCAAAGGGGGTTCAATATTTCTATTTTTGCTCCGAGCGGGCGCATATATCCTTAAGCGTTCACTGTTTTTTTTTTAATTGTTTGTTTATATTATGTTTGTAAAAGGTAAGTCTCTAAATATTCTGATCCAATTTCAGAAATCCTTTTACTGATAATAGTTACATGCTGAGTGCTACTGACTACTTTTAACCTAGCAAATTTGCACGGCTAACTCCTCTGGGAAGCGAAACCGCTTGAAAAAACCGGTCAAGTGCTTGTTGGACTTCGCGCATTTAGGGTTCCATACCAATTTATAAATATATTGGTATTTTTTTGTAAAATGTATGTAATAATAAACATTCTCACCAAAATTCAAGTTCATAGGTCAATGGGAAGGTAGAAAATTCTTCGGCAATAGGGCTCTGTTTGGGCCCTACTGATACGGAACCCTAAAAACGGTGCCCACACTAGGAATTTCTTCCTGTATCGTGGGTGCGTTTACAAACATATAAACTCACATACACAACACCCAGAACCGTAACAACTAATTGTAGGTCATACAAATATTTGTTCCGTGCTGAAATCGAACCCGCGACACGCAGCGCAGCAGTCAATCGCTCAACCACTGCGCTAACCGTGCGCTATATCATATACACATCCTTCGCCCTTCATCCTGTCTTTCTACCCACCATAGCAGATCAACACATCTCCCGTATAAAGCCAGTTCCAGTCTAGATTAAAACTGCAAACTGAGCTCAAGTGACCTTCCAAACTTGAAGTATTACCACATAACTCAATTCGCCGATCCAACTTATGATTACCAGAGTATCGGGGGCAGTAGATGATCAAAAAACTTTTCTCGTTACAGCAGCCTGCTCATTTGACAAGTTTAGCCGTTTGCTAGCGAAGTTTTTGGTAATACGCCCCCGGATATATTACCGAAGATAAGGCTGGACGAATGTTGGCTTTCAACTATTTGGTTTTTAATTATGATCGATTGGGAAGTAGGGGCATATGTCAATGTAACAGGCCTCTGACTTTATGGCAGTTGTGCGGTTAAAGAGAGCAGTATTGGCCCAAAGGTAACGTCCGTGATTTACAAGTTGTAGGTCGTGGGTTCGACTTCAAACAGTCGCAGTCGCTTTTTGTAAATTATTTTATCTCCACTGCTCTCAAAACGGATGAAAAACATCGGCAAGTAAACGGTATGTCCTAAAACCTAACATTCGAAGACATATGACAACCACCAACCCGCACTATGCCTTAGAGGAGGCCTGTGTCCCAGCAGTGGGCCACAGGTGGGGGGCATTAAAAGGTTTATGATGATATGCGGCCGTTGGATTGGCTGCTCTAGGTGATGACTATCCTCTAAGAATATTTGCTTGTTTCATAATTATTATATTTTTATTAAAAATCTGCTAATTCTTTCTTTCTTTTCTTTTTTTTTAAACTTTGCCCCACACTCATAATTAATAAATAATAATTATTCTCCTTACTTAATTCTCTTACCAGTTCAAGCTCACATCCTCACAGTACCTATTTCCTAAACGAGGTCATCTAGATCTAGAATTCTATTTCAGCCTTTTTCAGGTTGTATTTCAGCCTTTTTTCCGTTGTTATGTTAAAACATTTCAGGCGAGCCACTAATGGTTTGATTCGTAGTAATTTATCGTTCTACCTAACATTTTGCTAATTCTTTCGCAGAGCGCCTGTGTAACTGGACAAGTTTATTACCGACCCTCTAAATGGGGGGAATGGAGGATATTTTTCTTCAACACTGATTACTTTTCAGCGTAACTGTGTAAGTTTGTTTTGAGAGCAAATTGCCGGTTAATAATAACTAGAGTTATTAAATGTTAGAAGTATTAGTAATGATCGTGGAAATTTGACTTTTGTCTGACGTTTAGCACAGCATTTAGGTACCGCTATTATTATTTTGCTGTCACGAAAGAATAAATAAAACTCAAATCTTAATTTATGAAACATAAATAAAATAATTAGAAAATATTGTTAGAAAGAGTTCGCTGCCTTGCCGTCAACGGTGCACAAATGAATAATAAAACATAATTATTTATTCCTGGAATTTACCTAAATAAAACAAAAATTCTGAAGTCATATTATTATTGTAGTTGGAGTATATAGGCCACATCAGACGGCTCAAAGACAGCCGAAGGGCAAAGGAGAGGTCTATTTCCTAATGTGATGGAATGGGACCCACTAGGTGCGAGACACATTAGAACCGTCTCCTGCCGATATCTGGAAATTAATCGGAACTCTCGGTATCGGTAGGCCTCGTCATGTGTATTTCCGCAAGACCATTGGCCTGGATGAAATCAACCGTCACTTCACATCCGCTTGCTACTTGGATGCCCAAATGTTGTCTCAGATGGTCGATTCCATTTAATTTTCTAGTCTACCCGGTCCTATCATAGAACCATTCAACTTTTCTCCAGCTACCGAAAATGAAATTAAAAAGATAATCCCTATTGAATCCAAGGCTGTAGGTCATGACGACATCAGTCGTTATATGATCATTTTGATCCAAGACTTTCTTCTGCCTCCGATTACCCACATTATAAACTTTTCCATAGATTCCAGTCAGTTTCCATTCCTGTGGCGCATGGGCTATGTCCGTCCACTTCCTAAAATTTCAAATCCCTCTCTACCTAATCATTTTCGACCAATTTCTATTCTCCCATGCCAATCAAAAGTGCTCGAGGCCTGCGTCCACAATCAGTTTTCGGGGTTCGTGCACCGTATCAACCTTGTCAGCTCATTCCAGTCTGGGTTTATGCCTGGTACTGCATCCGCTCTCCTCAAAGTCACTGGTGACATCAGAGAAGCAATGGAGGATACTAAGGTTACCGTTTTGGTACTTATTGATTTCCCCAATGCCTTTAACGCCGTCAGTCACGATATTCTTTTATCTATCCTCTCACATCTTATGGTTTCTTCCGAGGCGCTGGAATGGTTCTCTTCTTATCTTCGAGGACGTCAGTAGTCGGTTCGCGTTGACGAGAGCTTGTCGATTTCGCGTGATCTAGGTGCTGGTGTTCCACAAGGCGGTATTCTTTCCTCATTATTATTCTCGATCTTCATTAATTTTATAACTTTCTGTCTTCGATGTACGTATCATCTGTATGCCGATGATCTCCAACTTTATGCATCTGCGCGGGTGGAAGGTTTAACGGACGCTATAGAAGATGTAAACCAAATCTTGGATGCCATTAAAATCTGGTCTGACAGATTTAGGGTGCCTGTAAACCTCTCTAAGTGTCAGGCCATTGTAATAGGAAGCTCACGTATGATGGGTAGAGTGGCGATTGGCTCTCTGCCTCCTCTTATTTTTAATGGTACTATCATTCCCATTAGCCCTTGCGTAAAAGAACTCAGTTTGCATCTTGTCTCGACACTTGCATAAGGCATTAAGTCCGCCATTGTAACTTAGTGCATAAAGTTTAAATAAATAAACGGTCAATGTGG
Source organism: Orthosia gracilis (assembly GCA_947562075.1). NCBI lineage: Eukaryota > Metazoa > Arthropoda > Insecta > Lepidoptera > Noctuidae > Orthosia > Orthosia gracilis. Next base: position 72,276,108 of record OX387264.1, on the reverse strand, counting down.
TGACACTTGGGGGACGCCTGTGTTCAGCAGTGTACGTGACGTCTTTCGGCTGAAATGATGATGATGAATGATCAAACATACTCGTAACAGTAATTTTTGTAAATATATGTTTGATTCTAGGATACCTATTGTTTTGCTTATAATTACAAATTATATAATTCTCATTGTCTTTTAAAACAGCACAAACCACCTCCGAGTAACCCAACAATTAGCATATCAAACGACTTTTACAAATAACTACTCCTCGTTAAAAGTCAAACCCATCGACCGCCCTAACACAAGTAGCCGAGCTATAGCACTCACCCCGTACATATCGTAATAGAATCGGCGCGGCCTATCTCCTTACAATTTATTGCGCAGCACGTATCGGCCTATTAACACGGGCCCTATTAACAGCATTCCTATTAAAATAACACGATCTAGTGTTGGGATACACTGGGAGAATGGAGGATTAAGATACGATGAAAGAAAAAACAATCTATACATATAAATAAAATTGGTGTGTCTGTTTGTAATATTGAAATAACCGTTTTTTACTACATGTATAATGAATATATACACGCTACATACACCAAAACAACATTTTTTACAATTTTTGTCTGTCTCTCTGTTTGTTCCGGCTAATCTCTAAAATGGCTGGACCGATTTTGAAGGGACTTTTATTGGCAGGTAGCTGATGTAATAAGGAGTAACTTAAGCTACGTTTATTTTAGAAAAATTCTTTTATTTTAGAAATTTGTTAGGCGGAACGAAGTTCGCCGGGTCAGCTAGTCTATACATCTATACATATAAATAAAATTGTAGTGTCTGTTTTTAATATTGAAATAACCGTTTTTTACTACTTGTATATGAATATATATACGATACATACACCAAAATAACATTTTTTACAAGTTTTGTCTGTCTGTCTGTTTGTTCCGGGTAATCTTCGAAACGACTAGACCGATTTTGACGGGACTTTCACCGGTAGATAGTTGATGTTATAGAGAGAAATATAGGCTACTCACAGATCCTGTGGGAAACTTAAAAAAATAAATATATACTTTACAAGTTTGACGCGGCCGAAGTCGCGGGCAACAGCTAGTATTTAATAAAAAAAAAACGTTTTACAAAAAAATACTACCGACTTCCAAATAAAAAAATTACAAAGCGAAAAATAACTCTAGTTTTGGAAGTTGGTGTCCATAACGCAATAGATTGGTACCTATGAAAGACACCGGCTTCCAAAACTTTTTAGTTGTAACTTTTTTTTTCCACTTTTTAGTTGTACCTGCCTAATAGGCAAATTGTTTAGTACCTATAACGCCAGAATAGATTATATATCATGAAACATGATATTAAATATTAAATATCATGAAACATGAACATAACCGGTAAAATGAGAGATCTGCGTACCCCTTAAAAGCGTACTGTCATGATGGTATGAAATGATATAAACAATAAACAGACTTGCGACTGAATTATTTATTGAAGAGTTATGTTGTATATCTTCCAAGTTCTTCATCAGATCTTCACCAAATTAAAATGGAATCAATTTCAAAGAATTTTCAGAATCGGTCCACAATTGACGGAGATATCGGTGAAAATACATTTAAAAAAAAACACATAATGTCGAACATAGAATCTCCTCCTTTTTGGGAAGTCGGTTAAAAATATACCAACATCAGTCTTTTGAGAGCAGTGATGGCCCAGCGTTATTGGCCACGACTTACAAGTTGTAGGTCGTGGGTTCGAACCCAGACAAGCGCTTTACTTTGTGTAAATTCACCACTGCTCTCAGAAACGGTGAATGAAAACATCGTGAGGAAACCGGCATTTTCTAGAAACAAAAATTCGAAGACATGTATCATCCACCAACCCGCACTGGGCCCGCGAGGTGGATTACGGCCCATTGTCTTTCACAGAGAGGAGGCCTGTGACCCAGCAGTGGGTACATTATAACGCTGATGATAATGACTAAAGTCGAGGAGAGTTTGTGTGCGACTCATTTCCCGGTCTCGCGCTCGAAATATCCCCCGAGACCGCGACGCGAGAGCGATGCACGGTGCCTCGGTCTCCCGTCGCTGTCGCGCGGTGAACTCGCACCACAGGTCTCCTATCTGTGAGAGAGGGAATGGGCTTTAATCCCCAAATAAATATTCGAATAGGTTAATATAAAGTTTTGTCGAGTCGATTTTTTTTTTAAAGTCTTCTCTGGTAAAGATACTAATCCTGATCTTTACATGTCACTGGTAGTCATATCTCATTTGCCTTCTGCGTTCTACGTTATGCCGATTTCGTCACTATGTTTTCCATCAACATTCTCTAATCTGGGTTCGGACTCACGACAATTCGTAACAATTAGGTCACAACCTCTATTCTATGGTTGTACTATATCCCAACTATGTATTTGAAAACAAAAGTTAAATAGCTGATTCGTTTAAGTCTCACTATAATAGAGGGAAGCATAAAATAAAACCATGAAAACAGTAGCCAAACCACGAAAATATTGTTACAAGATAAGGCAACGCCATCTAGTGACGAGAGGAAGAACTAAGTAGTTACTAGTGGCGCCATCTAGTATCGAATAGCGGAACTAAGCATATCGAAGTTTCTAGTCGTTTTTAGAACGTTTCAGAAACATCTTCCGTGCTATATAAAGAGCTGTGGGGTTCGTCGTGAGTCAGTTTCGATTGGGAAGCGATACAGTGCGATTGGAAAAGGAAAATAGTGCAAGGTAATAGAATTCTTTAATAAGTGTTTTTTTATAAAGTGTGATTAATTGAAGTCTGCTATTTAAACAATTTAACCCTGAACCCCAGCTCGTAATAATATTAACCCATTTTGAGAACACATTTCTTTCTAGCATCTTCACCTTTACAAAAGTCAATTTTATTTGCAATGCCAGCCACATGTAGTCGGAAAAATATTCTCTTAAAATTTGCATATAAAATAGACCTTTTACTTAATAAACCTATTCATTCCGAGGCTGTTCCAACTTACCCCCGTTACAAATTGCCAATTATGAGATGCAGTAATGTCGCTGTAATTGGAAACTCGACTAGTAACATAATTTATGAAATCATGTCCCATATTCTATTATATTTTATTAACAAAACTAACAGGCTTGTTATTTTTGGGCTTGTGAACATGCATATAGAAACACGGGAATCGAATTCAATCTTTATTTCACATTTTAACTTTGAGTATGTGATATAATGACTGGCGGCATTGCCAAATTGAATGGCAAATGTGATTCTTTGGGCGTAATACAGGCCAGCCCTCTGGTCACATTAAGGCGCTGTACTTAGTCAAAATAGGCTTCACTAAACAGTTTTTTAGCCAAATGTATACATATTAGAGCAGCTAAAAAAATATATGTTAATCTTGATCATATTTATGGGTGGACCATTGTGTTCAAAACACATTTTCGGTAAATTTTCTCGATAAAAAAAAAACATAAAATAACCATTTAAATTGAAATTGTAGCAATTTTAACTGTATTATTTATAAACAAATCTTGATATTTATAATAACAGTGATGTAATATATAATAATAAAGGGAACTGTTGTTTTTATTTATCGATTGGAATAAGATATTTGTTAGGATTAATGTATTTAATGATAAATAACTCGAACGAGTCGAACGAAACGTCGCGCCATCGCGGCGTCTTTTCGCTTCTCTTTCATTTCTACGCGGAGTCGTCTATTCACCGCGCCTTAAGTAATCTAGTGAAACTGCGTTGATTTGATACTCAGTTCAATTTACCTCTACTGATTCTAATGTATTTTTGAAAACTTATTTCCAGAATATCGGATCAGGGTGGAAAGTTGAGACCCGCATCTTCCATTGAAAAGAGAGGATCCTGCAACCAGACGGGTTTTGTGTCTGGTGGGTACCTGACCGAATTGTTGGCGGGTTGTATATCCACAAGTATATCTTTACTAATATTATAAAGAGGAAAGATTTGTGTTTTTGTATGTAACGAATAAACTTAATAAAAACTGTTGTAAAATAGTTTTTATTAAGTTTTTCACTTTTTAGTTGTACCTACCTAATAGGCAAGTTGGTTACCTTGACGCCAGAATAGATTAGTCGAATATCATGAAACTTGAACATAAAGAGTGAAATGAGAAATCTGCGTACGCCTCAAGAGCATACTGGCGTGATGTTATGTTATGAAATGGTATAAACAATAAACAGACATGCGATTGCAGCAATCCCGAGAGATTTCCCGTTATTTATTGAAGATTTCTGTTGTATATCTACGAAGTTCTTCATCAAATCTTCATCAAATTAAAATGGGACCAATTTCGAAACATACGCTTTCATAGAAAAAAAAAATGAATTTTCAGAATCGGTCCACAATTGACGGAGATATCGGTGATCATACATAAAAAAAACATAGATGAAGTCGAACATAGAACCTCCTCCTTTTTAGTAAGTCGGTTAAAAACTACGGGACCGATTTAAAAAAAAAATCACCGTTGGGATGCCCCGAGTGACATAGGCTACTTTTCATCCCTGTATTCCTACGGGAACCAGAACTACGCGGGTGAAACCGCTAGTTGTATATATTCCAACCAATCATTCAGAGAACTTTGTTTGGATGATATAAGATTTTTGTGACGTCAGGTCAGGTTTTGTAGTTCGTATTTAGCGGTAATAATATATACCGCTGTTAAACCGTATAAAAAAATCGTATTAAATAAGTTTAAACATAACTTCGCCTAGCATCTAAATGATCGTTCCTCGGGCCAAATAACGATAATTCTTGATCATACCTTTTGGGGCCTTTTGCCTTTTGCCTTTTGGGGGCTGGGTCACCCGCGTCCGTAGGAATGTACCCCTTTCGATTCCCTACACGTGGTCCCCGGGTGGTGCAAATCAGGTGACAAACTGGTGGTAGGCTTCGGCCGAAGGCTTGCGACCACCCACCGGGCAAAGACGTACCGCCAAGCGGCCTAGTCGTGTTCCGGTATGATGCTCGGTGCAGCCACTAGAGGAGTTGGGTCGAGGTAGTTGTTCCACAGCAGGCAGGCCGGCCTGACTCGCGCTGTTATGGACGTATCGGAAGACTGGTCGCGGAGGGTAGCGGGATCCGAGGCACGGTGCGCCGCTGGCCGACCGCAGGTAGTTGGGGGCCCAAGTAGTGTGCCAGCCCCACATGAAAGGCTGCCCCGCCAACTGTCGAAAAATCCCGGAATGCGCCATCGTGCTGGTTGGCGACCAGACGAGAGTGCCCGATGGACATTCCTGGGGGGGCTCGGGCGTCCCCGCAGTCTCCAGACCAGTCCCCCAATGATGGCGTCCTATCGGCGCGTGTCTGTAGGTTGCAAGCGTGGAACCTCATCTCACTTCCTTCTCCTCTCCCTCCTCTTCACTCACAGCAATAATGCAAAGGAACAAGAGAAAAAAAGCTGAACAGCGGCAGCACTCACTCTCACATAAGGTGCACCTCAGCAACATCCGAGGTCTGCACTCTAACCTTGTCGCAGTCCATCACCACCTTGAGACTGAGAAACCAGCACTTTTGTTCCTTACGGAGACGCAGATTGGATGCCCGTCAGACGTGGCGTACCTATCTTACCCGGGGTATACCCTGGAGCACATGTTCAAGCCACGCTCTGGTGTATGCATGTACGCCCGGGACGATATCTGCTATCGGCGTCTCCGTGACCTTGAAGACTCAAGCTATTCAGTGCTATGGGCCCTGGTGGACACAGGTCTGGATAAGATCATCTATGCCTGTGTCTACCGATCGCATAGCGGTGATCTGGAGACGACCAGGCTCGCACAGTACCTGAGTGAGGCGGCAGATGTGGCTCAGCTACGGTATCCCTCCGCCCAACTAATGTTACTGGGGGACTTTAATGCCCACCACCAGGAGTGGCTCTTCCCATACCAGTGCACTGACCATGCTGGACGAGAGATGCGAAATCTTTCGATTGCGCTAAATCTCACCCAGCTGGTCCAAGGGGCTACTAGGGTGCCGGATGTTGATTCACATACAGCCAATTGCCTGGACCTTCTGCTGACAACTGATCCAGACCGATACTCAGTGTCGATTTCATCACCTTTGGGTAGTTCCGACCACTGTCTGGTGAAGTCTGTATCCGTCTACTCCCCGCCCGATCCCAGCCCAAGAGGCACCCGGCGGGTTTGGCGGTACAAGTCAGCAGATTGGGATGGTATGCGTTCTTTCTTCGCATGCTATCCTTGGCGGCCCACTTGCTTCTCTTCGGTGGACCCATCGTCATGCGCTGACGCAGTGACAGATGTGTTGCGTCGGGGGATGGAGTACTACATTCCGTTCTCTGACGTAACGGTGTCCAGCGTTGGCCGTCCATGGTTTGGCACCGAGTGTGACCGCGCAAACGCGGTTAAACACAAGGCGTACCTAGCATGGGTCGACGCTCGTGTGCGCAAGGCAAATGACGTGAGTCAGAAGAAGAGAGCTTTCAACAGGGCTGCCAAGTCCTGCAAAAAGGCGATGCGAAGGGCACGGTTTGACCATATTAGCAGAATCGGGGACAAACTTGCTTCACACCCCGCAGGTAGCAAGGCGTTTTGGTCCCTGGCTAAATCGGTTGAATCAAACTTCTGTCGCCCCTCACTACCACCACTGCTGAGACCTGACGGGTCGCTGGCCCACTCCGCTGAGGACAAGGCAAACTTGTTTGCCTCCCTCTTTGCGGAATCTTCGCGTCTGAATACTGATGGCACGCGGCCCCCTCCTTCTGCTGTTCGATGTGAGACGAGTATGTCGGATATTCGCATCCATCAGAGGGAGGTCTGTAGGGTGCTGCGTAACCTTGACGTGAACAAGGCTAGTGGCCCGGACGGGATCCCGGCAATTGTACTTAAAACTTGTGCGCCTGAATTGTCTCCAATCTTGACACGCCTATATCGCCTTTCGATGGTGACTGGAAAAGTGCCGAAGGCTTGGAAGCAAGCTAACGTTCAGCCCGTGCCCAAGAAGGGTAGTCGAGCTGACCCGGCCAACTACAGACCCATATCAGTAACGTCCATCCTCTGTAAGAGTATGGAACGTGTACTGAATAATAAGCTCCTGGCATACCTAGAAGACAACGACCTTCTTAGTGACCGCCAATACGGCTTCCGCCGAAACCGATCAACTGGGGATCTTCTAGCGTATGCCATTCACATCTGGAGTGAGGCCATCGAGAACCACGGGGAGGCGCTTGCTGTCTCCCTTGACATATCGAAGGCCTTTGACAGGGTCTGGCACGAGAGCCTTATTGGTAAGCTTCCTTCCTTCGGTCTGCCTAGTGGTCTGTGTGACTGGATTACAGACTTCCTGAGGGATCGGTCCATCCGAGTGGTTATCGATGGCTGCTCGTCCGGTCAGTTAGGTATTAACGCCGGAGTCCCTCAGGGGTCAGTGCTCTCGGCAACATTGTTCTTGCTGCACATTAATGATCTGCTAAAACCCGGAACCTTTGGGTATGCAGACGACAGCACTGTTGCTGAGAGATACGTGTCTGGCGCACGGGCTACTGGGCCTCAAGTCCGGTCTCTTCGGGAGGCCATGGTTGAGCGCTTGAACCTGTCTTTGGAGGCAGTCTCCGAATGGGGCAATGCCAATCTAGTCAGTTTCAATGCTGCTAAGACCCAGGCGTGTCTTTTTTCCGCAAAAAAGAGCCAATTCCACCCGGCTCCATCCTTCCGTGGTGTAACCGTGCCGATAACGGACCATCTCGACCTTCTTGGTGTTACGTTGACATCGACCCTCAATTTTGGTCCTTTCATTGAGGCAAAGGCTCAATTAGCTGCAAAAAAGTTAGGGATCCTTGCGAAGGTGAGATGGTACTTCACGCCTGAACAGCTGCTCAACTTGTATAAAGCGCAAGTTCGGTCATGCATGGAGTACTGCTCTCACCTCTGGGACGGATCTGCCAGGTACCAACTTGACGCACTTGAGTCGATTGACAGACGGGCCAGGAGACTTATCGGCAATGATGCGCTGGTCGACTCAAAGCTCCAGAGCCTTGAACACCGACGACGAGTTGCCAGCCTGTCGGTTTTCTATCGGTTACATTTCGGGGAGTGTGCGATGGAACTGCACAATTTGATTCCGCCTAGCCCTTTCCATCATCGGACTACAAGACGTACGGCAATGCGTCATCGTTACATGGTTGATATCCCACCCATACGCACAAAGCGTTTCGAAAATACTTTCATTGTGCGTACAGCTAAGGAGTGGAATTCCCTGCCGGCGTCTTTGTTTCCCGATAGCTACAACCTAGGGGTCTTCAAGTCAAGAGTGAATAGGTTACTTCTAGGCAAGCGTGCTTCACCTTCGACCACATCATCACTTAACATCAGGCGAGATAGTGGTCAAACGCGAGCCTATAACAAATAAAAAAAAAAAAAAAAAAAAAAAATACCTATGTATCATTAATGCATCACAGTAAAGATAAATGCTTTTGCAAACATTTATCATACTCAACCCGTCTCTCCTGACAACGATTGCAACAAGTGTTCAAAATGGAAACTTCATTTACAGTGTTTATAAATGAAGAAATAACTGTTCATTGGTCGTTTTAAATCCAGCGGTCATGAGTACTGCGATTTTATGGTTAAGTTAGCTATTTTTTAAAATAGCCGCCACTCTGTTTGATAGCAATTCTGCGTTTGGAATGAACCACAGACATTTTTGGCCCTTATTCAATTTGGAAACTAGAACTGTACTCTGCCCACAAAAAATGCCACCACAGATTTTTTTGTGTAATGACTTAACAGTCGTTTCATTCTGAGTAATATAAATACTATATATATAACTCATCGGTTTCAGGAATATATTCCAAAAAACAGAAGATCAAATTGATATATTAAATAGCTTCAGCTCGCGGCTTCGCCCGCGTTAAAATCGTATTTTATTATCCCAAATGTTTAGTTTTTATCCCGGTAGAATGATTCTTTTACCGTGATAAAAAGTTGTCCTATATCCAAATTCAGGTCACCCGTGTCCCAGTCGTCCAAATCCATTCTGCTGTTAAAGCCTGAACGTGATGTGCACGCCACAATAGCGGTGATAAGGCCCCCTTATGGAGTGGCTTGAGAGGCGCCACGGCGTCCTCACTTTCTGTCTGACGCAGGTCCACATTGGACACGGCTGTTTCGGGATGTTTCTGTTCAGGATAAGGCGGGAGGAAATGCCCGGGTGTCATCATTGTGTGGACCGCCCGGAGTTCACGGTGTAGCATACGGTGGAGCTCTGCCCTGCTTGGGCGGAGCAACGCCATGCCCTCGTGGTGGCGATCGGTGGTGGCGACCTCTCGGGTCCGGCCCTGATTCAGGCCATGGTATAGAGCGAGAGGCTATGGGAAGCTGTCACCTTATTTTGCGAAGCAGTTATGCTCGCGGAGGCGGAGGCAGAACGCGAATGGAGACGCCCTCACGCTGTAGTCACCGTAGGAGTCGCAAGCCGGTTCCCGGCCACCGTAGGCACGGGCTTGCGGACGGCGAATAATGGGTAGCTCGCCGTCCGATAAAGATCAAGCCAAAGATCGACGATCGATGGCGTAGTGTTCCACGCGCGCCTCAAAGTGATGTCAGCAAAAGCTGACGGGGTCTGCGAGCGCCGATGCCTGTCTGGTCTATGTGTTTTATATCTGAAACAAATAAATAAATAAAATAAAAACGTGTAAAAAATATTAGGAGCTTGGTGTACCCCCGACCTACTTGTTTATGTGAAAAGAATCAAACACAATAGAAATGTTGGGCGAGATAATCAGAAATTAAAGCTTATGTGTTTCCCTGATAAGAAAATAAAAGGAAACGAAATGTACCGACTACCTCACTTACTTACTTGAATTTATTGACCTACTGAGGTGGAACGAAGGTGAGAGAGCTTTGATTATCATTACCTACTCTTTAAGGGCCTTTATTAATTAACTAATTCCAAGATGGCGCCTGAAAGCGAGATCTTTAGGCAGAATCTTAAATACAATTGTCAAAGTCGACTGAATTACTAAATTAAAAAATACCTTGTTAATTTTTTAAAGTTAACTATGGAGTCGTATCTGCGGGAGTTCCAATGATAAGTAAATAGAATTGTAAATTTATAATATTTCATCAATGTGCCATGCTTAAGGCGGTTCTTACAAAAGTGACACGCAAAACGAAATGAAAATATCTTAAAATATTCCTAGCATTCCAAATATGATTACTTTATCAAAACGTGCCTACTTTATAAGAGGCAAGGAGGTCGCTCTGTTAAACTCGAAATATTTATTGCTCCGACAAAGTTATCCATTTAAAAGCAAGGTTCTTGTGTAACTGTGTGTTCAATATTACAATGTTTATACACGAGAGCATGCAACAGTACGCACGCAATATTTATATTGCTTGTACCAAAAGTAATTACGTAACTTGAAAACAAGATTTTTTTGTTTATGAAGATATTTTATATTTTTACCACCACCACGTAACGCGCAAGGTACCTTAGTCCAAAGAGTCCATTTAGAACTTTCTCTTAAAGAATTTATGAGATAACCGAGGCAGTCCTAAGAAATGCCTTATTTTTTTCCTGCTCCTGCATACTGCACTATCACGGGGAGATAGTGCAGTTATGTGGGATCTAACCCACTAAAACTACACGGTGTCCTCCTGTGCCACTTATGGCGGGAACACGGGCACGCGTTCGAGAACACGGATCGCTGGGCAACGACGCGGTTGACGAGCTTGCGAGTCGCGGATCCAGCTCGGTGGTCTACGGACCCGAACCTGTTGTACCCATTCCCTTCAACCAAATACGCAGATGGCTACAGGAATTCACCCAGACACAGACGGAGAACTGGTGGACTTCGACACCGGGCTGTAGGCAATCCAAAGAAGCTCTACCATCTTTGGACAGTAGGCTTACCAGGCGTCTTCTACGCCTGGACAGGAATTGCCTGCGCCTGGTGACGGGGACAATCACGGGACACTGCTCACTCAACAAACCCTACTTTTACACTATTGTGTGATAGGCATAACGGACAGTCCTCTGTGCAGGGCATGCATGGAGGCCGAGGAAACCGTTGCGCACGTTCTCTTTGAATGCACAGGTGTAAACCAGATAAGAACACAAACCCTCGGGTCATCCAGATCTTACACGGATGTTTTAAGGAAACCAGGGGCTCTAATTGATTTTTGAATTGATTTTCTAATTGAGAATGAGGGAGGTGGGCTGGTTGGAATGACCAAACGGCCGCCATGGCCCACGTAAAATCGTCCACTCAAAGGACAAAGTGCGGAAACCAAACTCCCCTAACATAGATAGAACACGGGCACGCGTTAGCACTCACCGCGAACCCGCCGCGGCTGTCCATCACCGGACCCTCCTCTGGGGAGCACCCCCCATCACTGGCGCACCAGAAAACACGGTACGCCGTGACCACCCAAGGGACCAAACCAGCAGGCGTGGCGATTTGGACTCGTTTTTGATGCATTAGCGGAGAAGGCAAAATTCAAAGAACGTTGAAAGCTATGGGACAAACCTAAGGTTTTGGTAATGTTTAGGTACAGATACCCCAGAAATTGGCCCTTAAACTTGTCGTTTTAGTTTTAGCCGTGTTAAAGTTCTACTGCTCCTCTTAAAACCAGCAAGCGTGAATATACCAAAAATGATAGGAACTTTGGCTAAAGTTGCAGTGCCATTCCTATTACCATATTTTGCCTGTGGTTTCAATATGAGGCCGGTATAGTCTGCGAGGACCGCAAGGAAATAAAACCGAAGCACCCACTTGCAATCAACATGGTTTCGTAAAAATGTTTGCTTATGATATTAAAGGTACGCTGAATTTTGCTGCAGAGAACTGCAGGTGAAGCTGATAAAGTTTTAACAATTTTTAAATCGGCACGAGGAAGAATTGAAACGAATTTTTTTGCGAAAGACTAACAGCTATTTTTAACCCCGGACGAAAAGAAAGGAGGTGTTATAAGTAATATGACGTGTGTACCTGCGTGTTTGTATATCTGTCTGTGGCATCATAGCTACTAAACGGATGAACCGATTTTGATTTCGTTTTTTTTATTTGAAAGGTCAACAATAATCTATCGAACACGTAATTATGACACGATATCTTGCGAAAATACCCCAATTCAAATAGTAAAATGCTCATAACTTTTGAATTGCTGAACCGATTTTCTTAAAACATAGACTAAGAACACGCCCGAAAATGTCAACATTCAAACAAAAAACTAAATATTAATCGGGTCATACATTTAGGAGATATGATGCCACAGACAGATACACAAATACACACATACCAAATACACAAACACACAGGTTGTGTACCTGTGTGTTTGTGTCAAAGATATAACACCCCTTTTTTCCGCTGGATATTGACTATTATGAATATCTGAGTTTGAACCTTTTAATATTATAATGTCTGCCTCCTTGATACAGTGGTAGCAAACACTAGTGTTGAGCATGAGGTCCTGGTGAGATTCCCGTAGCGTAGAAGCTCGGAGACTGGGTTTGTGCCCGGTTGGTGGCAATAGACTCACCTTCTATTTATTACATGGGAATTAAACATTACTGGAGTAAGGGTGCGTAAGTGCACCTCTGGCTAACTCCTTGGAAAATACAGGTGTGTTGTTATGTTATAACGATTCCAACATTCCAACTAGGATACTGTTGCTGGGATTTGGTAGGTGTAGTACTTTTGAAAGTATAGGGCCCTTTCGTAAGAGAACCAATGATACTTTGTAATTATACGATTTATGCATCCAGAAGGAGGCGGCCGAGTGGATCGAGAAAGAGCTGATCTCACTTGGAGAAGAAAAGGTCGGGGTGGCAACAACCTGGATGCCTAATGGCATAAGGATGCATCATAAGCAGGCGGGACTCCGGGGTCGCGGGCGGTAAGATTGGGACCTGTGCGCCCACCAAGTGACTATGAGAACTCGGTGGCACTGTGATTACATGCTAACGTGACACAGAGAGAGGAGAGGCGTTTTTAGGGTCCGTAGTCAACAAGGAAACCTTATAGTTTCGCAATGTCCATCTGTCCGCATCTTAGCTCAGAGACTCTTGGTACTAGAAAGCTTTAATTTGGCAATAACACACATAATACATATTATTCACGCTGACAAAGTGGTAAAATAAAATCATGAAAAAAATCATTTTTAGGATACCTCCTGTACTGTGCGGGGTATCGTTGGAAAGGCCATTCAAAAATATTATGGGCCTGCCCCTGCCAGCTAAATGGTTGCTTTTGGATATGTGAAAAATAACGACGATTTACAAGTTTACGAATAATAGTCGACCAACTTATAAAATGTACCAGGAAAAGTAAAAAAAAAATCTTTTCTTTAGAGCAATATTCGGTGCTTTCATTGTTTATGAACTTCAGTATTTTCGGCTGATTATGTTGGTGAATGTAGCTGTTTGTACGGAACCCTCGGTGCGCGAGTCCGACTCTCACTTGGCCGGTTTTTTTAGTCTCCCCAGGGATTTGCCTTAACAGGCGTTACACAGAGGGGGTTCCTGGGTGGTTTTTTGTGAGGTCACAAGGCCCCGTCTACGTACTGATGGTGATCACCGGGGTGGTTTTATTGAGGTAAAAATACCACACTCCCTGGTCTTTTGATTAATTTGCGTTCACACATCGTAGTCATACCCGCAGGCTGGCTATTAGTAAGGGGTATCTGGCCGTTCTCTAGAATACCACAAATAAGATCGGTGTATGTCCTTGTAGGGCATTTCCACTCACATCTGCCTTGTTAGTCACCTTTCTATCATCCTCTTAACATGACCAAAATCGTCTAAGCACGCGATTTTCAAAACATGATAAACACAAAATGCTATAAAGAAATTTAACATTTTCCTAACTAAGAACCCTGGGACCGGCTTCCCGTCTATCCAGATACAGTAACTGGGTAACACGATACGTTTTGGCAAGACTGGTGTGAATATGTGGCTACTTACTACCTGTATCGACTGTCAAAAGCCTTCAAACGTCAACCAGGACTAACTGCTTAAGGCCCTTACTCTGCTTTAGTGCTGTAAAACGGTAACTTTCTAAAGCATACTCCTTAGTAACGGCTAGGTTAAAAAGTTTGAAATATATATTATTGATTCATGTACATTATTTGTAAAACATGGTTTTTTCGCATGCCTTATACTTTTTCTTAAAAAAAAATATTAACAACACATAATTTTTTCGCTTCTTTTGCATACTCGTCCAAAACGACTAAGATATTCAAAAATATTTTTACACAAAAAAAAAAAATTGGTTGTTTGTAAAGTAGGTTTACGATCGAGATGTTTACGTGATAACGTCTTATTGGTGACGCAACACACTTTAATTCGATATTCTAATCATTCACACGACGCGACGCGCTCCTTTATCTATTTTTTCCGTATTATTATAATTATTTAGGGTATGAGTCCAACTATGTTTTTATTTAACACTACCACAATTCATTTTTATCATAACATAACCTCTAAATTTCGTTTGTTTACACGTGTCTTTTTTCCATCTTTCATTACTTTTACAAGTTTATTCAAGAATGTTAATTGTTAGTAAGTAGGCTATTTTATTCACCTTTTTTTGTTGCAATTGTTGTAACACTTCACTTGCACTTCACATTTTGTTTCACTGTTAAACATTCAACGAAAACTTAACCGCACGAGAAAATCTCCATTCGTTTGTATGCCGCTAGAGTGAGAGAGACGGAAGATCGGTCCACTCACTCGAACGCTATGCCAGCCTCCGCTCGTGAGGATTACGCGTGACAAGTTTCACGGAATGACTGGCAGCGCTCGAGATGAGACGGGAGATCGGTCCGTCTCTCTCTCGTTATACCTGCTATCGCGCTCGTGAGGTTTTGTTGTGACACAAGTTTCTGAACATGTCACCCGACTAAAACGATTTTAAAGACGTTATCACGTCAAAAATTGATGGATCGAATTTCTTCTTAATCTACATAGAATATATAAATAAGAAAAAAATTGCAAACAAAACTGTCCAAGAAGAGGTCCAATATTGATATTCTGGCACCGAGCGGGCGCACGGCCTGTACCGCGTTAAGATTGAGGAATATATTCGCCTTAACATTTATTTACACTTTTCAAGACAAACAGAAATGACATCGACAGACGCGGACAGCGACTTTACTTTATACTATTTGAGACTATGCTTTAATTTTACTATCCCTTCTGGGTAAAATTTAAAAGACAAAGTCTTAAGAAAGCAAAATTAGCCAAGAGACTAAAAAGCAAATAGAAGTCGTTAACACAAGAACTAGTCCACATAAAAGATTCATAGAGGCAATACCATTAAGAGTTTAATCCCTTTCTTTCTCATAATGGCAGCGTCTAGGTGTTTGGAGCAATTGGGAGCATTCGGTATAAACACGCTGCGCCGCTGTGTCGTGAAATCTTCTTAAATAGTCGCTTTGGATTGTACGGGAGGATATTTTAAGAATGAACGTCGCGGTTGTTCTGGTTTTGCATATTTTAGAATTTTTCACCTCTATTTTTCTCGAAAATCGGCGCGAATGGAGTTCATAAAAAGATATACCATAAAAAATATAATAATAACACCCTGTAACTGACCCACAGCTGGTCAAGCAGCTGTCAATGAAATCTCTTTTTTTTGTAGCGGGACTTTTTGTATGAATATGACCAAAGTTTTTCGAGTTCCGCAGGCATAGCTCGAAGAGTTGTGGTAGAAGGCCCATTGCTCAACGAGAAGGTCTGGACTGGAAACAGCGCACTAGAAGAGACAGCATTGTAAGGCCTCCTACTTGATGACTTGGTGAAGGCTGCGGGAATCCGCTAAATGAGAGAAGCACAGAACCGGTCGATGTGATCTTTGCTACGGCATTGGATGTCTTCAGTGGATGAAATGACGATGATGAGCTCGTTGCTATGCTCGCAACACATCAAACACTGTACACTATAGAACACACGTGTACGCTCCTAACACGTCCCCGTGTGTTTCCACCTAAAACAGTAGAAATTGGTGGAAACCCGTAAACGCTAAAGCGGCGCCTACACTGTTCAACATAACGATGGCATTAACGAGAATTTGCGCTAACTACTATGCACCTTATTGTCACCAACGTTTTAAGGTTCTCGGAGACATTTTCTAATTATCTGGAGTTAAAAGTTAGAATCTTCCAATGGATAAGCTCACTCCATCATCGACTTTGTCTCTGTCACCTCTGTCCTAATACACGACTGATAGCTAACTGCTGTCAGAAGTAAAAAATTGTCAGTAGTTTGGGCTGTTGTGACGGCTGATCTGGTGAGACGATTTCGACATGTCTGTCTGTCCGTCCGTATCTGTCCACTTTTTTCCGAAACTATAACTATGTTGTTGAAACTTGGTAAGTAGATGTATTCTGTGAACCGCATTAAGATTTTCACACAAAAATAGAAAAAAAAAAAACAATAAAATTTGGGGGTTCCCCATACTTAGAACTGAACGAATCGTAATCCGCAATTTACCAAGTACGGAACCCTTCGTACGGGAGTCCGACTCGCACTTGGCCAGTTTTCTGATCATAGTTTCAACACTTTATAAGTAGTGTCGTTCAGTTCTTTCCTTCCTTGTGCAACTATTACGTTTTATTTTTCTGACTTTAGTCCAAAACCCTAACCTCACTGGTTTACCTGTATTGAATGAGGAAGCTGGGGTGACATCACTCCAGCTAACACATACTAAACGACTTATATTAACGAAGTTTTCGTGGCAGCTAAATTGAGACTGTGAACTTTGATTGCAGATATTATGCCTTAAATATTGGTATAGGTAGAATTATTCTACTACTTATGAGATAGCTGGAGTTATGCACATCGTGTAAATTAAGAGAGCAATTAATTAATTATTTTGGGACAAAGCCCACAAAGTTCCTGTTTCATAGCCCGCCTACGACGCTATAATACTGACGGAAGCATTACACCAGTACTCGTTAATATACAGAGGATGTAAGCAGCTAGATACCTACCTGCGTATATATGTGTATATGATACCCATTTCATACCTACACGATACCTAAGATTCATATGTAATGCTTCCAGAGCCACTTAAGCAGTCAACTTGCATGGAATAATGATCTGTTAAATGGTATTGAAAGAGGCTAGAGAATATTCAAAATTTGTTAAACGTGGTGGATACGGCGGTGGACCCATCCGCACTAAATGTTTTAGGAATACTTTTAATGTGCGTATAGCTAACCAGTGGCATTACCTGTTGGAGTCTGTGTTTCCTGATAAGAACAACCTAGATCTTTAAGTCAAGTGTGCATAGGTGACTTCTAGGCAAACGTGCTTCACCGTCGACCACATCATCGCTTACCATCAGGCGAGATGGCGGTCAAACGCGAGCCTAACAATTAAGAAAAAGAGAATATAGCTCCTAATTAAAATAAAATTGGATATGTACAAGGATAACTCTTCTCTTCTGTTATATGTATTTTTCTCTTTACCTTAATTCAATTGTATTAGTTCTTTCATAATAAGAATACAGGTTGGTAACATATAGAAATTTGAGATAATTGAGAAACAATAAAAATATTTTTTATCTTGTATTAGCACAAAACCTATATAACATGAGATGTACCTACAAACACCGACATATTAACAGTTATGTCATATGTAAAAGAGATTGGGCCTATTGCCACGCATCAACCGCGCACGAAATCAGCAGCCTTATTGCGTAAGTGAATACGGCAACGCAAAGGGTTTGACCACTATCAAATCGACCAATCAACACAGAAGGAAATCCACATCGCGTCATTCATCTTGCATGGGATTGGCCTTGCCGAATTCACCTGCGCACTTTGGACTGCTGCTGAAAAACCTGTTAACACTTCGTCCAACTCAAGAACAGAACTCAGGGTCTCATGCGCAGCTGGCTTGCTACCATTATACCAACGAGGCAGTCGCCTTATACCCATTTAATAAAACCCAAACAAAAATACTTCACCGACTATAATGGAGAAACATTTTCAGTTGGTTACAAACATAATTATGTATATTCGCACAACTCTTTTCTCGCAGTTCTTTCTCACTTAAAACTCGTTCAGCAAGTAAATTATTCTTCCAGGGTAATAAAGTTGTTATTTCTAACATATTTCGTGCTTAAAGTTCAGTGTGTATGTTAGGCGGCACCTCAACGAGTGAGTGAACCGCCCTGCTATCGTCGGGTCTTCACAAGACGATTACAATAATAATAATGTCATGTGTGTCTGTCGTGGCAGTTTTTAAATCGTTACATATTTTTACATTAAACTATGTACTTAGTCAAATTTACGTTATATTAGTTTTAGTATCCTTTGTATTCAGACCGGTTGAATGTGTTTCACGCCCAACACAGGACGTGGCTTAGAGTAATTATTCCTACAAAAAAACAGACTGAAGGATATAATGAGGTATTAGATTACAGGGTACTTGGAACACTGCTTGGAGTCGGGTGATCACCACACTTGTCCATTTAGTCTTATTTCACGATAGTTTTTCTTCGCGCACGTGAATTTGAGCCGGCCGGAAATTTATATCGAGTTTTTACTGTATGTTGTTACTCGGAAATGTAGGAATGCGTTTTGTGCGCGAATTTGACATGACGTGTAGATAAAGGAAAGGAAGGGACTATGGAATTCATCACAAAGCCTGTTCACTGGTAAAATGTACCAATGAAAGCGACGCCAAAGCTATTGATAAAATGTCCAATATATTATATGGCATTGCCAAACGCTATCGAGTTTTTACGTGAATCTATCAATTTTTAGGGTTTCGTACCTCGAAAAGAAAAAACGGAACCCTTATAGGATCACTTTGTTGTCCGTCCGTCCGTCTGTCTGTCAAGATCCTTTTTCTCAGGAATGCGTGAAAGTATCAAGCTGAAATTTATATGAAATACTCAGGTCTAATGTCCCTTAAAGCTGTGAAAAAATCAAACTTCTAAGCCAACGCAATCAAAAGATACAGCCGTTTATGCCGCAAATTATCGACACTCGCAAGGGAATCAAAACCTACAGGGAATTTGGAATGAAATTTGGTACGAAGCAACGTCTTATAGCACAGATAAAGGAAAAATTGCTTAGTTGCATCATATAATAAAAATATTTTTAATAATTTTAAGCTTATTTGTATGTGAGTCTGGGTTCCCCGATAGCTACAACCTAAGGGTCTTTAAATCAAGAGTGAATAGGTCACTTCCAGGCAGGTGTGCTTCACCGTTGTGGTCATGCGCAAGCCCATTGATAATTAAAAAATAAAAACCGGCCAAGTACGAGTTGGACTCGCGCACCGAGGGTTCCGTACAAACCTCAGCTTAAAGGTATTATAGACCTGAATATTTGATATGAATTTCAATTTAATACCTCTACGCGTTCATGAGAAAAGGGGTAGCCCTTTTCTCATGAAAGCGCCAGACTCACATACAAATACATTTACAAAATGCAAATACATGTTGGCTTTACGACAACCACAATAATAGACAAAGTGTCATCTTATCAGCGGTAGCAGCAAGGAACATAATTGATCCGTTGACAGAGACACGTTCATAAATAGAATCGTTTTAAAAATGAAGTGGTAGGACGATATTATCGCCGCAGTACACTCGCCCATGGAGATTGTGCCTTAAGTAAAACAGAAGAACAATGTAACTAGGTGAAACTAGCAAGTTTTAATGCAATTTATTTTGTTTTTGTGATGAAAACGTAAAGGCAAGAGATTACAAAGTTACAGAGAAGCTTCTGAAAGGATCGCGGAGAAGAACTTTACAATTCATTGCTGCATTCCGGTTTAAATGGATGCACATTCCCGGCAATGTTGGTAGCTATAGGTGTTTAAGGCGATGTATACGCCCCAATGTTAATGCAGTTCTGTCCGTGCGCCCTCTCGGAGCCAAAATATCAATATCGAACCACCTTTTGATTAGTTTTGTTTGCAAAATATGATTTAATTTACATATGCTATTTCAGTTATGAAGAAATTCCAGCCATCAATTTTTCTGTGTGAAAATATTTTAAATATCCAAGTCTTTTTGAAGGAGTATCCAAAAGTTGTGAAAAATAACGTGTTGCTAATTATTTTTTTAAAGCATAACTATTTGTTATACGAAAAAACAATGTTTAAAAAATAATGTACATGAACCAATAATATTTTTTTTTCAAATCGTTTAACCTAGCCGTTACTAAGGAGTATGCTTTAGAAAGATACCGTTTTACGGCACTAAAGCGGATGTAGGCCCTTAAGAAGTTTCAGCTTCGTCTTTGAGATTAGTGTATAAATTATTGACCTATTCCCAATTTACTTTCAGGATTTTGACATATGCTTCCCTCAAAATCACATTGACTGAAACACACTTGTCACGTATAGCGGACTCAAGCAGGCCCTCATTACGTTATCGGTCTACCTTGTGGAAGGCCGTCCAATGCTGCGTCTTATTATTGCTAAAAGGCTACTTAGCGACCTTATACTTTACCATTACCTGTACAAGCTTCATATTAAAACCTTTCTGAAACCATTTGTACCACAAACCAATCTAATTTATATATAATAGTAGCTTCTCCCAGCGGCTTAGGCAACATATTCCCGGGACGAAAAGTATCCTATGTGCTATTCCTGACTATAATCTACCTCTGCCAAATTTCATCAAGATCCGTCCAGCCGTTTGAGCGTGAAGAAGTAACACACATACAAACACACTCACAAACTTTCGCCTTTATAATATTAGTGTGATTATAAATGTGAAAGTTTGGATGGATGTACGTTTGTTACTGAATCACGCCAGAACGGCTGGACAGATCTGAATGAAATTTGGTACAGGAATAGATTATAGTCAGGAATAGTACATAGGATACTTTTTATCCCGGTATAATGTTCCTTTAGGATAAGAAAATGCTTTTCACGCGGGCGAAGCCGCTGGCAGAAGCTAGTAACTTCAATATTTGTCAAACAGAATTGGCTGGACAGGCCAATAGCCATGATGGATATTCAAAATAGAAAAACTATATAAAAATCTACAAAAAGCACCAGTTTTCAACATGAAGTTTTCATACAATTATATTAGCTCGCCTAAGTAATTGCACTACGGAGCGCAAGGAAACTGAAGTATAAAATTGCTCTACCCACAACCAAATCTAATTATGAGAACACAAGCCGGGTTTTAATAGAACGCTAATGCAGGCGAAGCCGGGAAAATAAGTTGTGTAACGAAGTTTATTGGGAGACCATGCACAGGGCTCTTTTGATACATTTTAGGGTTACAAATTGTAATTCGTCCCAATTTTGGTTTTGGTTATTGTTATATTTTTAGTTATTTAAGTATTGGTTGTCGTGGTGGCTCAGTAGCTAAGACATCGCCTCTCGTGCTTGAGGTTTTGAGTTCGAATCTGGGCAAGTACCAATGTAACTATTTCAATTCATTTTAGACATCGCTGGCAACGTTAAAGGAGTGTTCCTTTAACGTTGCCATGCCAGGTTTCCTCACGATGTATTCCTTCACCCACGGCCTCAAACAAGAAAGACGAGGTAAGACCACAGGGCCGCGATAAAAAGATTTATTAAAGTTTCTTCCATCAAATTTATAAACAGCTAGTTTGCTTAGGCACAATTGCATGAAAGAATTCACTCAGAGTTAGTTGCTAACACGGGACTAAATTAGCATTTTTGTTTGACAAACGGTCAATTTAACCTCGTGTTAGCAAATAACTCCGTGTTAAGTGTTTGTGCAATTGGTCCTTAGCCGTAGAAATACCTAAGGACCATAGTACTCAGACGAGCTTTTCGAAAAATAAATGTTTTCCACTAAATCCATTGGAAAACACAAACGTATTTCAAAATGTTAACTAAATTAATTAACTGAAAAGCTTTTTTCACTCTAGTTTCCTTAAGGACCTCTCTCAGCTTGATAAACAAATCTTCAGTCACGTACAAATGTAATACGATGGACACAAAAGGTTCCATGTCAATCGGATTAGCTGTTTTTACGTGTATCTGACAAAACAAACAGACAGGTTTTCCTTGTTTACATTCGTACTTGTATATTTTTCGAAGATATTACAGTCACTTGCGAACTTTTAAATTAACTCATAGTTTCCTAATCAGATTTTTTCTAAATAATTCTACATACTAACTAGTGGTGAAAGATTGGAACCAAGGAAGGTGTTTTGGTTTGTGTAATTTATACAGCATAAAGATTGATGGTCCTCGTTTCCAGCATTGAATATTTCATGTTTTTGTTTGTTTTACAAATTATTAGTAAACTTTTACTAATTAGTGATGAAGAAATAAACTTTGTAAACATTGCCAGTTAGCCATAACGCAATAAATAAACTTTGTAAAATTAGTAATTGCTTCGATTTACCAAGATCCTTACGCACGTATCGTTGGAAGGCTTCCCTCTAGGTAGACCGATGATCTGGTTAAGGTTTCAATCGGGAACCCGCTGGATGCGACACGCACTAGACCAATCGATGTGACGAAACTTGGTGGCCTATGTCCAGCAGTGGAGGTTTCGGCTGAAATGATGTTGGAGATGATTGTGCTCAAAACGGTAAGCGTAAAGAAACTGGCATGTCCTAAAACGAAACACAAGGATATTTTGTCATCTTCCATCACGGGATCCACCACGAAGGCCCCGAGAGCAGTCTTTGGGCCCGCGTGGTGGACCCCTATCACAATGGTTGGGTTCTGGTCCACCTGGTAAGACTGGCAGCCGAACCCGATATTGTGGAGAAAGGGCTAGGGACATTGATTGTGATCAATGCTTATTATGAATAAACCTTCCTGGTTGGATCCTTCCGGCTCGAAGGACCACTGAATGGGCTCAATTGGGACTTTATAATAAAATTCGCGCAGTGGAACATTCATTTAGCAATGGGAACATTCTAGATCTGCATATCTTAAGAGGAAATGCGGGCAGAGAGCTCCGACTGAATTTCCTAAGCAAAAAGTCATAATTCGAGGTTTGGCTCTCGTCTATTTCCTCCTCCATCATTGGAGCAATTAAGAATTACTATTACTATTCCATAAATTCAATAAAAAAGACATATGTTGTGTTTGAATGGTTTCTTTTTAAATTTATAGTTGTCAAATTTGTACACTGCCTCTGTTGACAGCGCAATTTTGAGCATCTTTTGAGGATTCTAGTGCATCTAAAGATAATGTATCATCAAAAAGGAAAACATAGGGAAACAGTTTATATCCTAATTTTTCAGTATATGGAATTTCTTTTAATATCATATTCAGTCGGATGTCTGCGACCGCATTCCCTCTTAAGAAAACGAATAAAAAAAACCACTTTAATTTATCATGTTTTGAGTGAAAACGCGTTAATCTGCGTGAAAGAATAAAGAAATATGGAAATAGACACATTTATTCCTGTAGCCAAAAAAAAACCACGGTCTACTTTAAAACCATCCAAAAAGCTTAACATTCCCCCTGTTGCTACGAAAACGTCCTTTTAAATAGTTCATTCCCATGAATCCTTAATACGTTCTCCGAGACCGTCTCTCAGAATTCTGTCTACCCTCGTTTTAAAAGTTAGCGCTATATAAAAAAAATCTATAGACGATCCTGGTAGCTTAATTGAACGATCTGGTAAAGCCGCTCTAAGTGCTTCTAATCCTTATTGCCTTTTAGCCAGCGTAAAATTGCTAATGAGTGGAATCTCTATTCTATGAGAAGGGGCGTTAAGATGTCGCTTTTTGAATCAGGTAGAAAGAGGAACTTATTTAACTTATTTTATTTGAATAAAAATATTGCGAAGAGTAAGTTTTGGCTGTAAAATAAACAAGTACAATATAAAAATCTAAAAAAAACCCGACACATTTTTATTTCCTGCTTTTTAAACTGTCTACATAATTTATCTAATAGTAGACACGCTTCGATCGACAATCTTTCGAACACGTAATTATGAAACGATATCTTGTGCAAATACCCCGTTTTTTTTTTAGATCGTCTCGCGCTTGACCACTATCTCACCTGATGGTAAGCGATGATGTGGTCGACGGTGTAACATGCTTGCCTAGAAGTAACCTATTCACTCTTGACTTGATTCAAACAGTAAAGCGCCCATATTTTTGAACAGCTGAACCGATTTTCATCAAACATAGCTAAGAACATTCTTGATAAAGTTACCTTTCAAAGAAAAAAAAAACTAAATCAAAATCGGTTCATCTGTTTAGGAACTATGATGCCACAGATAGAACACAAATATACAAACACACAGGTACACACGTCAAACTTATAACACCCCTCTTTTTCCGTCGTGGGTTAAAAAGGCTTTGGTGAGTAAACGTGGGACTCGCTGTGTTGATTTACGAGTAAATTAAATATTAATACGAGGAGGGGCCACTCGTCAGGGATTTTACCGACAAGCCGACGACGTAGTGGCCAACGGGTAGGTTGCGGTGCCACTTGGGCGACATCGCAACTGAGGCGGGCCGCGATGTGGTATGGTAGGCATCGCGACTGAGGGTTGGAGACCGCGGCGGGAGAGGAGTGCCGGTATTACGGAGCGCCGCTCTCCCTATCCTCCGCGGCCTGCATGTGGGCGCCACCGTTTGATGGCAGACGCGGTGGGGCCGCAGGGGAGGTGGAGTGTTGGTATAGCGTTGGCCGCTCTCCCTACCTACTGCGGCCGAAAAGTGGTAGGTGGCGGGGCCACTGTCGTGACCCGTCACAGGAGGACCAAGGATGCCATACACGGGGTCGTCTGGCACCCATGTGCTGGTTTGGTCCCTGGGATGGATGTTTACCCGTGCCCGTGTTCTCGCCATAAGCGGCACAAGAGAACACCGTGGAGTTTAAGTGGGTTGGAGTCCCACATAACTGCAGTATGCATGAGCATATCTCCAAGAAAAAAAAGGTCTCACCTACCGCAATAAAAAAAACAGCTATTCTATTCTATTAAAATTGTCACCGTGAAAGCTTAGGTTACGTGGCTATGGATTGACGGCGCTCTTCAAGCTCACTTCACTTAAGTTTTCACAGTGAAATGTGTACACAATAACAGGGCAGATCATCCATCCTTAGCAAAACATAATCATTTCGCCTTCAAGTGGCATCTTACCGCTCCACCGGCAACACCATACCTTTGGACAAAGCTTCCCAACCATTGTGCGGTGTACTACAGAATGAGATCTTATTATAGATTGCCGGTTCACAGGCAGTAATCGATCTCCTCTAGCCAGATAATACCTTTAATATCGCAGAGGTTGAATAGCTCTCTTTGTGAGTAAGTCTACAATACTGAGTTGAAAGCGCCATCTTAGGGCTTTTTGTGTGCGATAAGTTTTTTTTGTGTGTAAATGGTGCGTGTAGGGAAGCTCTTGGTTTGCATGCTCGTGTTTCTGTTCTGGTATGAGTGTTTTTATTTTTGTGACATTACCCTTTCGTTTTGAAGTTGGCTATTGCTTGACTGTGTTCATTGATAAAAAGTTAAATCTCCCTTATTCGGTTCTTCTCGTTTGAATGGTATATTTAATTAAATTGTCTGGCGCCCAGTAGGTGGCCACGTTTACTGCAGCGTCCGAAGCGTCGAACAGGTCATCTAGGGTGCAAGTAAATGTACAGTTGTTTCACTCCAGCAAGTGGGAGTTAGTCTGTAGAGGGCACCACGCTTGCACCGAGTGTTCGGTAAATAAATAAAATTCCCCATTTTGCAAAATTATATTTGCAGCGACCTACATGGGTTCGCAATCGATTCAATGCCTTCCATATAGGGCACAAATCATAATCACGATCATAATTTCTCCATACAAAAAGTATCCTCTATCCTAAATGTCCTTATCCAAGTCATAGTTAACCCATGTGCAAAATTTATTCCAAATTCGTTCAGCCGTTGAGGCGTGATCGATTAACAAACATCCTTACATACAGACTTTCACATTTATAATATACAATTGTTATTAATAGCGTAATGATGATGTCTCTGCGGATCGGTCTCTTTTAAAGTGGTTTTCCATACGCCAGCGCAGAGAAAAATGGCACTTACTACATTGTACTCATTTATTGACTCTCTTTGAAAGTGAAGGGCCCAGATAACTATGAGAATTGGGTTCTCATAGTTATCTGATCCCTCACTTTCAATACATCTGCGACAACCACAATAAAACACACACACACTGTGTCCACACTGTGTCTTCGTATTTCATCTAACTATCCTGTCGCAGGTCTGCTGGAAGAAATTTCTATTGAAATAAGCAGTACCTTTGTGCTCATTTATCTGTATTCCTTCTGTTCTCTGTTAAGTATTATGTGTGTACATAAATAATACTAATATTATAAATGTGAATGTATGTTTGTTTGTTACGCTTTCACGCAAAAACTACTGAACCGATCATCATGAAACTTTGTACATATATTTTTGGAGGTATTAGAAGTAACATAAGATACTTTTTATTAAAAAACATTTTTTTGTATGGCTTCACTGCGAGCGAAGCCGCGGGTAAAAGCTAGTAAGTAAATAAATAAAATTTACCATCACCAAATAAAATCTACCATCACCAAATAAAATCTACCATCACCAAAAAAATCTACCATCACCAAATAAAATCTACCATCACCAAACAACCGCATTCTTCAACGTCCTACTCATCGCACTGACTTCATTCACCGTTCTTTCTTCATTCAGTCTAATTCTCCGTGGAATACTTTCCCCCTGTATATCAGGATGGCGATCAACCGATTAACTTTTTAAGTCAAAGTTCGAGAACACTTTCGCAAGAAGCTGGCAGTAGTATCGTCTAGGCGATCATTGTTTTTCTAATTGTTTATTTCAACTATTTATTTAAGTATATTCCTGTATTTAGTGTGTATTTTAGTGGGTATTTATTATATAATTATATTATATTTATTTCTTTTCTTTCTTTCTTTTTTTTTAAAAAAACTTTGCCCCACACTAGGAATTTCTTACTATATCGTGGGTGCGATCCTCTGTACGTTTGTGTGTTAGCTTAAATTTATGTATTACTAGCTGTCACCCGCGGCTTCGCTCCCGTCAACTGCCTATCCTTTTACCCTCCCTACCTTATCATACCTACCTGCATGCACTATTTTTTGTCTTTATTTTTCTTTCCGTAAGAACCTTCTATACAAAATTAGAAAACTGTAAAAAAAAAGATGAATGAAATCGGTAAAGCCGCTTCTCAAGTTATGGAGTGACCAAGGGAAATATTGATTCATTTTTATATACCTACTTATAGATAATTAAATCCATTTTATCATCGTTGTTGCACCTACCACTATTTTTCTCTGTATCGCCCAAAGGTTGACTGGTAGAAAACATTTTTTTTTTGTTGGTTTGGCAATCATCCAGTGAATTCTTCCGGGTTCTCCGGGTCTCTGGGTGAAGCGGAAGGGCGTGTCAGACTTTTACTGACTAAAACCCACCCATGTTCCTTCAGTAGCTTGTGCCAGGGCCGCGGTAACTCTTTTTCAAATTTATCCGCGACCCAAAGGCATTAATTTCGCCTCTATACATTTGAGAGCTTAAAGTATTAAATAAAATAATAGGATTGCAATAAGCTCGCCCCTATCACACTGGCAAAATGTGAGTGTTCTACAGGTGTACCACTGATTAATCTTTTTGAAAATACAGCTGTGATGTTATGTAAATTTTGTAGGACTCAGGTATTTATTACATGTTCCATTTAGTTGGAAACAGGAGCATACCGTGAAATATACACAGTATGACATCATATATTATTTTACAATTTCTCAAAAGTATGTCATATCTATTGCAGAATGCAGTATCCTTTTATGACGCTGGCCCGACAGAGTTTACCGAAATTTCCTCAGGGACATAAACAACAGGATAGTCAACATGCATCGCGTCGTGAACAAATGTCGCATTGCTAGTATAAAAATATTAATAATTTTGTTATGAATATATTTAGGACATGCTGTATGTTTCAGTAGGAACATTGACTGACAGACGGACAAGGTACAGTCATGAAGTTAATGCAGATAGAATCTTGTCCGGAATAAAAGATATCTACGGATTACCAACCCTGAGCACTTATGCAGATCTAGAAGGGGTAAACTTGGAAAGCGAACGAGTGTCGAAGAAAATGAATACGGGATTGGTTCAGCCAAGTTGATGAAAGAAACACATAAAAATATTATTATTTATTTAGACTTCATGCTTAAAGGTTCAAAGGCGGACTTGGATGCTTATGCATTCTTTACCGTCAATAAGTGGTGAAGAGATAACATGGCAGGTTTATTCGTCTAAATTATTCAATTTGGTTCAACATCATCATCATTTTTTAAATCGAAAAACGTCCACTGCTGGTCAAAGATCTCACATAAGAGTGTGGTGACGCTTATGGGAGATCGAAAGATCCTGTCGCACCCAACTGACTCAAATTGGTTCATCATCATCATCATATCAGCCGAAAGACGTCCACTGCTGAACCTAAGCCTCCCCAAGTGTCGACACATCGACCAGTACGTCTCGCATTCAACTGATGCGTCGGCAACCTTAACCATTATTAAAAAATATTAATATTATGGCAGTTTCTTGCCAATTCATTTATGAAAATATTATGTATGTAAGGAAAAATATACATCTCTTTAGTAAAGTCAGTGATAGACACAATTGTAATACGAGAAATAAATATAAGTTAGATCAACCATCTTATAGACCAGCTACAGTACATTCATCTTTCATGGGGTACTGTGTTAAATTCTTTAACAAATACCTTGTGATATATTAAACCTAAATGAAAGTAAATTTAAAATTTTAGTTAAAAGCACACTTTGTAAACAAGCATATTACAAATTAGATGATTATATTCAAGATAAATAATAATGCTTGGAAACATGCTGGTCCTGCTCCATAAGGCAATCTTTAGTGTAGAGAAAATCAAAATTGGTAATTTATATTCCTATTCATAGTTATTATTTTTTTATCTTTAGGAATTTGACTCACACACTGATCCGTTGTTGTAGAATTATGTATTTTACCTATGTTTGCAATATTTGTAAGTATGTGAGAAATGATGATATCCGCAGGAGAACTAAAGTTACCGACATAGCCCGGAGAATTGCTAAACTTAAGTGGCAGTGGGCAGGGCACATTGCTCGCAGAACGGATGGCCGATGGGGCCGAAAAGTTCTGGAATGGCGACCGCGAACCGGAAGACGATGCGTTGGAAGGCCTCCCACTAGGTGGACCGATGACCTGGTTAAGGTTGCGGGAAGGCGCTGGATGCGAGACGCACGGGATCGGTCAATGTGGCGACGCCTGGGGGAGGCCTATGTCCAGCAGCGGACGTCTTCCGGCTGAAATGATGATGATGATGATGATGTGAGAACCATGTTCTTATTTATAAAATTAATGAATTTAACTAATAATGCTTTTAATACTTTATACCTGTACGTAGTATAGTGTGTAGTGCTATTCTGGGTGCATCGTCCTGACATATATGAATTTATTAATGTATGTACTTATGTAAATATTTTAAAACACATTTTTTTAAAGAGTTATTATGGAGTGTCTTGCGCGTTCTTCTCCATGACAAGCTGCCTTTCCGAATGCACGGTAGAATCAATTTTTATTACTTGTAAATTTTAATTGTTAATTGTTTGACGTTCAAAAGTGCCGCTTATTGGCCTAGTTGAATAAATATATTTGACTTTGAGGTCATCGGTTCACCTAGAAGGATGCCTTCCAACACAGTGTCTTCCGGTACATGTTCGCCACTTCAGAACTTTTCGGCCCCATCATCATATTTGATTCATCAAAATTAAAAGGCGTAAATGTATTACTAGAAATTATGTTCCTAAAGCTACAAAACAATCGTGTCAAACGAGATCTAGCAAAAACTAATTGTTATCCAATTCATATGAAACTACAGGAAACATATCCGATGAATGACTTATAAGTAGCTTGCAATAGAGAGCTCAATTCAAAGCAAATAAGCTTAAGAGATTGCGGAGGAGAGATATAACCGATTCAGTTAATCCTATTTAGCGGATACAAAGTTATTGTTAGATCAGCTATGAAAAAAACTGAATTCGTAGTAGCGAGCCACAATCTCAACACATCATCATATTAGCCGAAAGACGTCCACTGCTGGGCATAGGCCTCTCCCAAGCGTCGCCACATTGACCGGTCCCGTGCTTCCCACATCCAACGGATCCCCACAAGCTTCGCCAAGTCATCTGTCCACCTGGTGGGAGGCCTTCCAATGCAACGTCTTCCGGTTTACGGTCGCCACTTCAGAACTTTTCTGCCCCATCGGCCATCCGTTCTGCGAGCAATGTGCCCTGCCCACTGCCACGTAAGTTTGGCAATTCTTCGGGCTATGTCGGTAACCCTGGTTCTTTTGCGGATCTCTACATTTCTGTTTTGATTACGCAAGAAAACTTCGAGCATAGACCTCTCCATTGCCCTTTGAGTAACTGTTAGCTTTCTGATGAGGCCCATTGTGAGCGACCACGTCTCAGAGCCATAGGTCATAACTAGCAACACACACTGGTCATAGACTTTCGTCTTCAGACACTTTATTTTAATAATACTACTATTAAGTTTTATATGAAAGCGAGGTGAATAGTAAGCAATCATTCTTTTGACCGATTTTTCAATGTCTTCTTCTTCAAGGAGTTCAGGCAACGGTGAAAAGAACATCGTGAGGAAACCTGGACTTATTTAGCTAATGTAAGTCTGAAATAACCAAGTCAGAGGCCTGTGGGGTTCCCAGAGGCAGTTTTATTAACACTGACACCAGAGGTGACCACATCCTCACACGAAATGAAGAAGAAGGAGCACCATGTTACCCAGTTTCTGGGTTGTGGAGATCAGATAGGCAGTCAGTTCATGTAAAATACTGGTACTCAGTTGCACCAGGTTAGACTGGGCGCCGACCCCAACATAGTAGGCAGATTAATTGAATATTTAAGCATGAGGATTATCATCATCATCATCATCAGCCTGTAGCAGTACACTGCTGGACATAGTACTCTCCAATTGCACGCTATTTGGTTCGATTTTTACTGGTGGTAGGCTTCGGCCGAAGGCTTGCGACCACACACTCTCCATTCACTCTTTTATGTGATGGAAAGGAAAAAGAACACTGGAAATAAACAGCGGCTGCACCCCTTCCCCCACAAAGTGCATCTCACCAATATTCGAGGTCTGCACTCAAATATTACTGCAATCCACTATCACCTAGAGGCTGAGAAACCAGCGCTCTTTTTCCTTACGGAGACGCAGATAGCGAATCCGTCGTATTTGCTATCGGCGTCTCCGCAACCTTGTGGATTCCAGGTTCACAACGTTCTGGGCTCTTGTGGACACAGGTCTGTATAAAATTATCTAAGCCTGTGTCTACCGTTCGCACAGCGGCGATCAGGAGACAACCAGGCTCACAGAGTACCTCAGTGAGGCGGCTGATGCGGCACAGCAGCGGTACCCTTCCGCCCAATTAGTGTTACTGAGGGACTTTAATGCCCACCACCAGGAGTGGCTCTTCCCATATTAGTCATGATCACTGATCATGCTGGACGGCAGATGAGTAAGCTTTCGCTAGCGTCACCCAGCTGGTCTAGGGGGCAACGAGGGTACAGGTTGTTGATTCACACACAGCGAATTGCTTGGACCTTCTGCTGACAACAGATCCAGACAGATCCTCTGTGTCCATCGCTTCACCTTTGGTTAGTTCCGACCACTGTCTGATTAAGTCTGTGTCCGTCTATTCCCCGCCCGATCCCAGCCTAAGAGGCACCCGGCAGGTACAGCGGTACAAATCAGCGGATTGGGATGGTATGCGATCCTACTATCTTGGCAGTCTACTTGCTTTTCTTCGACTGATATATCGTCGTTCGCGGACGCCGTGACGGATGTGTTGCGTCAGGAAATGGAGTACTATCTACGGTTCGACCACATTGGCCGAATAGGGTTGGCCCCTATTCGACCAATGTGGTCTATATATAAACTTGCTTCTTACCCAGCAGGTAGTAAAGCGTTTTGGTCCCTGGCTAAGTCGGTCGAGTCGAACTTTTGCCGTCCCACACTACTACCACTGCTGAAAATTGACGGGTAGCTGGCCCACTCCGCTGAGGAGAAGGCAATTTTTTTTTTCTCTCTTTTTGCGGAATCTTCACGTCTGAATCCTGATGACGCGCGGTAACCTAGTGGTTGCGATACGAGTATGTCGGACATTCGTATCCATCAAAAGGACGTCCGTAGGATGCTGAGCCTCGACGTGAACAAGGCTAGCTGCCCTGATAGAATTCCAGCAATCGTTCTTAGAACCTGTGCACCTGAACTGTTTCCGATCTTGGCACGCCTATTCCGCCTTTCGTATGAGACTGTAAAAGTGCCGAATGCTTGGAAGCAAGCTAACGTACAGCCCGTGCCCAAGAAGGACAGTCAAGCTGACCCGGCCAACTACAGACCCATGTCTGTAACTTCCATACTCTGTAAGATATGGAACGTGTACTCAATATGAAGCTCCTGGCATACCTAGAAGCAAACGATGTCCTTAGTGACCGCCAATACGGCTTCCGCCGAAATCGGTCTACTGCGGATCTTCTAGCGTATACCATTCACATCTGGAGTGAGGCCATCGAGAGGCACGGGGAAGCGTTTGCCGTATCCATCGACATCTCGAAGGCCTTTGGTAGGATCTGACTCAAAAGCCTTATTGGTAAGCTTCCTTCATTCGGTCTGCCCGGTGGTCTGTGTGATTGGATTGCAGACTTCCTGAGAGGTCGGTCCACTCGAGTGGTTATCGATGGGTGCTCGTCGGACCAATTGGATATTAATGCCGGCCCTCAGGGGTCGGTACTCTCAGCAACTTTATTCTTGCTTCACATTAACGATCTGCTAAAACCACCTTTGAGTATGCTGACGACAGCACTGTTGCTGAGAGATACTTGTTCAACGCTCGAGCTACCGGGCCTCAAATCCAGTCTCTCTGGGAGGCCATGGTCGAGCGCTTGAACCTGTCCTTACAGGCAGTCGCCGAATGGGGCGATGCCAATCTGGTCAGATTGAATGCTGCTAAAACCCAGGCGTGTCTTTTTTATGTTAAAAAAAGTAACAATTTCACCTGGCTCCAACTTTCCGTGATGTGACCGTGCCAATAACTGACCATCTTGAGGTTCTCGGCGTTACGTTGACATCGACTCTCAATTTTGGCCCATACATTGACGCAAAGGCACAGCTGGCTGCCTGGGGATCCTTGCAATGGTTAGAAGGTACTTCACGCCAAAACAGCTACTCAGCTTGTATCAAGCGCAAGTTCAATCATGCATGGAGTACTGTTCTAATCTTTGGGATGGATCTGCCAAATACCAGCTTGATGCACTAGAGTCGATCGAAAAGCGGGCCAATAGGCTCATCGGCAATGAGGCACTGGTTAAGTCAAAGCTTCAGAGCCTTGAATATCGTCGCCGAGTTGCCAGCTTGTCGTACAGCTAAGGATTGGAATTCCCTGCCGGAGTCTGTTTCCCGATAGCTAGGGGTCTTTAATTCAAGAGTGAATAGGTTACTCCTAGGCAAGCGTGCTTCACCGTCGACAACATCATCGCTTACCATCAGGTGAGATAGTGGTCAAGCGCAAGCCTACTCTAAATAAAAAAAAAAGATTTTCAGCTACTTTCATCCGGCCACTACCAAAATTCTTGGGAAGATCGTCGCTCCAAGTAGCCTGAGAGCGTCCTACCTTACGTTTACCAGTTCGCGGTCTCCACTCAAGAACACGTTTACCCCAACGGTCATCAGTTCTACGACTTATATGGCCGGCCCATTGTCACTTCAGCCTGCTTATTCTGCAACATAAGGATATAACAACCTTAATTGATGTAGAATATTAAAGTCAGGGAATTTCTAGCTTGCGGTCAATCTGTCAGCTCCATTTCCTGAAATCCTAGTCTGGAGCAAAGATGCACCACGTTCCATAATATAATTTCCAGCCCGGGTTAAGGAGACGTGTTATGTAAGTTTCATACAGAATATAGTGTGAATATTATCCGATTTCTGGGGATATTATTTAATATAAACAGTTACTTACATAAATCGTATCAGAGAATAAGCGTTGCACTTTTTATTTTTATTTCAAAGTTTTTTCTTTGTATGTCTTATATAATTAAGACAAATATGCAAAACAACTCCTCTACAAAGGGTTGTAGAAGAGTTGTTTTAGCAATCTAACTTACAGAAAATTAACCAAAAATATACTAAAACACTTCCTTTTAGCGGAGAGAAAAAAAAAGTATTCATCAAAAATTCTCAAAACAAAAAATGGCCTGATGCGATCTCGACACCTTCTTAAAAGTTTAACTTTGACAATATCGTAAAAATATAAACAAACTCACGTACCGAGGGATGAAACACTGAATAAATAGTAACAGAAATCCAGCTCTATACGACGAGTGAAAACAGGCACACGCACACTCTGCTTTCAATCAATCTGCCTGGCCTCTAAATATGTGTGGATGGTTTCAATACCATCCTATGAAAAAGGATGGCTTCCATGATGCGCAAAGTGCGTGGGAGCCCCAACAGCATTCTGAAGGTCATCCATGATAAACCGTGCTGCGCCATCATGGCGCACTGGGTAAAAGTACATGTGCATGTGCCCGGTGCGTCAGGTAAGCGCAACAAATACATGAATTAATTGTTTTGTTTAATTACTAACATAGCTTATAAGTAGGATGTACTAACAAAATAAACAAGTTTGTTACTAACATAGTTTGTAAGTATTGTGTACTAACAATATAAATAAAATGTCGTGTCTAAGTGCGTTACTAACATAGTTTTTAAGTAATTTGTAATACTAACAAAACTATGGACCTTTGAGTCTGCAATAAAATATTTTAATTTTTATTTTATTTTTATTTTAATCAATCTGGCTAGCCTTCAAATAAATCTGCCTTGCCTCGAAATAATCTGCCTAGCCTCCAAATCAATCTGCCCAGTCTCCAAATCAATCTGCCTAGCCTCCAAATCAATCTGCCTAGCCTCCAAATCAATCTGCATAACCTCCTAATCAATCTGCCTAGCCTTTTCCTAACCATATAGGGGTCAGCTTCTAATCTAATCGAATGCAGCTGAGTACCAGTATTTTATGTATGCGCATGCACACATAGACGCGAACAGAAATCGTCAAACTTAATGGCGGCTATGAAGTGCATTTCTCACTGCGCAGTTCCCCCGCAGTTACATGAATTTGCTACTGGGCATCGACTCGTCTCGTGTTCAGAGCCGCTATTAAGTATGAATCGTACTGTACGTTCGGCGATATCAAAAAAATGTCGATTGCGAGTGCGCTACCACTTGCTTTACGTGAAGTGTGTATAGTGTACATATGTGCATTTTCACTCGTTGTTCCATACACCGATCTAAACAAATTTTCAATACTTCGTTCACTAAATAGAGATGTAGCTACAGAAGGAACTCTAGACAAAGATACTTTCACAGCTAAAGAGTAGAATTCCCTGGTACTACGTCTAGGCAAGTATGCTTCATCGTCGATCAAATCATCGCTTACCATCAAGTGGGATAGTGGTCAGACATGAGCCTATCAATAATAAAAAAAAAACATTCTATCAGCGATGCGCTACCGAAAGATCACGTGGCTACCGAACATTTTGAACTTTCGACGATCGTCATCGCTGAAAAAAATACACTTGGTCTACAGCCCCTTCTGTACCCATCTTTTTAGTGGATGAAGCATAGAAAGTTCTTAAAATGTTCGGTATGGCCATAGCTCTTAAAACATCCCCTTACAATATCGTATTATTTATTTAGGACGCGCTGTAGTAGAGAGCTCTCGCTATTAGGGTTGTCACGACGGGCAATGTTGGAAAGTTTCAGTTTGAAGTTAACTTTGCCTTGTGTGATATATTGGAAGAAAACAAACGTTGAAATTTTTTAAAAGGATCATAGAGAGATTGACATCATTCTCAATGGCAGCTTGACTTCACCCAATGACGAGTGTAAGCCTCATACTTTTTGTGAAGTAAATTATTAAAAAAACCTCATTAAATTGAAATAGTAAAAAAAATCATGAGCTCCATAAATTGATGTTCGATTACCTGGCAAAAATGTAGGGACAGATGGTTTTTGTTAGTCCTATCTTAACTAATATTATAAAGGGAGAGCCCCAAATTCATGAGTTTGTACGGTAATATCTGAATAATTACACCTATTTGAAAGGTGCATTATGCCAGATAGTTGTTTGTTATAAAATTATGAATTACCAGCTTCTGTCAGCGGCTTCGCCCGCGTGAAAGTCAAAAATTATCCCGAGTGTCATATTTTATATGAATATTAATTGAGTTATTTTTATTTTATTTTTTGTGTTTTACTTATTATAATGTAATGGAATTAAGTAAATGAATTGGTTTTTAAATATTGTGTATGTAATGTGACTGTCTAAATGTATTATTTCTATTATGAGTCAGTGATACTTGAATTAAATGTTTTTTTTTTATATCCCCGTGATGAAAAGTATCCTATGTGCTATTCCAGACTATGATCTATCTCTGTGCCAAATTTCATCCAGATCCGTCCAGCCGTTTGAGCGTGAAGAAGTAACAAATATACAAACACACACACACACTCACAAACTTTCGCCTTTATAATATTATTAGCATGATAGTGTGAAGTGTGATTATGACCGAGGCATATCCTTGGCAGGCCAGTAATAAACAAATGTGTTTATAATGATGAGCAAAATTACCCCTCACGAAGTATTCAGTTATTTCTATTACACCTTGTAAACAGGAACACTGTGAGCCAGGTTTTGAATTCACATGTTTTCCACACACAATTTCTGAAAATCTCAAAACGAAGCTGTGTCAACCCTAGTGCATTGGGCAAAGTCTGAAAATGGAATTCAACTCGAAACTCAATTATTCGTTGAGATATAGTACTATTTATACCTGGACGGTACCTCTTCATGTTTGATTTCTTATTATGATGTTCCAAACTACTTTCAATGTTTTTTTTTAAGATTTTAGGTATTTCTTTTTCAGACGAAGTTCTAATTATTTAATTATGATATTTTTATTAGTTTTTTTCCGTGGGTGCAGTTCAGACCAGATCTTATTGAACTGCTCCCTAGATGACTTGACAACCAAATGGGCTCATACCTACAATATAATTTGATGCAAAGATAACAGAAGAACTAGTAACTTGCCTAGGAGCATATCTGCGGGAGTTGTGAGATTCGCCGAATTTACTAAAAGCTCTCCAAAACACGCCAGAGATGGTCCCGTACCATATGTGATGAGAAGACCTGAAGACCACATGGCCAGAGAAGTCCACAGCATCGACACCGGTTCTAAAAAGCGTGGAAGGGCCCTTCCACCCAGAACAACCATTGTAAAGAATGCCCTGAAGAACTCAATTCTTAAATGTCTCGACGTGTCTGCATAGGTTACACCAACACGACGAAGAATGGTTGGATAAGACTAGACGAAGAGAGAGATTGATACTTATCTTTCTTCAAGTACCCAATTAAATTTTTAAGACCTGCCATTTATGAATCCTGAAACTTTCATCAGATGAATACAGTGCAACAGCTGCTCGTTAAAAAACCTTCCAGAGAGCAAAATCGTATGCAAAGCTAATCTGCCCTCTACTACTTTAGTAAAACTTTGCAACCCGTAAGTTTTTTAATTAAATCTAAGTTCAGATTATTTTAATGTCGTTGGCACACTTCCAATGGGAGTCTTTGTTGAAAAGAATAATTTGCTTGTTTGCTCCCAAGTGCCTCTCACAGTAGCTCTTTGATTATTAGTAGTCCTGAAGGAGTCATGTCACAGGAGCTCCTGAAAAATTACTTGACTGGAGATCTAAAATAATATACTACCACTACATCTATTTCTGCCACCCAGCAGCTTAAGGCCTGGGCTCCATCAAAGTTGAGACAAAGCTATCATCTTCTAATAAGCTTGCTGCACGCAGCATAGCTGAAGGGTACTTTTCAATCATACCTTAGATGTGCGAGGAGCAGAGCGTTGCGTGAGGAAAAAAATTACTAATGGAAACACTTCATTTTCCCAATCTAGCGTAGTGCAGCACTGTTGAAGAAGGAATATCAGAGCTAAGTTTTTTTATATGCCAAAAATGAGTGATGTGTGCGAGGGACATGAATGGAGACTGTGTGAGAGGCGCTCACACTT
The DNA here is from genome assembly GCA_947562075.1 of Orthosia gracilis. Lineage (NCBI taxonomy): Eukaryota > Metazoa > Arthropoda > Insecta > Lepidoptera > Noctuidae > Orthosia > Orthosia gracilis. The sequence goes on along the minus strand of OX387264.1, from coordinate 72,238,009 downwards.
CCACTACGCATACTCTCACCAGCACTCAGTTGCACAACGTTTCACACCTTAACTACGCATTTCCTCGCACATCTTTATTGAAAAATCACCTTTACCAATAAGCATCTATGCTCTGGTCTAGACTGTACACATTTCCGCACTGCTGCGGTACTAAACCTTAGCTCCAAAATATCTCGTGTCTTCTTCGCTTTGGTTGTTAAAAGATAGCAAACCTATGCATGGCCAGGTTCAGGGATCGGACCCTATGGCTCTAGACAAGGGTCATGTGATGTCAGCAATGGCGATGCTTGAAATGCCAAAATGGGATTGATCACGTGACATTTCGACATTGACAGACTTCCAGTATGCCATATTCAGCTGGATACTAATGTTTTACATGGAGCGACTGCCTATGCGACCTACACAACGCAGTTACTGGCTAACATGGTACCCACGGTACGGTGCCTTGATAAGACCGGACGTACGTTTTTATGGCTTCTGACTACCGCAGCAACTGTCAAAGATCTTCAAATGACAGCCAGGACTACCGGCACATATAACATGGTTTCCGAGGCACGGAGGAATCTCGATATATAAAGATTGTCACCCATCCACGGACCGACCTCGAAAAGCGTTGTTCAATCTTGAAAATAGTTCCGTGCGGCTGTTATTATTTAGCTACGGCACAGATAATATAATACTAGCATACAGATGCTTCATCACATGCAAAGAAACCGAGCCGACGTAACTAGCATTTTCCGTTATTTTATTATTTACCTGAACACAAAGTAAAGCGCTTGCTCGGGTTCGAACCCACGACCTATATGTTGGTGCCGTAACTATTGTGCCACCACTGTTCATAAACCAATTATACCCAACCCCAAAAAAACAGCTTAGCACAACAAAATGAACTCACAAACACAATTAATTTCACATTTAAAAGCATCACAATACGAGACCCTTTTTAAATTATAATTATAACCCCCAAAATATTGTTACAAAATCCATTACCCAGGGAAGAAAGTGGAAAATTTAATTGGAAAATATAATTGCGAATAGGAATTAGGTGGTTGTAACTCAATTAACTCGGCAAGCCGTTAGACATATGAATTAAATGTGATGCACTAAGCGGGTTGCGAAGCGAGAACGGGTAGCGTGGCGAATTTCGTCATGGCGAAAATTTGAGATCGTTTTTGTTATGTTGTTGGGAAATTAATAAGTGCTGACTTAAGAGAGGGTATTGTCGCGTTATATTTATGCCTTTATTTCGTTCTTAAAGCCTTCTCTACACAACGTTATCTCAACTGTGTGCAAGTACAAGTTGGTCATCTAGCATGTAGTTTTTTATTACTATTTTTTTTTTCTCGCTCTTGATCACCATCTCACCTGTTGGTAAGCGATGATGTGGTCGACGGTGAGACACGCTTGCCTAGAAATAACCTATTCACTCTTGACTTAAAGATTCCTAGATTGTAGCTGTTTTAATTGCTATAAATACTTATCTATATTAAAAAATCACCCTTTTCTTCCTTCGCCCCCTGGTATTGAAAGGCACTGTTTTGACTCAAATGAGTCATTACAATGCCTATATATATTGTATTGGATTTACTCCTATGGGATTACTTTTTTACAATCTTGTATTTGTCCTACCCGGGTGTCTGTAAAAAAAAATTGTAAGTTATTTTTGATCTTTTTCCCGGTTTTCGATTGAGATGAAATTTTGCACACACGTTTTTTTCTCGTGACAATGCATTTTTTAGGGTTCCGAAGTCAACAATGAACCGTTATTGTTTCACTATGTCCGCCTGTCCGTCCACAGCTTAGCTCAGAGACTCTTAGTATTAGAAAGCTATAATGCGGCTTGGATGTACATATTAATTTTTGACAAAGTAATAAAATAAAAAAAATTAGCTTTAAATTGCAAATTTTTGTTAGAGTCAAGTGTCCCCCGCCTGCCAGCCAAATGGTTGCTTTTGGTATATATAACGAAATTAAAAGGAAAACTATCACAGTTAAGTACGATTTACAAGTTTATTATTAATAGTCGACCAACTTATAAAATGTACTTGGAACTTAGATAATATTTTTCCTGACTTCACTTGTGAAGTTGGATTTTATAACTCATTTTTCAGTAACCACCGTCCTATGTGGGCCCGTTTTAAAACGTTGTGAACCACTGAAACCGTTTTAATGTTCATGTAGCAACAAAAATTCCTCTTCTTAGTCCGCATTAATATGAAAGTACGGAACCCTATTACCGCGCGCGGCCTGACACGCACTTGGCCGGTTTTTTTTTATACAAAAGCTTGGTTTAAAAAAATGAAGTATTGTTACAAATGTAGATAAAAAAGAACATACGCACCTGTGCAATCTAGGCGCAATGACAATCGTTGATAATCTATCTTTAAAAGTCCATCCAATCAACAATATTTAATACAAGGCAATGGCCAAAATGGCGATTGTGTCCAGGCTTAAGATTCCTTTCAATTGCTTGTCCTTTTCTTGAGAAAAACAACAAAACATTTCAAATACGAACCTACATAATTTCAATGCAAAACAGCCTGCTGGGAAAAGTTACCGCAAAAAAAGAGTATGACAAGACATGACAATGCGTCATTTACATGTATTTCATTCAAAGATTTAGTCATACACATCTTACCTACATGCATATCACAATGCATGATGACTTTCGACAATTTACCCCTGACCACAGCCAAGCCCAGGAAAAAGCAAATGCATATCACAATTCTTTTCTTTGTACAGTTACTCACATTCATATCCGTGTAAGTTTCCTCTTTCCTTCTATGTTGTATTCTGTAACCATACAAATAGGAGTGACTAACACTAACTCTCAATTTTTCCTGTTTCATAATTGCAATTGATTTAAATTTTGTGAATCGGAAATTCACTTCGGTTAATAAAGAGTTATTTTTGTGGTTTTGCTTATTAGTAGGTGATGATTGGTTTTTCTAAAAGGATAATTATTACGAGTATTAAACCTGCCATTGGGATTTCAGATAATTATTTATGTAAACAGAGAAATGTTAAGGACAGTAATTGCCAAAGAGACACGAAACTGAATTGCCAGTTTCAGGAAACCATGTCTGCTCTTCAGTCGTTACTTTGGAAGTTGTGCACTGAATAGCTGGAGTCTAGAGTCATGCTCCTGTTTATATTTCTCGACTGCTCTCCACAAATCTCTATGACATGAAAGAATCAAAAACATCAGAGCGATGCTCAACATACTTATCATATCTACAAAAAAGACAAAAAGTCCGCAGTGTTCGCAATCCTCATCCGCCATCAATGTTTGAGTATGCGAATAAAATATTCATATTCGCTTCGACATTCGACTGCGCCCGCCAGCCGCGCGGTCGCTAATGAACCAAATACGAGTTATTATTGATGACCACGGCTCCAATTCATCATCCGTTGATCAACTTACCAAGTAACCTGTAACCCGTGACTGGTGATTGTGATAAACGTACCTACTTGTGTAGATAGTGAATTCTAGTGATTTCTGTAAGATTATTGCATCAGCATAGATTTGAAAAGGACCACCTTTATTTTTGTTTGTATATATGTATAGATATCATCACATCATCAGCCATAGGGTCATGGGACACAGGCCTCAGCTCTGTACGAGGGAATGGGCCATAATCGACCACACGGGCCCAGTGCGGGTTGGTGGATGTCACATGTTTTCGAATTTTTGGTTCAAGGTCATGCCAGTTTCCTCACGACGTTTTCCTTCACCGTTTTCAGAGCAGTGGTGATGAAATAATTTACACAAACTAAAGAGCTTGCCTGGGTTCGAACTCACGACCTAAAACTTTTGAATACTAGTAATTCATATGGAGTGCCTGCCTATCTGGCCTCAAACAATCAGTAATTGGATAATACAATATCCGTGTGGTAACACTGGTTGTCAGATTTCTGGCTACCCAAGAGTAATGAATGATTTTGATTTGCAAATTTTCAAGCGTGGTAATGGGGTTGACTGCCCAGGTGAAAGAAGCGTCTTTGAATGAATGCCTGCAATGATAGATTTTTTTTCAAATGTGACTTTATCGAGAGTATTCTTAGCAATTTTTGATGAAAATCGGTTCAGCCGTTCAAAAGTTATGGGCGTTTTATTCACATATTCATATTCTTTATTGTACACAAAATAAATATTACAAATACAAAAGGAAAACTTATGTACAAAGGCGAACTTAACACAAAATTGGGTTCTCTGACAGCAAACCTCAATGCTTAAGAGATATTGACAAAATTAGGACAGTTAACAAAAGCGCAAAACAAATACTAAAAAACATTTGAATTCTTACTAACTAAATACACTAGACAAATACGTGTACAGCACATAATGCATTAACATACATGCATATTTCTAAAAAACATACGTTTACGTTTATGTTTGTTTTCATATGTGTATGTTTTACTGTTTGTATCGGCGTGTTTTCGCAAGATGTCATGTCATAATTACGTGTTAAATAGATTGTCGATCGAAGCGTGTATACTACTAGTTAAATTATGTAGCACGAAATAAAAATGTGCCGCGAGATTTTAACATGTTTTAATTTTACTTGTCTTTCACATCATTCATCAACACTGATAATTATCATGTATGTATGTACTAACAGATCATTATAATGGCCAGGAGGGTGACCATAAGCACTTAGAGTGAAGTGTCCAAGTTATTTCTCGGCCACTCCACAAGATAAGATAAGGTTACTTTGAGTGTGTGTAAGGGACAGATGTATATGACTTGTGTACATCTGCCCCTTACGCAGACTCAAAATTACCTCACTCTAAGAGGTTATGGTCACCCCCCAGTACATATATAACATCACGTCTATAAGAATTCCCCAAAAAGTTAAGCAGAGGTGCACCAACATAATATTATATTTTTTTTCTATAAAAGCAATTTTTAAGCCGATACTTACGAAAGAAGTATACAACCAATACATACATAAGTTCACAATTATACATCAACAAAATCAACAAAAGGTTGATGCTGTGTTGAAATTTCAGCTCAGTTTTCATCGCGGGACTGCAGTAAGCTTCTTATAATTGTGCTGACAGTATGCAAATACTTGTTCCTCCTGCTTTAGAGCTACTTAAATCGAGCGAACTACTGATTCTATTACGATGATATAAAGGAGATAGTTTGAAGATTTGCATCGTTTGTGAGTTAGGTAGAGTTATGATCGTTTAATATTGAATTCGATGATAAGGTTTTAAGAGATTTTATAAGGCTTTATTTAACTTGCAATGTATCTGTATGTATGTAAGTATGTTCAGGTCAAGTCTTGCAACTGAATTTTAAAGTAGTTAAATTGCACCGATTTAAATGAAATTTTGCACACCCGTTTAGTTTGGATGACACTACATACTTAGCTAAGTGACGTCATTCTTAATCCAATATGGCGGACGGTCCAAGGTTGCGGACTAGTTATTTTTTGTGCACTGCCATGATATGGGTATCAAACGAAAGGATTTGCTGAGAAGAAAACGATTTTTTTTTTAATGAATAATTTTTATTTAATTGTGTTGAAGTCGGTCTCTATCATCATTGGTTTATATTCGCTTTGCTGTCGTATGTTTTTACCAAAGCATGTTGCGATATAAAAATGCAATAACAGGTTACTTGAAACTTATTCATAACTGGCGAAATTGTTGCGAAACATTTACTAGTTTTTAACCGACTTCAAAAAGGTGGAGGTTTATCTGATTTTTTTATGTGTGTTACCTCAGAACTTCTTACTAGGTGAACTGATTTTGATGACTCTTTTATTTTGTAAGCTGGTGATTCTCACGTGGTCCGATTTTTCGACTTTTCTTTAATAATGTCTATTTTCATGGTAATAAAAGCTAACCAAACTAAAAAGAGAAAAATAATTAATGCACAAACTTATGTCAGAATATATTAACCGAATCACATAAAACTTGAACATAACTGGTGAAACGAGAGTGTACCAGGATGAACTGTAGGTACACATCTGCGAACCCCTTTAGAGCGAACTGGCGTGATGTTATTTTATGAAATAGCGTAAACAATAAACGACATGCGACACCTCAACAAATTTAGATGGGATCATATGAGAAGCACAAGCTTTCAAATAAAAAGAATCATCAAAATCGGTTCATTCTGTATATAGTTCACACATAAAAAATACAGTCGAATTGAGAGCGAGGAGGCTCTCTCTGTTTGAAGTCGGTTAAAACTTTTAACAAAAAATATAAACAGACTACCATGTCAAAAACGAAAAAAAATGGTAGGTACAAAGACATCGACTTCCTAAAGGAAGGTTATTTTTCGCTTTGTATTGTTATTGTTTTGGAAGTCGGTTTAAATTTCTGTTTAAAAAGTTTATTTTTTTTTCAGTATAGGTAGGAATAGGAAACAGGTATCAAGTTTAAACCTTCCGATATTTCAGGCTTACAGCTAATGTAAGCTTGCTTTCCTTAACTTAAAGTTATTGGAAAACAGGTTAATGAAGGTACCCGAGATAAAATCTTCAGCCCAACACTATTCCATTGCAAACTTCACAACTTCTTAACACGAACACCGAAAACTAACCCCAATCTAAAACGAATCAAAAACTTTTACGTTTATTCAAACAAGTAGTCGAAAAAAATACTATAAGACGAAAATCACTATTGATTAAAAGAGTGAATAGGGAGGGGACACAGCGTTGGGACGTTTTTATCGATAGACACGATCGTAAACGGCTCGGCCGTAAAGTGGGACTCTCGTCAGTCCGCGATAATGCCGGAATTCTTCCATTCACTCATACCTCACAAAATGCGACGGAGCATTTTAAAAGTTTTATAGGTTTTGTAACGTTTTTGCTACATTGCTATTCGTCTTGAAAAGGAAAGTCGTCGAAAAAACTTGCTTATATCGAAAATAGCGAAACAGAGTTTTTTTTTTTAAAGGTTGTATAGAGTTCTTGTGCGTTCTTCTCCATAACAAGCTACTTTTCCGAATGCACGGTAGAATCAATTTTTATTACTTGTAGATTTTAATTCTTTGACGTTCAAAAGTGCCGCTTTTTGGTCTATTTGAATAAATGTATTTGACTTTGACTTTAACTAGGGTTAGTGGGACTGCGGTTCTCGTTATTTTTCTTTGAAGTGAAATCTTCTTAAGCCGCGTTAAACAATTTTTGGTAGGGGCAAAACTATTGGGTTTTCGTCACCGACATGTTAATGTCACGTGTTGCGCCAAACTAACTTAGGGCCCAAACATAAAACTGTGAATTGACGTGATGCGAATTTGCAACGCAGAAAATAGCTAAGCAACAACAAGCAGCAAGCTCGTAGATTTTTTCGATGCGAAGTCTCACCGCAGTTTTGTTTTGGGCTGTAAGACAGGCAGTTATTTCAAAGTTTTCAGTTCTGTCGGTAGTCCCCATTACTGCCTATTTTATTTTTTTATTAAGGAGTCTTGGACCACTATCGGTTTGATTGAACTGAAATGAGATCTTTGATTTTGGACCATCGCTCACACTACATAGATAAATAGGAAAAATGTAGGAGATAATTCCATAAAAATACTAACAAATTAATTTGAAGAAAGGTACAGGCGTACAAAAATGATAATTTGACAGTTTTTGCGATAACCCTATTTTTAGGGCAGCCATGACAGTAATTTTTGACATGACGTTTGACGACTTTGACAGTTCTAAGAAGTGAAATCTTTGAGTCTTTAATTGCTTTGACTTTTAATTGGATATGTTTCGGCGTTTTAGTGATTGATTTAGTTTTGCATCCCAGTTTACTACTACGGACAGTGATTGATTGCTTTTCTGTTGCTATTGAATTCGTGTTTTATTTTTTAACGCAGATATGGCAAAATAACATTTTTCGCATACTGCTGACCTGATTCACCAATTTTATTTTATGTTTTATTTATTTATTTATATATACTTTATTGTACACCAAGATAAAAAACAATACATACAGAAACCTTAAAATAAACACAAACATACAACAGGCGGCCTTATCGCGTTCTGCGATCTCTTCCAGGCAACCCAGAATGGAAAGAGATAGCCTGGACATGACATGGGGTTGCACTTGGTGCAATTTTAAAATTAATAATAATTTAAAAACATAGGAAGCATAAAATATAAAATACTAAAATATATACATACATACATATAAATATACAGGCAAGAAAACAATACAGCTCCAACAAGAATAAGATCACAGTGACAGGTAGTGTTCCTTAACCAGTCTTTTAAAGGTCGGTAGTGATTGCGCGCGTTTAATTGTCACAGGCAATGCATTCCATAGACGAGCGGCCAGGACAGTGAAAGATTTGTCTAGGAAGATAGTGGAATGCATTGGCATTTTAAGTTTCATGTTATCCGATGACCTAAGAACTTTCGTGTGGGAGTCACATAAAAACTGAAATCGGCTTTTGAGGTAAACAGGGGTAGACGGGAAAAATAGTATTTTATACAGGACGGAAAGAATATGAGAATTCCGGCGAAGTCGAATTGGCAACCACTTGAGTTTCTTGCGGAATTCAGAAACATGGTCATATTTGCGCAAACCAAATATGAACCTTATACAAAAATTTTGAAGTCGCTCAAGTTTATCAAGTTGTACTTCAGTGAGGTCAAGATAGCTGGCTGGCTGGCCGGTTGTTGCTCTACTTGACAAAGTTAATTTGATTGTACATTGAAACGAAGTGAAATTAAAGAAAATTAACAATAAAAAACGGTTACTATATTATATAGTGATTTTTACATATAGTGTACATTGTGCTGGCCCAGGCTCCATACTTCTCTGTAACATCTCCTTTTGCGTACACATTTTTGCAGCAGGTTTTTAAAATTCTCTGTAGCAACCTGGATTTGTACCTGGTTGTCGGCAAAATGCTCGCTACCTATTACATGAAACTTAAATATAACAGACTAGCGGATGCCTCGCGGTTTCACCCGCATAGTTCCCGTTCCCCGTGGGAATACAGGGATAAAAAGTAGTCTATGTCACCCGGGGATAGTGTAGCTTCCCAACGATGAAAGAATTTTTGAAATCGGTCCAGTAATTTTTAAGTTTATTCGTTACATACAAAATACAAATCTTTCCTTTTTATAATATTTTATTAGTATAGTTATAGATGAAATGTGGGTGTCGGCAATACCGAAACCTACGAGAAATATGTCATGTGAAATAAAAGTTGATTCCCGGAGGGCAAATTTCGAATGATTAACTTTTACAACATAAATGTAGGTACATTTTCTTTATAAGCAAAATTATAATAAAATTGTTTTTTTTTCATGTTCAAATTCATGAAACGACACAATAATACGTAGTATTGACAGGTTAAATCTGAAATTCAATTCAGTTATTTTAATGAGGCCATTTTACGGGCCGTGTCAAAATGTGATTGCATCCACCCTGTACGAGTATAATGTGCATTTGTATGGAATTATGTATCACGAGCACCACTTTATTCGCTCTGTCTTGTTATAATAATAAGTGAAGTACACGGTAGAATCAATTTTTATTTTATGATTTGTTACTTTTAATTCTGACGTTCAAAAGTGCCGCTTTTTGGCCCAGTTGAATAAATATATTTGACTTTGACTTTGACTTTGAGTCATCAAATGGACAGTACTAATTATGTGGGAGCTTTCTGATGGCGCGACGTAATTTAAGAGCTCGTCCAGAAAGGGCGAATTCGCCGCGATTCTCTCGCGCATATTACGCGCGACCATTGCGTCCAGAAGGATCGTACCAACGCGCGAGCATTTGGGGTCCCCGTATCAAAATGTTGCTGCTACAATTGCCTTGAGACATGCACTCACTCTAAAATTCGCGCGAAAACTTTTATTTTTTTATACGCTTTCGTTTGACCACTATCTCACATGATGTTAAGCGATTATGTGGTCGACGATGAAGCACGCTTGCCTAGAAGAAACCTTTACACTATTGACTTAAAGACCCCCAGTTTGTAGCTATCAGGAAATACAGACTCCTGCAGAGAATTCCACTCCTTGGCTGTACGCATAATAAAAGTATTCCCAAAACGTTTGGTGCGTATGGATGGGATGTCCAACATGGTACTTGGCAGATCCGTCCCAGAGATGAGAGCAGTACTCCATGCATGATCGAACTTGCACTTAATACAAGTTGAGCAACTGTTCTGGGTTGAAGTACCGTCTCACCTTCGTGAGGATCCCCAATTTTTTGGCAGCCGGCTGAGCTTTTGCCTGAATTAATGGACCCAAATTGAGCGTCGATGTCAACGTAATGCCAAGAACTTCAAGATGGTCCGTTATCAGTAAGGTCACACCTCGGAAAGAAGGAGCCGGTTGGAATTGGCTCCTTTTAGCGGAAAGAAGACACGCCTGAGTCTTAGCAGCATTAAACCTGACCAGATTGGCCTCGCCCCATTCGGCGACTGCCTTCAAGGATAGATTCAAGCGCCCAACCACGGCCTCTCGGTGAGACCGTATCTGAGGTCCAGTAGCGCGCGTATTGGCGCCCAGTACATCGCTAACGCGCGTATAAATTCGCGCAAAACGATTCGCGGCGACTTCGCCCCTTCTGGAGAAGATCTAAATTGCGTGGATAGGCGATATCACTCACTTATTGTCAAAGAAAAATCTGATGCAAATTGGTTAAATTACATCGCATTGCGTCCATGTGAACGTACTTGCAATTTCACATAATAGAAATTGCTTATCGATGCGATATAAATCGAATCGCTTCGAGCTATCACGAAGATCGCTAATAGAAACATTTTAATGTCTCTGTTGGATAAACAGCCTGATTATTTGTCATCACATTCCGAAAGTTTTGGATGATAACATTTTGGATGGAGATTTTAAAAATAGGACTGGTGACACAGTCGGATCTTTGTCGTGCTCTCCCTTAACGCGACGAGGTCTTCAAGTAAAACTATAGGGCTAATCGTATTAAAATTCGTGCAATGCTGTAAATGTAATCTTAAAAATAATACCCAAACAACATACCAAAAATCATTTACTTATTCACAATTTGCCGGACCTTTGCGCCGTAAATGAGAAAAAACCGGACCGCGCACAACCGTCCGAAACTACCCGGATCCGTCCGACTAACTACGTTAGTGTCACCGTTATTCAATTCGCGAAACGTGGGACATCTCGGAAATTGGCCATTTGGACCCAAACCTAATATTTCGATGCCCCGTCGCGACTACCGTTATATTTTTAGCAAAAATATTTGTACATTAAATCCTTATTATATGGTCACCGGAGTGGTTATAACGGGATGTTTATCTGTTTTATATGTTCAGTTTGTTAATTATTTTCTTGACCAACGTTAAATACTAAGTATTATAATAAATGAACAATTACTAGAGTTTTTTATAGCTTTTGAGAGACAGTTCATTCTGAAAGTACTGGATCACATCATCGTCCGTAGCCCGACTTCGCCCACAGGTGGGCATAGACCTTTTGTGCCAATGAGAACACAGCAGTCATTATGCTGATAGTCGTGACGGCCAATGGCACAATAGCCAAGATCTTCGATGAATACCTGTGGTGGCTCTCGTTGGGCAGTTGGATTGGGCTTGAACTAAAAAGGTCTTGAACACGACGCGTATCGTTAGGAGGTACCTCCCTCAAGAACCTTGACCACCGATACTTTGGACGCTGTTACCCATACCGGTGGGTACAAATGGACATTAACTCTCAAACTTATTTGACCATTTGTTTGGCTAACAACTTATGGAAAAACGCATATTACACAGTCTGTAGTCGCACATGCGTTTCAGAATTTCCGCACCGCTATACCAAGTTATACCATTTATAAAACAAAGTTAAGCATATAACTCACGAAGCTGGCTTCCTTGAAAACATACATACATGTTTCACAGTCTTTATGAAGGGTAAAATGAAAACATAAGTTTCCACTCTTGCTGAAGTCTTTAGGTAATAAAATGGAGTCAAAGTTACATAATTATTGTCACATATTTACATGATGTGCGGATGGATGGATTGTGTTGGAAGACGATGGAGCTAAGTAGGAATAGGGAATAGGAATTTATATATTTGTTCAATGAAATACGTACTTATTAACTGTAGTAAACCAATATGAAAGATTTGTTTAAATGTCTTCATCAGAGACGAATTAATAAAGCGTCATAGTTGTGAATTAGAAAGAAAACTCCGACGTCTCATCTGACGACAGAGCACGATGATCATGTAACTGCAATAGAAAACGGCGTTTTCATAGAGACGGACCGATTTACTTTTTAAAATTGTTACATCTCGTTCGTTTTTTAGTATTAGTATTCTATTTTGGTATTTTACCGATAAACTTGGGAAATGACAAATATTTTTTTCATGCATAGGTATTCCTGAAATGACGAATGATAGAGGTGTTTACCGTTTCTTGAATGTATATTTGTTGTATAATAAAGTATATTCTATACCATTCGATTCCATTATATTCTATTCTTTTCTATTCCATTTCATTCCATTCCATTCTATACTCTTCTTTCCTAATGATTAATGCTTTGTTAACCCAAAAAAATAGGATAACGGCGATTGGGCGGGATGGTTTGATTGTCTTGTTGATCTATTGTGGCTTTTCTTTGATCTAATTTGGCAAAAGGTTTTTGTTCGATTCTCAGGTCGAGCAAAATTTTATAAGGGTTTAGTCTTATGAATTTCTCAGTAGAAGTCCAGTCGTTTTATTCAGTAAAAACTTAAGTGAAGTGTTCGTGAAGTGACCTGTCAAACCGTGTATTCAATTTGGAATGACAGACACTTTAACTTGCTGAAGACTCGGACGCAATATATTCAGTCACAGTGTCCGAATTGACACATTTTAATCTCAATATTTTATTCACTGACAATTCGGACACCATCAAACTATTGAAGCTGACAACCAGATACCATCAGATAATATTTTTGTTAAACATAATATGTGCAGAAAAAGTATTACCAAAACTATTTCTTTTGTTTTTTTTATATTTATTAAAAACTGCTGCTTCCATTAAAATCCGGTTAAAAATTGTTTTTTTTTTTTAATTTCGGGCTGGGCGGGGGACGGATTTCTACAATTGGAAGTTTTTTATGTGACTGTACGAAAGAGTTTTTTTTATAGTCCGAATCACTAGTGAAAAAAAAATCGGATTCGGACACTGTCCGATTATATTGTGTCAGAATCGTCAGCAAGTCAAAATTTTCATGGAGTGATGTTTACAAAATAGACCGGTTGATTATACATCATCCGCTTGCCCTTATCTTAACGAATAATATAGAGAGCCTGAATTTTGTGAGTCTGTCCCTAAGTGTAGGGTAATATCCGGAACCACTACACCTAACTGAAAAAAACTATCATCATTTGAAAGGTATATTATTCTAGATGGTTTAAATTATTACGACCCAGGTAAAGCCGGGTGGGCCACTAGTTAAAAATAATTTATGGTCGGTGCAGCATATTTTCTTCTTCCACACAACTTGTATGTACCGTTATCCCAATAGCCTCTTTCTCAAATTCAAAATTTGAGAGAATAGGGTTGTTTCCTGGGCAGAAAAGTGATAATTAAATTCAATCCGTCAGTGAGATTATCAAATAATATTGGACACGTATTTTTTGCTTTATCAAATCAATTAAAATTTACAAAGTTGTAGCGCATCAAAGTTCAGGAGTGAGGGCTTGTGACGTCACTAGGGCAGTATAAAGTATAGTAGCGGCGTGACGTTTCACGATATTTCAACGCATTATATCGTCGTCACTTCGTCGTTTACGTGTCAAAAGAAAAATTACGTGCCCAATATTTTTTTATTAATCTAACTGACGAACAAAAACAAATTTTCAGTAAACTACTCTATTATTAATATCTAAGTGAATATTACGTTCCTTTGAGGAATACGGTATGGAAAATGTAACTTTAATCACTAACGGTACTCAATAAATTTAACGTTTGAAGTACCACTCAAGTTGATAATCTTATTTAAGCCGTAGGTAAGTAAACACTTAAGGTTAATGATAAGAGTGAAGTAGGTAGGTGGATCTTGAAAGCTTATGATTAGAAAAAGTAAAAACAATTTTTAGGATTCCGTAGTCAAAAAGGAACCCCTATATTTTCACCATGTCCATCTATCCGCCCGCAGCTCAGAGACTCTGAGTACGAGAAAGCTAAGATTTGGCATTGATATACATATTAATCTCGGCGACAAAGTGGTAAAATAAAAGGAAAAAAATATATATTTTACCTCCTGTACACGTATAATGGTTTTTTTTTTCTCGTGTGGGGTATCTTCGGATAGGCCATACAAAAATATTATGGATCTGTGAAAACCATTTTCATTATTTCATTATTGCAAGTTTTTTTAGAGGCCAGGGTTCCCCCCTCTCTGCCAGCTAGGTGGTTTTTGGATATGTGAAAAATTCACGGCAGTAGTATATATGTTACAGTTAAAACCAACTTTTAAATAGAACGCATTTTCGTTAGATAGAACTAGTTTTTAAGTAACTAATGCTCAAAATTGAATAACAGTTAAATGCCCAATATGAATAGACAGTGTTTACGTGACTATTATAATGTTATAGTTTAATGTTGACTTTGATTATAATATAGAATAGGTAAGTACGATTACTATTTAAGCAACTAAGTTGACTCCTTCGCGGGGCTCCCATTTCTGTCTGCAGGCTCTAAAGTAACCTAGCATGAAGGAGATGACCTATCCGAGTTGGGGTGCCCTAAGCTTCCGAGCTCGCTTCGCTCGCTCTTGGACTCATTCATTGACCATAATTATCTAATTGCCAACCGTTACGTAACAATATTGAGCCATGATTAATTGGGTTGGGCAAAGCCTACAGAGATTTATCCAAAGGGCTCAAATTATTATTGAAAGAGGCCTAGAGCTTTATAGACTTTGGCATGGTTTATTTAATTTATTGATGTATCTATGAATACCTATTATTGTTTTACTGTGTGTGATTCTGCTACTAGGTTATTTTAGTTGTATTTAATTTTGTTTGTTTGTGACTCGCAAGCATCATTGGAGCAATCTGTAAAGATATTATAGTTGGTGATTATAAATAAATAAATAAAATAAACTTATAAACTGTACTTGGATAAATAAAATTTTTGTACAAATTCCATCGAAAAATTACTAATAAAACGTTGTTAGTTGTGTAAAACACGTAGTAAATATAAGTTTATGAACCATGTAAAAATATACAAAAATAAAGCAGCAGCATCTTAGTCCGCATTATTGTGCAACTTCGGAACCCTAATACCGCGCGTTGCCCAACACGTACTGGGCATAAATACCGGTTTTTATTTTTATTACTACATATTGACGTATTGGCCCAGTGACTAAGATCTCGGGTTCAAGTAGCAAGTTTATCTTGGACATCGCTAATTACGGTGAAAGAAAACATCGTGAGGAAGCCTGGACTGTAAGTCCATGTAGTGTAAGTCTCAAATCGCCAACCCGCATTGAGCAAGCATGATGATCAATGCTCGTGCCCTCTCTGTATCAATGCGACAGTTACAAGCAAGGTATGACAAATCTAATAGCTATGACCTATGTAGAGTCAAATTGTGTAAAATTATTATCCTACTTATATTTAAGGTGACACAAAAACAAAGCAATTCCTGAATTTACGAATACTTTCATCATGCGTACAGCTAAAGAGTGGAATTCTCTGCCGGAGTCTGTGTTTCCCGATAGCTACAACCTAGGGGTATTTAAATCAAGAGTGAATAGATTACTTCTAGGCAAGCGAGCTTCACCGTCGACCACATCATCGCTTACCATTAGGTGAGATAGTGGTGAAGCGCAAACTTTACTCAAAAAAAAGGATCATTGTACCAAAAAAAATAGCAATGGAGTTTTATCGTGATTTCAGAGGTTCTCCGATCGTAAAAGTGGTTCATAATGATGAGGGCAATGACCCCTTTTAGGAACTGCTTTGTTTCTGTTACAACTTGTATTCAATTGAATTGTAGAAATTTGTTTTAAAATGCATTTTTTAACATATCTTCTCTTTTAAATGGTTAAATAATTAACTCTCCAACTTATTTGGCCATTTGTTAGGCAAAAATTCCTAAAAAACGAAATTTACGGAAATTTGAAACCATTGGTTACTCTTTTTGGACGGGTTTCATCATTACTTGATTTAACTTCGGTTCAAAAAACTGGACATATGAAGATTGCTCGAGTAACATTCTTTGGAAAAAAAAAGTTAATTATTTTTACATTTTTCCTCGCATAACCTTGACTTCTTAGTATTTTGATCCATAGTTATATCAACAAATGGTTAAATTTTAAAACATTGGTTAGCCCAACGGTTTCAAACTTAAGTAAAACGCGTTCATTCATCAAATAATTAACATCAAATAAATAATTCTACAACTTATTTCACCATTTGTAAGGCTAACATTTGATGGAAAAACGCAATTTAACGAAATTTTAAACTATTGGTTGAGTTAACTACGTGTCAAAAAACGAGAGCCCTCTCCACTAAGATGGCTTCCGATAAATCCCTAGTTTAAAGTCAACCAGAATCATATCACCAGCATAATCGCATACAAGCAAAATAGTTAACGAACGAACTTAAAAATAGGAAGAGACGGAACGAAAACCATTCCATTATAACCCCGTCGCTTATCAATGCAGCCTTTTAAAAGATCTTCAATTCAAGACTAACAAACGTTCAGAATCAGCTATCCGACGACAGAATGGACACGGTACAGAAGAACCACTGCGTGGAACTTGCAAACATTAGCGCACGCACACGTAGAGCTTTACTTACGTACGGAGATCTCAAACGGTTTCAAGGTTGTTTTAGAAGAAGAAGCGAAGGCACATTCTATTCCCAGTTTAGCCAATTATTTTTGTCTAAAAATAGGGTCTAGATAAAGTATCGTATGGCGATAGTCGAAATGCCAAGATGCCAAGTGATTGGTCACGTGACATTTCGATAGCGCTTGACATTCCCAAAAAAAAATGACATTTTTCCCATTACTATCGCGACGGTTTCGCAAAAATGTCAGATCAATATGTCCAAAATTTAGGGCATTGACAATCACCATTTTGGATATTTGACACTCGTTTTCGTCGATGCGTTTTTGTTTTTTTCTTATTGCTTTTTATTCTAGTGCGATTATGCGTGCGTGCCATTTCGCTCCGTATACGAAGCCTTCTGTACCAATCTATTCCGTGTCCAAACTATCTTAATCTAAAAAAAATCTAGATTGCGATTCAGTCTAGACTCGATTTAGCCGAGTCAGCATGGCTAATTGCCACTAGACGGAACATCGCCCGGTTATTATCAAGAGACATGAAAGCACTATGCTATTAAGATGTACCCGGTTCTATGGAGCGAACACAATTGCATCCGGTTTCTGCACGGTTTTGTTTTAGAATGCGGATTGAAACGATTTTCGTTTATGCGGTTGTGTTTGTTTCTTTGTTGTTTATGTTTTATTTTTGCTTTTAGTGTTCTCTTTAGCTTTCTATAATAAATAGAACGCAAGGTTTCATTGTTATTCATGTTGTTTCAGTTTTTTATTTCTATGGAGTGATTCACAATTAAATATTGTGTGTTAAGAAATTGTCCCTAAGTTAATGTCAAATTTTGACTGATTTTCAGACTGAAGTAGAGTTTTACAAATACTCAAGAATCAAGGGTTTGAGTCTCTCCTTGCTCAAAAATAAACAGAAATTCATTTATCATCTTATTCTTATTCTTTATTGTACACAAAAACATAAAGACACAAATACCATAGAACAGTTTATGTACAAAGGCGAGCTTAACCTATGGGATAACCCAATAATGATTGGGTTATCTTACAGCAAACCTTAGTTGCATTAAGAAATTTGCATATATGGACAGTACAACAATTTTTTTAAAACACTTCATATCTAATTCTTACATACTTAAATACGTGTACAAAACACAATGTATAAACATAATACATACTATTTATTACATAACTAAAATCTTACTTTTATACATACATATTTTTGGAATATAATATCATAATTTCAGCTGAAATACGTGCACTGCTAGACCACTGCACTGGCACCTATTTGGTGCAGCCGTGGGACAAACAATGTTACTTTTATATATATTTTTTTATATATATTGTTGTTGTTTAGCCTAAGTTTTCTTTTTTTATGTTTGTGTTGTGTGCTCTGGCTTGTGTCAAATAAATGTATATTTTTTTTCTAGACCTAGGCCTCCACAAAGTATAGCCTCATCAACCGGTTCTGTGCGTCTCGCATCCAGCGTTTTCCCACAGCCTTAACAATCATTGTTTAGAGAGAGGCCTTCCTAAAATTCATTTATTCTGAGAATATACAATTATGTAAGTAATGACAAAAGTTCGCAATCGCAGGTTATTACACGCATACCTTAACCGCAGATAATATTATACTAGCATACAGATGCCTCATCCCATACAAAGAAACCGTGCCGACGTAACTAACGTTTTTTGTCTGATTAAACCGATTATTTTTTGTCCATCAATCGCGTTCGGTTCCGTTTCACGGCGATAGATAGATGGTGTTAACAACAACTTGCAAGTAAAAGGGTTTACTCGGCTCGTAAACATTTTGGTGGTTTGTTTTTTTATATGGAATATATTTGGAGGGTTTGTTTTATAGTATTTTTTGCACGTTTTTACAGTTTCTTTGCACCTAAATGTGTTTCAATGCAAATTTAAACAATCGAGTGGAATGCCTCAGAAATTTAAAAAATCATGGCGCGTTTTTAAATTTCTGAGTCAATAATTTTAAATGATGGCGATACTATTAGCAGCAATTTTAAATGTTCCGTTCAAATAATCTTTGAAATGTGAATTAAGAGCCCAATATTCCATAATTTTGTGCTTAGGAGAGTTGATTAAACAAGAACATACAATTTTTATGTTCAATTCCAGAAATTAACATTTTCTTTACGCACATTCAATAACAGATCGGTGCATATCGCGCCATCTAGTGAGATTTATTTGAACCAATTTTTCTTTCTTAGGGCTGAGACCCCGTGCCTTAACCAAAACACTAGTTTAACTATGCTTTTTAAGCCGTTTGCATCACAACAAAATTTTACCGGAAAAACAAAAACCGGATCAAAAACAAGTGTAAAACCCCTCCTAATAAGGCCATATACACACACCACGGACCGCAAGTCCACAAATAAAACACTTTTACGATCACTGGCATAAAACTAAGCGATGTTTACACCAGTACGTTACGATTATTTGTCCGACGTCCATTGCATGCTAAAATAGAAAGCTTAGCTTCTAATGTTGTGTTTACGCTGACTTGTTACCGAAACGTTGGAAAAATCCGCATTCTTTTCGTTTTATTTTTATTGGAGTATGTTTAAGTTAGTGTTTGGTTGGCAATGAGTTTTTCGACTCAAATTGTCGGTTAGTTGGCATGTCTTAGTCCTACAATGTTGATGACGAGTTACACCCCGCGTTTCTCAGCTCTAAATTATCGCAGAATTAATGTGACTAATTGTCAAGCACGCGTTATCTGCTGTGATTAGTTGAATAAATTTTCAAAAGCCAATCTGCCTAGCCTTTTCCCAACTATATTGGGGTCGTCTTCCAGTCTTACCGGATTCAGCTGAGCACTAGTGTTTTACGAGGAGCGACTGCCTATCTGACCTTCACAACTCAGTAAGTGGGTAACACGGTACCCCATGGCAAGACTGGTGTCAGATCTCAAGCCTCTGACTACCCGTAACGACTGTCAAAGATCTTCAAATGACAGCCGGGACCAAAGGCTTAACGTGCTTTCCGAGGCACGGAGGAAACTCGGTATATTGAAAATGGTCACCAATCCACGGACCGACCTCGTCAAGCGCAATTGCAGCAATTTGTCACATTAATTCTGCGATCATTTAGAGCTGAGAAACTCGAGGGTAGTGTATCATTTGGGTGTTTAATTACTCATAATTATTGGTTTTTCTGTCAATTAAACTTCTAGGTTAGATGAGCGAATGATTATTATTGACAAATACGTGCACTGACTGGTCAGGTCCCCTCAATCTGGCTGGTTCTTTCTTCAAAAGACCATTTCAGACTTCAGTCTACATGGTCTTCACATGATCTAACCAAGATTTTGTCTGGACTTTAAAAGAGATTGTGACCTCTGAGTTTGTTTCGGTCTTTCTTCTCAGAGTAGTCAGATAGGAAACGCCGACTTCATTTAGTTTTAAAAATATGATCGACGTGTAAAAGTGTTTGTACAAACCTACTTACAGAAATAAAATCATTTATCATTTGTAATTAGAGTCGTAAGTATGTGTAGTGTAAGTCCTTTAATAAAAACCTTTGTTTGCCGAGTCCAGTTGGAACGTTACACAGTAAAAGATCCTTGGGGCCTTATCATGACGTGTCAAAATTATCATGTCAAATTATCATTCAATGTGAGACAGAGACAGACACGACGCTATACAAGACAAATATCGCTATCCCTTCACGATAATTTTGACACGTCAAAATGTACGGCCGCTGGTGGCCTAAATAATACCTATAGGATAACTCTACAAGAAATTGGTCCGTAAAAGACCGCCATTTACAAAGACAAATTACTTGTAGTTTAATCTAACCTCTAGAAATGCCTTAACAAATGAGTCTTCAATTCAAGTGTAACTCAACAATTTTATCGACTATAACTATCTTGATTAACAATACTATCATGTCGACCAATTACAGTAATTATACTTTGTAAAGGTCACGAGAAATATTTAAACAAATTCGATTAGGTTAAGTCGATATCATCGATTTTCGCTACACTTAAGAATAGTTTCAAGTACAGTCGGCGACGTAAATTAATACTACGTGGAATTTAAAATTACCTTTTTTTACAACTTTTTACTGTGAGAATTAAATATTTGCAAAAAAAAGTATAAGATATTTAACTAGCTT
Organism: Orthosia gracilis; assembly: GCA_947562075.1. Taxonomy (NCBI): domain Eukaryota; kingdom Metazoa; phylum Arthropoda; class Insecta; order Lepidoptera; family Noctuidae; genus Orthosia; species Orthosia gracilis. The sequence continues at coordinate 72,217,119 of OX387264.1, read as the reverse complement.
AATCCTTCTGTCTGACTGACTCCAAGTGCATGTAAATAATGATTTACTTGAAATAAATGCTTTGAGTTTTTGAATTAGATTTATCGAAAAACTTACTAATTATCTTAGACTCTAGACAACTGACATTCATTTCATTTTCATTTTTTTTTCTGACATTGTCCTTTTTAACCCAAAGGTTGACTAGTAGATAATGCCTTGTGGCATTAATTCCGTTTATATGAAGTTTAAATACATTCTATCAAAGAAACCGTCGCGAAAGCAATTGGAAAAATGTCAAAAATGTGTCGGATTGTCAAGCGCTGCGAGCGAAATGTTGCGTGCCCAATCCCTTACATTTTGACATCGCCATCTTTGGCATCTAATGGCACATACAACTAGAACCGCCTGCCTTTTGTATAGACTACCCTGCTTCATATCAAAAGCAACTAAGGTAACATAGTGCAAACTAATTCAAAACGATATAATAAATTGTTAACACAGACTTTTTCTCTGCTTCATAGAACAGACGAATTAGATTTTGTTTTAGAGTGCGAAATGACTAAACGCTTATGTTAAAAGATGTCAACAGCGTCTTCCTTTCAGATAATTAACTTGATTTGACTTAAGGTCCTATTTTCCCCGAACTAGGGCAGAGGGCGACCACAGTAACGGTCTTGAGTTTTACGCTTCACCTAGCTTCACGTAATTCCGGTGCTCTTCGCTTTTGCCAAAACAGTGCGTCGTCAAGTTTGACGGGGACCAATCAAAATCCAATCAAAATCCTTCCTGGGTGTGTGACCAATCCATCTCCATTTACGACGCTTCATGTGGCGTTCGATCGGCCTCTCGTGGCATCTCTCCTCTTCTGATAGGTACTGCCATCAAATTGATCACCAATCCATCTAAAAAGTGTAGTCACATTAGAACAGTATTATTGTAAAAAAAATAACTGATATGTCTGACAAAGTAAGAAATCGATGTACCGGATTGTACACTGCCGTGACATATAATGGGACCTATCACGATCAAACAGCGCGGCAACAATATATTATTTAATAGCTTCGAAATGCCACGTGCATCCTTAACTAGCTTGCTTTACTTAAATGCTACTAAAATGATTGCTTTGTAGCATTCGTTTTACAGGCTTTTTGAATATCTCCTATCCTCCAATATCAAGCCGCTCAGGGTTGGTGGAGCGACGATCTTCGCAGGGTGGCTGGTAGCAGCTGGATGAGAGTTGCCGAAAATAGAAGCATATGGTTTGCAATTGGAGAGGTCTATGTCCAGCAGTGGACTGTTGTAGAGCGATGATGAATATCCCCAAATAACATAAGAACATAAACATGTTTATTTCTCTTTCACAAAGGTGTCTGTTTCTCAGTTTACTGCTTCTAAAACACATAAGCGTATAAACAGCCAAGTGAAGCCAGAGTGGGTTGCTAGTTGTTATATAAAGTAACATCACTCCTTTGTCCCTATAGGGTTAAGTAGAGGGGTACAACCACATTTCGCCAGTTATTTTTTTAAATTCCGGGCATCAGCCTGGCGCTTACCCTGACTCCAGGCTGCTACTCCTTACTTCCTACTTCCGGTGATGGGGGGTACACCCCAGAGGAGGGTCCGGTGACGGACAGCCGCGGCGGGTTCGCGGTGAGTGCTAACGCGTACCCGCGTTCTCGCCATAAGCGGCACAGGAGGACACCGTGGAGTTTTAGTAGGTTAGAGTCCCACATAAATGCGCTATCTCCCCGTGGTAGCGCAGTATGCATGAGCATTTCACCAAGCTAGAAAAAAAAAGGCTGCTACACCTACTGAGAAATTCCAGATTAAAAAGGCCAATAATATCTACTTAACCGAGAGTCGAACCTAGGAGCTTCATGAAATATACTTCCTTCTCTATCTAGAAGGTACATAGGGAGGAATATACTAGAAGTGTAGTTTTTAATCTGTCCTTGCATCAAAACGCACTAAACGTTTTGGGAATACTTTTATTGTGCGTACAGCTTTTTTTTTTTTTTTTTCTCTTTATTTATTTAAGGGTCTTTTACGCATAGCGTATGTCAGTCCCATCGTATCCTAAGACATTGTACTTTCACAACACGTGGGCCATGAATTTGAACAAATCTTTCGCATCATCGTGATTTGGTTGGGATAGAATAGTATGGAACATGCCTACATCAGTTCTGTTCAAATTCAGGGATCTTACTAAATTATTTCTACTGGACTCATATTGGACACATTCCATCAATAAATGTTGTAGGTCCTCGACAACTCCACATTCTTCACAATTGGGTGAAGCGATTTTCTTCATCATGAAGGCAAATTTTTTGCATGGAATGTGTCCAGATCTGAGTCTAAGAGCAGTAACAATAAGTTTTCTTCTAGCATCACTATTCATGAACCAGGGCACGCGAAGAGGTTCACACTGTATGGTTTTATACCATAAACCTTTCTCTAACGACCGTTTATTAAAATATTCTTTCCAATAATCATAGCATATATTTTTAAATTTTGGTAAAAATTCTGAATAATCTAATATAATATTTATTTCTTTTCCATTCCTAGCTGCTAATTTCGCCAACGTGTCAGCCTCTTCGTTGCCCCGCAACCCGATATGCGATGGAACCCACTGCAACCTCAGTTGGATGCCTTTTATAGCAATTTCATCAATTTTAGATAAAATAACATAAGCTATCGATGCACCTCTGTGGCCAGAGGCGCATCGAGCTATATGTTGTAATGAACTTTTACTGTCTGTACAAATGACAACACTTTTATATTCGGAACGATTAATTATATAAGTCAAAGCCTCTGAGATTGCAATGAGTTCCAACGTCATAATGGATGTAGGTTCACTTATTTTAAAACAATTATCCTGAGTGCTTATATCTATATTAGGTATATAATATGCAGACCCATAACCTTCTACGCTCTTCGACCCATCTGTAAATATGTGAAACCAACCACTATACTTTGTATTTAACTCACTAATAACTTCATATTTTAATATGTTACTATCGTATGAACGTTTACATTTTTTTATTGATTCTAATTTACTATAATTATTTCATTCACATTAATATTAGTTATCCATGTTCGTAAAGTATACATTAATAATGGACAGGATGAAGCTACCTGTAACTCTTTAACCTCATTCGCAACAGATACTAATAAAGGAATGTTTTTATTTTTCCAATAGCAATTTTGTCGAAGAGCGTAGAGATTATCTAATAACTGACAATTTAAATTATTTTCCATAGACTTAGACTTTAGACAGAATTTATAAGCTAAATATTTCCTTCGTAAGTACAGCGGAACTACACCCAGCTCGCTTTCCATAACGTGAATCGGTGAAGTTTTGATAAAGCCTCCTATTATTCTCATAGCCTGATTTTGAATTTTATTTAATTTATCTAAATGGCACTTTGCGCTCGCATCATATAAATAACAGCTATAATCTATGCGACTTCTGATTAGTGCAATATATATACGTCTTAGGTGTCTAGGATGTAAACCCCAGGAAGCACCTGCCAAAACTTTAAGTAAATTAAGGCTCCTTTGCACCTTTTCAACAGTCATGTTAATGTGTTTACTCCAGCGCAAAGATCTGTCTAACCACACACCCAAATATTTATAATTGTCTACTATCTCTAAATTGTCCATATCTAATTTAAGTTCTATTTGTAATCTTCTAAAACCTCTACTAAAAATACAAACCTTTGATTTATTGCCTGATAATTGTAACCCCATTTCATCCAGAATGAGACAAAATGCATTTAATGCTGTTTGAAATTCTATTTGACTTTCTCTTAGGTTTCTGGATGGGGAATATAATACAAAATCATCTGCATATTGACACATCGTTACATTTCTAATTTTCTCAAAACATTTAATTGTAATTACGTTAAATAGGACAGGCGAAATAGGGTCGCCTTGCGCTAAGCCACGATTTGTATATCTTATAAAGTACTTATTTTGATCGGTTTCATCTTTCATAATAAGGTGCCGTTCACTTAGAAAGTTCCACAAATACTGACAGAATTTTTGCCCAACCCCTATTTCGTCTAAGGTATTTATCAATACATCTATTATGACGTTATTATAGGCATTAGTGATGTCCAAAAAACACGCTATAGTCGAAATTTTACGCGAAAAACCTAAGTAAATTTGGCTTACTAATTTGACTAGGCAGTCCTGACACGACTGTCCTCTCCTGAACCCAGAAGTGAACGGGGACAACAGTTTATTTTTCTCTATATACCACTCTAGCCTTTTTGTCAACATTGCGTGAAAGATTTTGCATATACAAGAGATTAGGGAGATTGGCCGGAGTTTGTTACCACCGTTAGGTGACGGTTTTGGTATAGGTGTCACTAATATGTCACGCCATTGTATCGGGATAGTACCGGTATTAAAAATGTGATTGTACAGATCTAATAAGTATAATTTGCCTGCCGGGGGTAAATGGTATATGAGGGAATATGTAATCCCGTCGTTACCGGGTGCTGTATCCTTTCGCTTAAAACAGTTACACATTTCTTGTAAGGTAAAATTAGCCTCGAGTAAAGTATTATTTGAATTAAAATGTTGGACCCTTGGATAGACATAGTCTGGAGCGAGATTTGAAAGAAGTTCAATCTTTTGATCATTCGAAACGCGGCATCTGGATGAACTGACTCCCTTGATCCAGCCCATGCGTTTCCACATATCAGAACTTGACGTTTGTTCATCAATGCTACTACAGTAACTTTGCCAATCTTTTGTCCTCGCTTGACAGATAGCATCTTTTGCAGCTTTTGTTTTGCGTTCAAATATGGTTAAATTACTTGGTGTAGGATTACTTCTGAATTGTTTTAAAGCCAACCTACGTTGCGCCACTAAATGTGAGAGTGTTGTATTCCAGTAAGGTTTGGGTCGAAAGTTATTTTTTGGATTATTACAGCTCCTAATCCAAGGTATGTGTTCATCGGCTGCTTTATTTATCTGTTTGATAAGATTATCATACAAGGATTGTACATTAAGTGTATGTATAGGATGTAATAAATAATTTCCTAAAGATTTACTACACTCTGACCACTTTGCTAGCTTGAAATTCCGCTTTTTATTTATACATACAGCGTTCATATTGTTAATATTTTTAAATGAAATTTTAACAAACAGATGGTCACTTCCGAGATTTTCGTTCATAACACTCCAGCTTAGTAAAACAGACAAATCGGTCGAAACAAAAGTAACATCGGGAGATGTCCTCTGAACAATATTATCTACTAGAGTCACTCTAGTGGCACTCCCATCGTTAAGAGGAATAAATCCAGCATCTAAAGCCGCATCATAAATCTGAATGCCTCTTCCATCGGCTTTAGAGGACCAGGTTGCATGGTGGCCGTTAAAATCCCCAGCAATTAAGCATTTATTGGAATAGTGAGAAAATGTGTTCCCAGTCAGCAAGGCTTGTGCGAACTGAAGAAGGGCAATATAATAATACTATATTCTTAATTTCATTACAGTTTAAAAGCTGAATTGACATAACTTCCATGTCTGAATTTCTAGTAGAAATGAAACATTGTTGTGCATTTATCGACTTACAAATAATAATCGCTATCCCCCCATATCCATCCGACCTATCTTTTCTAAAAATATTATACCCACTTACATTGAAATGAGATTCAGGTTCCAGCCACGTTTCCGATATTAAAGCTATATGTATTTTTTCTTGTGACATTAACATCTCAAACTCATTACGTTTAGGTCGTAAGCTTCGTGCATTCCACTGTACAATACGTATAATATTCATTTTTGTTGTATTGTTAGTCATTGTTAAACATAGATATAAATTTTGTATAAATGTCATCTTTCTTCAAAACTTTAACAATCAGTTGACCTAATATTTCCATTATAAGTTTTCCTAGTTGTTTAAGTTTGGTATCCCAGTCGGTTTCAGACATATATATATCTTTGACTCTCTGGAAGGTACTAAGAAAATCTAAGCAGACGCGTGAGTTTTTCATACCTTCTGGGTTTTTTTCTTTCTCTAAATATGTAGGTTCATAGGTGGGTGATGGTAACGAATTCTCTTCAACTAAACTGCACCAGTCCGACACTCTAGTCTCCATCGGCTTCTTTTTCGATACATGTTCTTGCCGACGAATGTTTTTTCTTGAGTTCTTCCCTTCAGTGACATTATTCAGCATCATCTCATCATTTCTACTATTATTAGGCATTCGTCCAGTTACAAGTATATCTATATATGTTTCCTGTGTATTCTTTTTGTTTCCATGTTGTGAACTGATGTCGTTAATATTTTTTTCAATTTCCCCCTTGTTAATAATTGTTTCTTGACTTCTGTTTTCTTTCAAATATAGCTCTAATGCTTTTCTGTAGGTGTAATTTTGCTTGGTCATGATGTCTCTGATTTCTTTTTCTTTTAGGAAGATCGGGCACTTCTTGTACATGGCCATATGTGGTCCTCTACAATTTATACAAACATAGTTATTTGTTTCACAATTTGGGTGATTACCACCGCATTTGGGACATATAATTTTTTTAATTGGACATGTTCTGGAAAGGTGGCCAAATTTCCAGCAACCCGAGCATTGAGAAACTGGAAAAGTATAAGGCTCCACTTTGAACCTACAACCGTACCCAAATACATACGGCGGCAAAGTGGCGCCTTTAAAACAAATTCGTATTGTTTCTGAGTCTATCCATTCCCCGCTGTCAGACATTCTCTTTAGCCTTCTTATTGATATTATGTCATGCTCACACGACAGATTTTCAAGAATTTCTTTTTCTTCTGTTCCTAGATCTATCTGTCTTAAAATACCATAAGATAAGCTAATTTCGTCAGTCCTCTGAACTCTGTATCCTGAACTAATAAAACTTTCACAATTTAGTAATTTCAAAGCACTTTCTTTATTTTCAAAAAAGATCAAGACTTTGAATGCACTTTTATATACCATCTTTCCTATTTTATCGATTTTTAACGATCTCAAAAGCTTTGCCATACCGAATTGTTTTGGTAAAGTTTCTTTTCCTGTCACGCATATACAAGTGTAGTTTTGTTCAGAGTTTCCACTACTTTCGCCCATTAAAATATCACTTACAGAATCTTTCCTATTTGCTCGCTTATGTCTTCTAGTTACAGTCACAAATTCATCTTCTTCCACTATTTCTTCATCTTCTTGTCGCCCTCTCTTTGCAAGTCGTTGCTCACTCTCTTCGTTCATCTCCATCTCTTCGGTCATATTTAAGTTAAGTTGTTTTTCTCTTTGGGATACCGGCTCTTGCACTATGTCATCACTACCACTCGAAGCGCAAATATCCACGTTAATGTTTATATCAGCCATTTAAAAGTAACTTATGATAATTTAATAACATAATTATTATGTGGGTAGAAGTAAAAAATCACTCGGTGAAATTACGATGTAGCTAAGCGTGTGCGATCGACTCAACCGCTCGCGCGCAACTGACGGTGCGTACAGCTAAGGAGTGGACATTTCAGTCGATGTCTGTGTTTCCTTATAACTACAACTTGGGGTCTGTAAATCAATAGGAATAGGTCTAGGTAAGCGTGATCCTCGTCAACCACATCATCAATTACCATCAGGTTTCACAGTGGTCCCTCACGGGCAGCCCATGGCTCAAAAAAATCTAATGTTGAAAATTGTTTTGTAAAGAAAAACAATTTCCACAGACCATTTAGCAATATATCCAACTTTGCTAAAGATAATATATTGACTAATCAGTAAACTAGTTTCATTACAAAACAGAATCCCGAACATGGCCGAATGGTTTGTTATATATTAGGTACTGTTACGCCACGGAGTACGGTGTTAGTGGAGTTCTAGGGATCTAATAGTCAGAAATGTAGGTTGTGTTGTGTCGAAGACAAAGCTATGAGTAATGAGTGGTTTAAAAAAAAGATACCTAAAAATGGCTTTGAAGGAGCATCACCTTTCCCTATAAATTGTATTCTTCTCCTTTCTCTGTTATATTTTTAATATTTATTTGTATTTTGTAGTATTGTATTTATGTATTTTATTTTATTATGTCTAAGTAACATTATTAATGATATTTGGTACACTGACAGCTCTAAATTCATCTCCTCTCGATCAGTCCATCCAAAGGTTGTCTGTAAGAGATTGCCTAGTGCAATAAGGCCGCCCGTTGTACACTTATTTTTGTAAATGTTTGTTTGTCGTGTATGTTTTTATGGTGTACACTAAAGTATATAAAATTAATTGCCAGTAAAAAAGGTTGCTGCGAAGACCGTATCAAAACAAGAACTAATTTCCGTATGTTCATGCGCTTTTATTGTTAGTTTTAATTCATGGTGTTTGGCAACTCAGCTTATCCCAGTTGTAAACTTCACCTAGTGCCTATTGCCTCTGTTCTGTCGCCTGCTTGGAGGGAAGCGGCAATGAAATATGTTTTTCTTACTCCTGTATTGCTGTTATTTTCTAATAAACTTCGTAACGGGATCCAAGATCGTTGAATCGTTTTTCTGGGACGTTTTTCGAGCTTCTCTGGTTAGGCAATTTTCTGATGGTCGCCTTTGTTGATTTTGGAGTAGTAGTAGTTTAGACTTGTATGGCGAACTTGTGCCAAAAAACCTTTTTAACCACCTGAGGACCTTGACAGGTGACATTCTATCAACGAAAGCAGGTCGATAGCGATTGGATAAATGACAAAAATATATGGGAATTTAAAACGCTTTCCAAATGTCACTTGATCGATGCCTTACATATAGGCATTTGACCGTCATCGATGACATCGAATGACACGTCTAGAGTCTCTGGGTACTGTCCTTCATTTAGGTATCGCTTTATGTGCATAGCAAGCTTACATACGAGTATAAAGGAGGTTATATTCATGTTGTTTTTGCCAACTAGTGGTTGCGAGACGCAGAAGACCGATCGATATGACTACATTTGGATGAGGTCTTTGTTTAGCGGTGGACACCTTTCGGCTGAGATTATAATTATGTCAAAGTCAAAGTCAAATATATTTATTTCAACTAGGCCATTAAGCGACACTTTTGAACGTCAACAATTAAAATTTACAAGTAATACAAATTGATTCTACCGTGCATTCGGAAAAGTAACTTGTTATGGAGAAGAACGCACAAGAAACTCCATACTTACTCTTTTAAAAAAATGTGTGTTTTACAATATTTACATAAGTACATATATTAATAAATTCATATACTTGAGGACGATGCACCCAGCATTACTATACTACATACAGGTATACAAGCACAAGCACTAATAGGTAAATTCCTTCACTTAATATAAAATTATATATAAATAGGAACATGGTCCTCACATACTTACGAATAATGCAAACATAGGTAAATTACCTAATTCAACAGCAACGGAACAGAGTGCGAGTCATTTTTTTATAAACAAAAAGAGAAGAAAAATATAAAATTATGAATATAATACAAATTAACCAGTTTGATTTTGTCTACACTAAAGGTTGCCCTATGGAGCAGGACCAGCATGTTCCCAAGCATTCTTGTCTTGAATACAATCATCTGATTTGTAATGTGCTTGTTTACAAAATGTACTGTTAACTATTGTTTTAAATTGGATGTTGATGATTATACCATTCAAAACATAAAAAAAAAGTTTGCTTGTCTCTCAAGTTATAACTCCATTTACTACTTACTCTTTACAAAACCCAGTTTTGTATTTATACAATCATTCGCTTTGATAAACACGGGCCTGTTCAATAGTTTGCATTTAAGTTCAAACAGGGCTTCCATATTAGTTTCATTGATAGATGTTTCTCGATGTTTTCGTGTTGATTCGAAGGTATCGATTTGATTGTGGTTTTCACTCTTGCGCTCTTTCCATAGGTATATAATTGTAGATATTATATCATTTAGTATACTTAGTGTTATTTCTTTGACGTCAATCGACAACTATGAACCAGCATTAAAACTTGACCACTAAAATCTACTCTGGACAAATAGAAGGCTTATAAAATAAATGGCTTTTATTTATTTGGACATAATTATATTTATAGTTCTCGCCAAACTTCGTGGCCGCCCTGAAGTTGGCTACAATGGCTGTGCGGTTATAAATCTCATACAAAAACAGCACCGTTTCGTGCCTTGCGCATCGGTAAGCCAACTTCAGGGCGGCCCAGAAGTTTGGCGAGCACTTTAACTAACATATTTTGTTTCACATAGGTCTTTTGCTATATGGGCAAGTCCTTTCGGTAGGAGTAGAGTTCGTCCCGCTGTCTTCGGCTTGGTCTGCCGCGATGTCGTATGTCGTTTAATTTGACCCATTCCATGGTTCCTTTTACCGTTTTTCTTTCGATGCTGCCATTGCTAAGCAGTTATACGCGTAAAGCATTTGTTTTGCAATACTTAGAGATGCACCATCATCGCCTTTGTAGGGTTCCGTAGTCAACAAGGAAACCTTATAGTTTCGCCATGTCCATCCGTCCGCAGCTTTGCTCAGTGGCTTTTAGTATTAGAAAGCTATAATTTGGCATGGATACACATATTAATCACGCTGACAAAGTAATAAAACAAAATTAGTAAAAAAAAACGTGTACTCTTCTGTAATCGTAAAGTGGGGATGTTTTTCTTCTCGTCTATCCCATGGTAAGGGGTATTGTTAAATAGGCCATTCAAAAATAATAGGTGTCTGTGAAAACCATTTTTCTATTATATATATATATATATATATCAAGGGTTCCGTTCGCGTAAAATTAAGCTTTAAATTCCAAATTTTATTAGAGTCAAGTGTCCCCCTGCCAGCTAATTGGTTGCTTTTTGGTATGTGAATAAATTCACGACAGTAGTATGTATAACGAAATTAAAAGGAAAACTATCACAGCTAAGCAGGCTTTACAAGTGTGCGAGTAATAGTCGACCAACTTATAAAATGTACTTGGAAAAATAAAAAATGTCTGTGATTCGTTAGAGCAATGTGCCGTGCTTTCATTGCTTATGAACTTCAGTATTTTTACCTACTTATGTAGGTGAATGTAGCTGTTTGTACGGAACCCTCGTTGTGCGAGTCCGACTCGCACTTGGGCGGTTTTCTTTATTATTGATTTGCCTGCGTTTTACCACTATCTTACCTGATGGAAAGCGATAATGTAGTCGACGATGCAGCTTATTTGATCTTCAAACTTGTACACAGTAATGTTTTCTGGCTGCAGACATATTTTCATCATAGGTATGATATGTATATAATCTTACTCTGAAAGGTCTTTTTACAATGTATTAAGTAGGTACATATAAGTTCTTTGCATCATTTTTTGGCAGTTGAAATATTTTCCTTGTAAACAAGTCCTTACTGAGAAAAGCTATTTTACAATGTGTGGTATTAACACTGCATCCTCCAGTAAAGATACATAGTAAAATACTTACTTAGCAACTTAGAAGTATATAAGACTATAAGAGTGAAACGCTTTACTGTTCAATCAGCAAATGAAAGAAAAGGAACGGATTGTTTCAATTACTTATCGTATGTATAAGAAGTATCTAAGCTTATAGCGACGATATTTTTGCAATACAGTCACCAGTGTCACGCTTCTTGCAAGTAAATATAAGGTTTTTTTAGGGGCAAGCCCTTTCAGGAGTTGCAGTGATTGGTCATAGTGTGGCACTATGACCAATCACTGTATGTGCAAAAGTGATGACCGTCAGAAAAGCGCCGAGGCAATGAAGGTCGATGATTCCCGGCGAAAAGATTCAACTCGAAATAGAAGAAAGAAAGAAAATGTGTTTAATTGTCACAAAACGACATACAATATAAATACATGCTTATGCTAAACCCTTAACAGTAGTATTAGTAGTACTTAAAGCACGTTAGTAAAGACGAGAAATAAATAAAATAATAATACCATTTACTACCTGTATTTTGCATAAAACAGAAAAGAAATAGGGTGAAAAAGATGCCAGGCAGATGCATGTCGTGATTGTGGCAAACAGGCTTCCACTCGGCATAATGCTGTGCCGTGGGGGACCCACAGCACGGCGCTTGTACTCAGTGGTCGCCTAGATATCGTAACGAAAGTTTTTGCTTGAAAGATATAACAAAAGGCACTATTTTAAAAGAATCTAGATTAGCAAGCTAGAAATAAAACATCTAACTCCAACTCCGAACTTCCACTACCAAATCTTCTCCTATAAACAACCGCGGGAAATCTTTCGAGACCGTTATCAGAACTAGTTAGTTAGGACCGGGACCTAAGGCCCGGGACTTAAGTCCCATTGTCTAGTATACAGTGCAGATTAATTACCCCGCGGTGGGGCCATGCGGGTAGCTACATCTTTACTTTTAAAAGGAGTATTACGGAGATTTTGGCAATTTGATTTGTAGTACTCGTATATTAGTTAATAACGTTGACGTTATTTGGGGTAAAGGAATGTCTGGTTGCTTTCCTGGAGCATTATGTTTTCTTAATAATGATGTTTGCTGCCCTTTTTTGCCTGTGGAAAATTCTCGTGTCTAAAAAAGACGAAAAGGTTTGATTTGTGCCAACTAAATGACTCCTAAAGATGTTTTTGGGTCTGCTATAGAAAAAACTGGATAGTTATTTCTTTTCCCAACTTCATCAGTCAAACCACACATGAAGTGTTATCTCACAAGTACAATTTTGACTACCACACAGGCAAAAACAAATGAATATATATTTACTCAAAATTCTTATATGGTCGATGGTCTACAAAACGATTAGTGGTGGCAAAGTTATGAGATTGACAAACGGACAAACTCGCGTCCATAATCCTAAGAAGGACATCAGTCAAACTTTAATCTCTATTCAAGTAAAGCTGCGATCAAAACAAGCATTCAAAGAAATATTTTAATTTATTTATACAAACTTCAAACAAGAGGGTACAAAGGTGGACCTTAGGCATTCTCTACTTGACGGAGAATACCTAGGCCCTAAGTCCTGGGATACCTACTAAATCCTCTTTTTTGTGCCTTGCCTTATGTTTCCTAGATAAAGACCTTTCCTATATTAGATTATTTGCAAAGGCATCATGTTAAAAAGATAGACGGCTCCTAAAAACTAGCAAATGCCTTTACAAAACTTTGAGCCTGATTTTGGTAATTCACAATCAGGGGCCTTCGTCTTACATCATTAGACCCATACAAACCCATACAACCAACGTGTATTTGGAACATTACGTTGTGAGTGTAGATCAAAGTGTTTATATATCTTCAGCGTAAAACTTAATAAGCCACCAGTCTCTAGTGCATTTGTGTTTGTGTCTGTCCAGTGTGGTGTTTTTACCAGTGTCTTTAAAAGCTTATCATAATGATTTTTCTTGTAATAATTGCGTGGAATTGTGGATTCCGCTTAACCCTACCAGATAATATCGCCGTCTTAAAGGCCCAGAACTAAGCGAAAACAAATTATTTCCTTACAATATTATCTCGTCCATGTTTTGCGGCAGTTTATCATAACCGCAGTAGGAGACAAAACCCTAATCTTATCTCCCGACGAAATACTCGATTGTTTGTCAAAGGAGGTTTTCTATCTGCGAGGACTTATTCGTTTGTACTCGATTCCGTCTTAGTTTAATATTGGATTTAGACACAGAGTTTGGAATCACCAATCTTTCACTGACTGTCTTTCTATCAACAAAAGCATCGCATCAGCGATTTGAAAAACCAGCCAATTGCAAGACAGACTAGAGCACAAAGGGTTTCGTACCATTATCGCAAAAAACGACAAAAAAATCACGTTTGTTGTATGGGTCACTTATATTTATTTTAATTTGTTTTTAGTATTTGTTGTTACAGCGGCAACAGAAATACATCATCTGTGAAAATTTCAACTGGCCAGCTATCACGGTTCATGAGATACAGTCTGGTGACAGACAGACGGACAAAACTATTCTTAGTAAAAGGGTCCCGTTTTGACCCTTTAGATACGGAACCCTAAAAACGTCAAAAATGTATAAGTATGTCAAGCGCTATCGATATTTTTCGTGATCATGATCAATCCCTCTATGACATTTCAAACATTGCCACCGCTTCTGGAATGACACCAGTCTATGTTCTAGAGCCTCTGAGACATCAATCAATCAATCAGGCTTTCCCAACTATGTTGGGCTGGCCGGCAACCATATTAACCGGATGCAAAGCAATATTAACCCCCGACGGAAAAAGAGGGGTGTTATAAGTTTGACGTGTGCTGCTGTGTATCTGTGTGTCTGTCTGTTGCATCATAGCTTCTAAACGGATAGACCGATTTTAATTTAGTTTTTTTTTGTTTGAAAGGTGACTTTGTCGAGAGTGCAGTTTTCTTAGCTATGTTTGAATAAAATCGGTTTAACCGTTCAAAAGTTATTCGCATTTTACTCTTTGAATCTGGGTTTTTTTGCAAGTTGTCGTGTCATTATTACGTGTTTCGATAGATTGTCGATTGAAGGTATATTATATGAAGTTTAAAAAGCATGAAATTTAAAAAAATATACTAATGTGATCTCTATTCGGTACTTCATGTAAATTAAATTACAAATTTAAAAAACCCCCGACACCAAAAATCTCTAAAAAGAAATCGCGTCGGTGCACCGCCTACGTTTACAGCAGATTATTTTATTTACATAGCGGTTCCCCGACGCGAGTACGATGTTTTTTTTTCTATTTAGAGGTTTTTGTGTCGGAGTTTTTTAAATATGAAATTTAATTTATATGAAGTACCGAATAGACATCATATTAGTAACAATAATGGTGCCAGCACAATGTTTACTGACCACAAGTTTTGGTTGATGGATGTCGCTATAGTCCGAATTGTTACGGGCCAATTTGTTTTTTAAATGAGTAAACGGTGACACTCACTTACGCGTTTGGTTTGTATGGAAAGTTTAGACAATTCAGTCTCTTGCAGTGGCCGCTAAAGAGTCTCCTTAGTCTATGAAATCTGATGTGTTTGATCTTTCGCTTACAATGATGTCATATTTTATGATAAATCTGTTTTCAATCACAAAAGACCGCTTTCTTATTTATTCTTTTGTTGAACAATTTTAGACAGGCGTAGGAAAATTGTTGGACAGATTCCTTGTGGTCCATTTACATGCAAATCTGCTGAGTTTAAAACAGGAGGGTAAAACAACGCATTTTACATTTGGAGAGATGAGTCTGCAAATACCTACTACTGTACTATACTTACTAATATTGATAAGGGCTTAGTTTTAGCATAATTTAGATATTGGCATGTCAGTTTCTGTGGCAACAAATACTTTTTCTTTCTTTCTTTCTTACAACTATTCTGAAAATCGTGTGAATTCGTAGGGTTCTTTAAGGTCGATCATTCTTCCATAAAAACGTAGTCTGGCGATTACTCCACTGTTTGACGATTTACTTTCAAAATTAAAAATGATATCAATTTGTCTCATCATTATCTAGCCCTGTATGGGAACGAAAAAGTAAAAAAAAAATATATATATTTGAAAGTTATGAGCGTCGAAAGTTCCATATTTCAACACTTATTTTAACGCATCTTTGGACGGAAATAAATACCATAAGACGAAGGAAAATTGCAAAACGGCCATACAGGGATAGATTAGTAATTCAACAATGCGAATAAATTTATTTTGAAAATGTATATTTAGTAGTTTTTGATATCTAGACTCCCAAAGGTCTGTTTATAAAATTTGTCGTCCTAAATCATCATTCATTTCGATACAAATTTGCAAAAGTGCTAATTCGTACGCGAACTAGCTTCTTACTGCTCATCACAGCATCTATCTCTTTCGCACGTGTTGTCGGATGAAATAGAATACATTGTAACCTCGCGCACAAAATAGTTCGTGCCGTCGACTAGGGGAACCTTAAACGCAACTTTTGAGCCAACTGATCACTTACCTTCGCAAATGATACAACAAAAGACCTTTCATGATCGAATGCCTCACCCAAATCCATGACATATAAAACCAAGGATCGCTCAAAACTGGCTCAAGATTCGAGACATCTCGACAGTTTTTTTCCCTCGCTCCTATCCGCCGTTTACCGTCGCCAAATTCCCGTAATACGTATCCAACGATATCAAGTCGCTCTTTATCTACAAAAGTTGGCCTTTTGTCTCCCGAGTTTAATTTTATCAGTACCAAGTTTCGACAACTAACCGGCGAGCGATTTGGGAGTTACTCCCGAGTTATTGGACCTTTTCGATGTTCTAGTGCTTTCGATTCGAGATAAAAAGTTCCGATTTTCGATTTTGAATAGGGGTGATTAAATTAATTTCGCTCAGGATCTTTTTTGGTTGAAGTTAATACGGTTTTGATGATAAAGTTTTCGTTCCAAAGAGGCCTGATAACCGAAATTCTAATATGAAGAATTTTCATTTAATATATTTTCTTTCAGATGTCGAATTGTTGTGGTGGCCCAGTGCCTGAGACCTCACCTTTCATGCTTGAGGTCGTGGGTTCAAATTCGGGCAAGTACCAATATGAGATTTTCAATTCATAATATACTTTCTAAGTTTAACTTTTAAGAAACCAGAACTTAAGGCGATATATACGCCCCAATGTTAAGGCAGTACTAGCCGTGCGCCCGCTCGGAGCCAAAATATATATATTGAACCTCCTTTTGAACAGTTTTGTTTGCAAAATATGATTTGATTTACACATGCTATTTCATGTATGAAGAAATTCCAGCCATAAATTTTTGTGTGTAAAAATAGTTTTAACATACAAGTCGTTTTGGAGGAGTATCCAAAAGTTGCGAAAAGTATCGTGTTGCTAATAATTTTTTTAAAGCAAAACTATTTGTTACACGAAAAAAACATGTTTAAAAAATAATGTATATGAAACAATAATAAATATGTTTTTTTTTCAAACCTTTTAACCTAGCCGTTACTAAGGAATATGCTTTAGAAAGTTACCGTTTTACGGCACTAAAGCGAATGTAGGCGAATGTAGGCCCTTAAGTATTCCCGCCTGGGGGTTCCCACACTGTCGAGGCGGGGTTGGGGGGGCCGTGGCTTGGTCACCCACGGTGAAGCGAAGAGGAACCCGAGGAGAGGCCGCTCGTCAGGGCTTTTGCCGATTAAGCCGACGACGTAGCGGCCAACTAGTAGGTTGCGGTGCCGCTTGGTAACAGGCGACATCGCAACTGAGGCGGGCCGCGATGTCGTATGGAGCGCCCCAGGTCTCATACAATGTCGCGGCTGAAGGTTAGAAGCCGTGGCGGGAGAGGAGTGCCGGTATTGCGGTGCGCCGCTCTCCCTACCTTCCGCGGCCTGGACGGGGTCGCCACCATCTGATGGCAGACGCGGTGGGGCTGCAGGGGAGGAGGAGTGTCGGTATTGCGTTAGCCGCTCTCACTATCCCCTGTGGCCGAAAAATGGTAGGTGGTGGAGCCATTGACCTTGACCCGTCACAGAGGGACCAAGGGTGCCATACACGGGGTCGTCTGGCGCCCATGTGCTGGTTTGGTCCCTGGGGTGGTCACGGCGTACAGAGTGTTCTGGTGCGCCGGTGATGAAGGGTACTCCTACGAGGAGGGTCCGGTGACGGACAGCCGCGGCGGGTTCGCGGTGAGTGCTAACGCGTGCCCGTGTTCCCGCCATAAGTGGCACAGGAGGACACCGTGGAGTTTTAGTGGGTTAGAGTCCCACATAACTGCACTATCTTCCCGTGGTAGTGCTGCATGCATGAGCAATTCTCAACGAAAAAAAAGATGGCCCTTTAGTATTAAAGTAATATAAGTTTGAGATCGCCAACCCGCATTGAGCATGCGTGGTGATATTCTCTGAATCAGGAAAGGCCTTTGTCCTGCAGTGGAAAAGTAAAATTTAGATGACTGGTAAGTTCATAACTGGAGAAAAACAACTGAAAAACTAAGTTCTCACCGCTCTCACATTGCAGAAACTGCACAAAAAAAAAACAAATCCAAATACTAGCATCTCACTTTCAAACTAGGAAGTAAATAAATCAGTTGCTCCCGCCAAAGTTTGCCGACCAATGAGCGGTGATCAATTAGCAGGACTCAGCAAAAACAGTGCAGTCGTGGACGCAGTTTGTGATTGAGTGTGAGATCTCCTAGCTTATTCTGACGCCCTGGTGGATATAGAAGCGGCTTTCGATTAAATTATGTGCGAGGTTTACATTAATATGATGATTTAGATGGGTTGTGTGAAAGAGCGGTAGTGGCCCAGTGGTAAAGACCACGACTTACGTATCGTAGGACGTGGGTTCAAACCCAGGCAGGCGCTTTACTTTTTGTAAATAATTTCATCATCACTGTTTTAAAAACGGTGAAGGAAATCATCGTGAGGAAACTGGGATGTCCTAGAACCAAAGATATGTTGTGACATCCGCCGTCCCGCAATGGGCCCGCGTGGTGGACTAACGCCAACTCCACTGCTGGTAATATTAAAAGACTGATGATGATATTGTGTGAAGGCTAGAAAGGTTATGACGATTGAGACGAGGCCAAATAGACTAACATCATCATCATCATTTCAGCCGAAAGACGTCCACTGCTGGACATAGGTCTCCCTTAAGTTTCGCCACATCGATCGGCCCCGTGCGTTGAACCTTTATTAATTGGAATAAGGACACTGTAAAGATGATAATTGGTATAATATTAATAAATCCATTATGTCGCTACGTCGATGCTTAGGGAGAAGTTTATCTCCAGTTCTAGATATGTTACTGTAATGTAGGGTATTCTTAAGTTGTTTTGTCCAATATAAATACTGTCCACCGACCGCAGGATTTCAGTCAATAAATGTCTACCAAACGAATTACTTGTTTACTTGCAAATACTACATTGGCGACGAGGATGGCGAAATTTGGCGAATTCGACTTGAGGACTGGAAGTTGGCAGTCATACTGTGATAGACTGGAAATGTATTTTTTGGTAAATGCAGTGAAGGATGACCTGAAGTTACCGACGCTAATATCATTCATGGGTGAAGCGGCATACGAATTACTAACGAACTTGTGTAGTCCGAGGAAGCCGGCGGACATGACCTTTACTGAGGTCGTGAAGGTCATGCGAGAACATGTGCAACCGAATCCGTCGATTTTGGCAGAACGTTATAAATTTCGACAAAGAAGACAACAAGCCGGTGAAAACATTTCCGATTATGTGGCAGAATTGAAGAAAATTACGCGGTATTGTGAATTCGGCACAAGTTTAGACGATAACTTGAGAGACCAATTTGTGTGCGGTATTATGAGTGACCTTATTAGACAACGGTTGTTTGCGGAAGGGAACATTAAATTCGTGAATGCGGTATCGGTGGCGAGCGCATTGGAGGCGGCCGAGCGGGATGCGGCCGCGGTAGACGGGCGCGGGCGGTGCCACGTCAGCGGCCAGGCCGGGGTCGGCGGGGACACCTTCGCGGCGGGGATCGAAGGTTCGAGCACTAACACGGTGTCGCGGCGGAGTTCGGCTGCATTTGATCAAGCGGGAGACGTACATCGCATGCAAGTGGGAGGATGCGCTGCATGCGGGGATTACAGACACACGAAAATGGAATGCAGGTTTTCAAAATATCAGTGCAGCAAATGTAAGGAAATTGGGCATTTGCGCCGGATGTGCCAGGAGAATGGGGCACGCGGTAACTGGGATCATCGGGACTACGGCCAATTACGGAGCCGTGGCGGCGGAGCAGGCATGAAAGGTCGGGGCGGCGGCGCGGGCGGGCCGCGCACAGCCAGCCGGGGTACCGGGAAGTCGCGGCCGGGTGCAGGAGGGCGGCCAGCTATGCACACGTTCGAGACGCAGTCGGATGAGGACGCGGAAGATTTTGTGGAAGACGAGGAACCTATCTATCAAATGTCGCTAAGCCAATATAGGCCGGTGAGCATGAACATTTTAGTAAATAATGTATTGTTAACAATGGAAATTGATATATTGTTAACAAACGTTGCGCCCAAAAGCTTAAACCGGCATTTAGGTAATGCATTGGTATTCCCTACACTACCAGTTACAAAAATACGCTCCGAGGTGTGCTCAGGGGGAGGTGTGGAAGGTTCGGGATGCGGTAGGGATGAGGCACAGTCGGAACCGGGGTTGATAACGCCGGATCCGTCTGAAGGACTGGTTGATGGGTCCTCGACCACCGGTGAAACTCGCCTAGTTAGGAATAGGAGACCTCCGAAAAGATATGGTCAGCCTTAAATTAGTTTAGGTTAAGTAGTAGTTTTAAGTTTTGTAAATAGAATATAAGTACCTATGTATAGTGTTAATTTTAAGTTAGTTAATAAGGGTGGAGGTGTAATGTAGGGTATTCTTAAGTTGTTTTGTCCAATATAAATACTGTCCACCGACCGCAGGATTTCAGTCAATAAATGTCTACCAAACGAATTACTTGTTTACTTGCAAATACTACAGTTACAACACGGTCGAAATAATTGTGCACCTGGCGCTGTGATGTCACACTAACGTTCGTTTCTCGCTATTGGCGGGAGCGGGGACACAGATGCACAGATATTTTAACCATGTTATATAGCTGCATGGATCATGCGTTACGAAAATGCCTAATGCGTCTTTCAACTTTCAAGTTGTAGATGCAGATTGTGGTTGAGTGTGGGATCTTCTAGCTTATGTTGACGCCCTAGTGGGTCAGAAGCGGCTGTGAATTAAATAAGATGATTTTTATTATATTAATTAAAACAGGTTAAAATATTCGTTGTTGTAATGCAAAGCCATTTTCAGCACTGGCCATCTCATGACTGAATGACGTTGTTTTTAAAATAGGAATGCTACCAAAATCGAGCATTACAATGAAATGTAACTCTAGCTATACACGCAACTTTGCTTGCTGTTTCCATTCGAAGTTTGATGTCACGTCATATTGACGTAGGTACAGTGTGTGTGTTACTTTGCAAGCGACTCCAACAGCTAAAAAACTTTTCTATTTTAAAGTTTTAACAAGATGAAACGTAACTTAGGTCGTTTTTAACCGACTTTTTCTAGAATATTCCGTTTAGTCAGATTTCTTCCTTGACAGTTCACGCCTTTTTCCTTTTTTCCATGGAGGTAGGCAGAATCTACAGCATGCTACCTGCTACAATCCTTATATATGTATACTTGCTCTTTTTGCTTCATTTGACATTTGGTCACACGCACACCATTTTATCAGACGATAACAATTTGATGGACAAACATAGGAAAGTAAGCTTAAGAGGATCCTGATGAGGAGGTACAATAACTAATACGCTAATAATTATTACATAAAGAAAACTTACGATTTTTTTTTCAAAATGTTTGTAAAACTGCATCTAAATAATATTGAAAAGTTGACTGCCTGAACTAGGAGTCAAACCAAATCAAGTGCGAAAGAGGAACTATTTGATAACACCATTTGAAAGCGCAAAACAATAAGGATGCAACCTCTTTCAGAACGAAGGAAAATACTGAAAACTAACCAAATACTGAAAATAAATAGGTCCGACTACATATTTATTTATTGTACAGAAGGAGCGCTAGATAACCTCATTTTGAAAACACTGAAACCAGCAAACCTTACAAAACAAATAATTAAAAAGAATTTAACGGAAAGGTAAGGTCAAATTTTAAAAACTGCATCTGCCATTGTTAATGAACAACTTTCTCCAAGGACGTCATAGCGAATTGTCAAAAAAAAACCCGTACAATTTTGGTCAGCTGTCGACCACTTTGTATCGGAGATACAATTTTTTTTCAAAGTCATCTATGACTAAAATATGATCCCACCTTTTCGTTACAGCCTGTATAAACCAAATCTAAAAACACCAAATTCTAAAACGGAAAAAAAAACAATTTAGCATCCTGAACTTACTGAACGACAGCCCAGAAAAAGAATATCCTTAATTTTTACAAATCTAATTCAGGTATAGTGTTGAAACTCTTTCCTGGAATACAGAAACAGTTCCATTTAGGTACAATTAGAGTATTTTCCATTAGTTCTGATATGGTTTCGTTTCAAATTGAGTGGCGACGGCGCGGCGCGTTGGTGCAGTCTCTCTCTATGTCAATGAATGAATTTGTAGCTAGTTAATTTTCTTGTTCGCCGTTGAAAGTTTGGATGTGAGAAAGGGTTTGTATGGATGTGAATTTCAAATTATTATAATAACTATTAAGGTGTGCGCTCGCGTATTGTATTAAGGGCAATGATATTCTAGTAAACAGATATGTTATGAGCGCCCGCATTGTGAAGACTCGAATACGTCCTAATTGGGACGTATAGTCTTTAGTCTATGTGTCACAAGGCGAAAAGCGATACGCTTTGTTGTAACAAAAACAAAATAAAAAAATTCCATCGTGAGTATTTAGAAAGTGTACCAATTACGATACCAAAGTACATAAAACAGAAGGGATCTCATACCATATGTAAGTACGCAATATAATATTTATTCTGTGCTTATATTCTAATATTTGGAGATTAGAAAAAGAAAGAGATAGTAAATACATTGGTGGCCAGTATAATGTTTGTTTACATTCACACGCAAGTGACAAACACTAGCTGTCTCTTTTTTTCTTGTTGGTTGTTTTTCTTTCTTCAAGCCATCCCTTTCGACTTGTAGTGAAATGTCAGATGAATGAAAAGTGTGCATGTGTGCTGCCACTGCTGCGCGGAACACTTTTTGCCGTTGTTTTGTGAGTGTATAACGTATCTGTTTACTAGAATATCATTGATTAAGGCCCATTCCTTCTCTAACAGAGAGGAGGCCTGTATCCCAGCAGAGGGTACACTAAAAAGGCTGTTGAGAATGATAATGATCTATTAAGTTATTTAAACTTTATGAACAGTGATGGTGTATTGATACTATTGGTACAAACAGAAAATCATATAGGCAAATTGGAAAAAGGATTACAAGAAACATCGCAAGTTGTTTTCCGTCCTACAAACAAAGCACAGACAGTTCTTCCTCGGAGAATAAACATCTTCCTTCAGAAAGACATAAGTATGTTGTCTTTTTAACTGACTTCAAAAAGAAGGAATTTCTCAACTCGACTGCATTTTTTTTAATGTGTTGTAGCTCAGAACTTTTTACTAGGTGAACCGAAGGTGGTAAACTTCTCATATAGTCCCAATTTTTTTAAAAATTTAGTTAAGATCTGATGAAGAACTTCGTAGATATATAACAGAACTCTTCAACAAATGACGGAAAATTTCTCGGGATAGCAATCGCATGTCTGTTTATTGTTTACACCATTTCATAACATAAAATCACGCCGGTAAGCTTTAAAGGGATACGCAGATGTGTTTAGTTCACCCTGGTACACTCTCATTCCACCAGTTTTGTTCAAGTTCATATTATTCAGGTAATCTATTCTGGCATTATAAGTACCTTACTTAGGGTTTATAGAAATTATCTATTTTGTACCAGAACTAAAAAGTGTAAAATAATTTTGTTTTTTTCAAAAAAATATATTGGACTTCCAATGTCGGTGTCAAAAAACGAAAGAACGAAAACAGGAATACCGATTTCCGAAATTGAAATTATTTTTGACATTTTAATGTTTTTTATTTTGAAGTCGGGTTTTTTAATTTAATAAACGGACAGCCAAAGCCAAGTTGTGGTACTCTCTGCCAGCATACAAAGCAAAAAGAAGGCATCTTCTAGGCTCGCCCGTTCCATCATACCTTCATTATCCATCTCTCTTCATCAGGCGAACTCGAGTTCCAGAATCGGCTTATTAAAAAAAACGGTTTTATTACACCGTTGAATTTTGTTCGTTTAAGTCCCATAGAGGGTCGATCCGAGTATCGATTTATAAAGATAAAATTTAAATGTAAAAAAAAACGAAATAAAACGACTTCTAAGCAAAACAAATTTTATACCATTCCCCCTCTAAAAAGCTTATTTTATTCACTGAAAACCGTGAATAAAAAGCACTTTTAATCACTGTTTTGGTGTTTGAATTTAGAACACATCAATACATATTCTACCTACAACTCAATGCTATACAACCTCCTTGCGCATAAAATACTCGATGCAAACTTCTTGTGCAAAGAATATTCGATTTTCAAACTACTTTGTCGATTTAATTTTGAGTTTGTTTATATTTAGGATTTTAATAATGATGTTGATTTTGGTCTAGGATATTTAGTGAATACTTATTTAGATTGTAATTCTAATATTAATTGCATTGGTGCTTAATTCATTATAATTATGTAACGTAACGGAGGTGGTCACTGGCGTCTGAAACACACTAGCTCAGCTTAAAGGCCCTGAGGTTTCTCATTTTTTCTAAAATTTTAAGGTAATTAACCATTTATTTATTTATTATCCCTTGTGCTTTTTGCTTAAATCTTTCTTTTTCTCGTAGTCATGGTATAAAATATAGTATGCAACTCTTGAATAAAACGGATTTATATCGAGGACCATGAATCACTCGCGTCACTCAGGATTCTAACACTTGAATCACTCGCTATGCTCGTGATTCAATCATCATGAATCACTCCCTACGGTCGTGATTCACTTTTTAGAATCCTTCACTTGTTCGTGATTCATCAATGGCCCTCGCTTTAAATCCGTCCTTTATTCACTAGTTGCATAATATACTATTATCCTTTTTCAATTACTTTTTAAGCGTCGTGGGCTTTTCAACATTTTTAATTTTGCTTATTTTTTAACTGTTAGATATTAAATCGGATTTATATAAAATCGGACTAGTAGTTTTGGAGAAAAATGGCAACATGGTTTTGCACAAACAATGTTTACTGCAGCGCCCCCTGGTGAATTGTCACTGTAAAACCTATTTAAGAACATGCACTAATCAAACCCGAACCCATAACTGAAAACTGCACCAAAATCGGAATAGTAGTTTTGGAGAAAAATGGCAACATGGATTTGCACAAAAATCCTCTCACCCCAAACGCATATACCGTCTCCGTTCCGTCGTGGGTGAAAATAACTTTCATTTCGGAAGTCGGTGTTGCAAAATGATAAAACAAGAGGTACCAAAGACACTTACTTTCGAAATCGAAATCCTTGCTAAAGTGCCACATCCAATCCACGTAAAGTAACGGTCTCCTTGCATAAGGTCGAAAGTGCTCGGCGTCGGTAATTAGAGTTTCACTACACAGTTCGCTACTTTGTCGCTACGTCTCAACATTTTTACAATGTGCTCTGTTATATTTACCATTTAATTAAAAAAGTTATGCCGCAATTAATGGCAGATGTTTTTTTTTATTTTGTAAGAGATATTTGGCGTATATGATGGTCGTACTTTTTTTTTTACCTGTTTGTAGGTTTTCGTACTATATCGCTGACAACGGTGAAGGAAAAGATCGTGAGGAAACCAGCACTCAAAATGAAAGAATACCGCACGGTAGGTTTTCTTGCAGTTATTGCTTCATATGTTCAAAAAACCGGCCAAGTGCGTGTCGGTCTCCGCACATTAAGGGTTCCGTACCAAACCGCAAAAGAAAGTAATAGGAAAATTGAGGGCATTTCAAAGAAAAATCTGATTTTTTAATATATTGGTTTTTATTGGTGAAATATACGTAGGTAATAATAAACATGTTCATAGATCAATTTTTATTATTATTGTCCCACTTCTGAGCAAAGGCCTCTCTTTCCTCTTTCCATTACGCTCGGTTTTGGGCAAGTGTAGACCAACAGCCCAAACTCTATCCAACCAACCAAGCCGGCCAATCAAACAAAACGGCAATCTACATCGCATCATTCATCTCGCATGTGATTGGTCGATTTGGTGGGTTGGATAGTTTGAACTCTTTGCGCACTTACGCAATACGGCTGCAGTTCTTTCTGTAGGTGTGAAACTCGTTCCGCTTCTTCGCCTGGGTCTGCTGCCGTACATTTACCGGGACCCACAGAATTTTTAGCCCATGACTCGTTCGACATGCGGCAAATGTAGCCGGCCCAATTCCATATGAGTTTGGCTGCTTTTTGAGTGACGTCGTTGATTTGTGTTTTTGCGCGGCACTGTATACTTAATATGGTCTGTTAGTCTGACTCCAAGAATGCTGCACTCCATTGCTCGCTGGCAAACCTCGAACTTACACCAATGGGAAGTTAAAAAAATGTAAGATATCATTGTATATTAAATAGTGTGTTATTATATGCATATTGTCATTTATCTGAGATAGACTTTAGGCTACTACTGAGAAATTTTAGATGGAAAAACCTAATAAAACTTTTCCCGACTCGGGAATTCAATCCAGGACCTCATACTGAGCAGTAGCGCTTACAACTACTAGATCTATGAGGGAGTAGATTAGAAAATACGCTTAATTCATTACTAATTATAAGAATGAAAATTAATTGGTCACTAAGACATGACATTCCTTGATCTCTATCTTATTAAACTTTTTAAGCGTCCCGTCCGTCTAAACGACCTTTAGGCTGCTTTTGTACCTGAGATGTGCGAGGCAGCTGGGCGGAGCGAGGATGTAAAGCGGCACTGTGAAAATATGTAACCGATTGTACCAAAGCTGTGTATGCGCGGTACGAGGATTCGTAGCGGAGCTGAAATACGGTATAAAGCTGAGTGTTGCGAGCATGCGCAGCAAATTCTTTTCAAGTTTTCTCGCACTCATTCCTCGCTTTCGTCCCTCGGACACATTTTTTGCCCGCATCTCTAGCACAAATCTCGCGCCTTTTTAATGTAGTTAAAAATACCTGCACAAAAAGAAGAAATTCGCAAGTGAACCAGGTTTACCGACATAGTCAGAAGAATTGACAAACTTAAGTGGCAGTGGACAGGGCACATTGTTCGCAGAACGGATTCTGGAGTGGCGACCGCGTACCGGAAGACGTAGCGTTGGAAGACCTCTCTCTAGGTGGAGAGATGACCTGGTCAGTGGACGTCTTTCGGCTGAAATGGGAAAATGAAGTAATCGTATTGGTGAATTTTTCCCTCGCTTACCGCCTCGCTACCTCGCACGTATATGGTGAGAGAAGCATCTTTAAAGCCAGTCTATTAGGGCTTTTGTGGACATCCTACAGAGTTACTGGCTAGCCCGCAACTTTTTTAATTCTCTGGCCAGTATTCAACATTCATGGCACTGAAAGGCTAACTTTTCAGCATAAAAGTCGAACATGTTTTTAATCTAAGCTTTCGTCGGTCGATTTGTTTTAGTCAAATCGATTTTGAATTTTGCAGGATTCTAGCTGAATTTTTGGTATCCTTATCCGTAGATGAAAAAAGAAGTTCGTACAGGATTGAAAAATAGATTATTTTAATCTTTTTCAATACTGTTCTTTCGTGTCAAGATTATAAAAGACAAGAGTAAAGAGATTACCCACTTCTAGGCAACACGCTAGGTTTCATCGTCGACCACATCATGGCTTACCATTAGGTCAAACGCAAATCTATCAATAAATTAAAAACTCACATCAATTCGAAATTCGAACACTGAGAAGGTGAACGATTAAAAAAAATTGAGTTCGATTGACTGCTGCGCTGCGAGTCGCGGGTTCGATTCGCGCACGGAACAAGTATTTGTATGACCTACAGATAGTTGTTCCGGCTCTGGTTGTTGTGTATGTGAGTTTATATGTTTGTAAACGCACCCACGATACAGGAAGAAATTCCTAATGTGGGGCAAAGTTTTTAATAAAATTAAAAAATTGATTTAATACTAGCACTTCGCCCGCGACTTCGTTCGCGTGATCCGTATTTAATCCTACAGAGGTCTTTTTAGTTCACCCCTTAAAGATTGAATTTCCAAAAATCCCTTCTTAGTGCTCCCCTACAAAAGAAAGATGTCCTGTATAGTAAAGTTCTTCAAAAATCTTTAACACCCCCTAAATCGTCTTTTAGGAGTAGTTTTGAAAAACTTATAATGAAAATCTTTACTTCTATTTCCTTAGGTTAGTATTTATGCCAGATTTCAAATATTTACCTTTCCGCCCAACAAATTTTCACCTTTTCACCTCCTTGACATGAATTCTTTTTATCTACCAAGAGCGTAAATCTAAAATTTCATGAGTCCAATTTACAAACTTTAAAAATTTCATACAACCTTTCAACCCTTTTTTTACGTAGAATAGAATACTACGTAAAATAATAATTACGTAGGGTAGAATTTCCTAAAAAATTATATATATATATAAAAAGTCTTTTTATCAATCAAGAGCGTTAATGTAAAATTTCACGTGCCCGATTTACAAACTGTAGAAATTTCGTACAAACTTTTAATCCCCTTTTTAACCCCTTACGCGTGGAATTTCCAAAAATCCTTTCTTAGTGTGCACTTAAGTCACTTGAGGAACCTCTCTACCAAATTTCATCTTTATACGTCAAGCGGTTTTCGATATTTCGTGATAGAATAGAATAGAATACTCTTTATTATGTACACCATAAAAGTTACAGAAAGTATAGAAGAAGTAAACATTACACTGGGTGACACAATGGGCGGCTTTATCGCTAAAAGCGATCTTTTCAAGACAACCTTTGGATGGATTTTAAAAATGACAGGAAAAACAGTACTGTAGGTAGTCTTTGGTGTACTATTTATATATAAATAAATACATATACATATATATTATATAGACAAATATATACAGTAATAAGTAAGGAACAAAAACAGAGAAATCAAGAAAAACAACTATTAAAGAGAGAGGTAGTGATTCTTTACCATAGTTTTAAAAATGGGCAGAGATTGAGCACGCCTTATTGACACGGGCAAAGCATTCCACAACCGCACCGCTTGAACCGTAAAAGATTTGTCATAAAAGCTGGTGGAATGCATCGGCATCTCTAGTGTCAAGTTTTCCGATGACCTCAGATATCTATTATGTGTGTCATGAAGGAACTTGAAACGTTCTTTGAGATAAGAGGGGGTTGTAGGATTGTATAGAATATTGTATAGAAGAAATAAAATATGAGAATCCCGGCGAAGACGTATGGGAAGCCACTTGAGCTTTGTCCGAAATTCAGAAATGTGATCATATTTGCGCAGGCCAAATATAAATCTTATGCAAAGGTTTTGAAGACGCTCAAGTTTAACTAGTGCCTGGGTGAGATCGAGATAACTGACATCAGCATAGTCAAGGATAGGAAGCAGAAGGGACTGTGCCAGCGCAATTTTAGTGGCAGTGGGAAGAAAGTTTCGCAATCGTCTAAGGGACCTGGCAGATGCAAAAATTTTGCGGCTTACGTCCTGAAGCTGCGGACCCCAAGACAGATATTTGTCGATCCAAACCCCAAGGTACTTAACCTTCTCACATATTGGAATAGTAGTTCCGTTAAATTGTACCAGAGGAAGTTGTGTCCAATTTACTTTTGGAATCATCCCAGAGCTGCCAACAACTATGACCTGAGTCTTCGACGGATTTACCTGAAGCCCATTCGCCTTACTCCATTCACAAATTGTAGCCAAATCCTTATTTATTGCAATAATTGCATCAACTAACTCTGTAAGGGCAGCTTGTTTGTAGATTTGTAAATCGTCTGCATAAAGGTGGTAGGAGGAGAGAAGTTTTTTGGAGATAGCATTTATAAATATTGCGAAGAGTAAAGGAGATAAAACGCCACCCTGAGGTACACCGGCAGTTGTATAACACCAAGAAGAGTTAGATTGTTCTATGCATATACGTTGCCGGCGGCCATACAGGTAACTACGAAACCAGTCAATCGCCGTTGGAGATATGTTAAGCGAGCGAAGTATGCCAAGCAGGATATCGAAATCGACAGTATTAAATGCATTACTAAAATCTAGCAAGCAAAGAACCGTCAAATATCCTCGTTCCATGCCTAGCCGTATGTCATCCGTAACGTTCACTAAGGCAGTAGCTGTGCTGTGACCAGGACGAAATCCGGATTGAAAAGGATTCAACAGACTATTCTTACAAAGAAAAGCACTAAGCTGATTGTGGACAAGGCGTTCAAGGACTTTGGAGAGGAAAGGCAAGATGGAGATAGGACGGTATTCGGAAAAGGAAATAGGATTCGCCTTTTTGGGTAGAGGAGTGATTTTCGCCTCTTTCCAAGCTGATGGAAAGACCCCATGGGATATTGAGTAGTTAAGGATATAGCAAAGGACAGGAAGGATTTCGTCGAGGACAGGGAGTATCATTTTTCGACTGACACAATCACTGCCAACTGCGTTAGAGGTAATTGACACTATGCTCTTCTTAACATCACAATCAGAGAATTGACCAAAAATAAATGGGGAATGATCCGGAGTTGGAAGGTTTGAAAGATGGATCAAAGTAGTTGCTTTCAGGGTCCCATTACATGAGGACGAAGACGAGAAGTACTGATTTAGTTGATCAAGATCAAGGTCTTTAGGAATCGATTCTTGGCGAGATTGCCCAACTCCTATGGATTTAAGAAATTTCCAGACTTTAGCTGGGTCTCCATTTTCAACCGAGGTGTGGATATGGCGTCTTTGGGCGTCCCTACACACCTTATTGCAGCGATTACGTGCGTCCAAAAGTTTCTCCCGGTTCGGCGACGAGGGACGACATTTAAATTTAGTTTTGGTAACCGCTTTTCTATGGATTAACTTTTTAATGTCGCCTGTTAGCCATGGCGCCGGAAGATGTTTAATTTTTATTGCACGTATGGGAGCGTGAACATCATACAGCCGCAAAAGGTTGTCCGTCAACACGTTCACTTTGTCATCCATTGACTCAAGGCTGACCAGGGGTTCCCAGTCAATGTTGCTGGCATCCCTTCGGAGATCATCTGTATTCATTCCACCAAAATTGCGCTGCAGGAGGATTTTAGGTTTTGGTGATAGGTGAGTGAGTGACCTTTCGCTTTTATTTCGTCTTTAAAAAATCAATTCAATTTTAAAATATATAAATAGATAGATTTTTTAAAGACATAACGTTTTACAAAAATTGAGTTCGAATACAATTGTATTAAATTTAATTTATCATTATACAATAGTGAGGTTTGCAGTGAACATTACAGAATAACACTGCAGTCCTGAATAACGGTTCAATTTAAAACCACAGTTTATTATTCTAAAATAAACCGAAAGCATTTTCGCAAACCGTTAAAATAACACTACATACTTGAACCAACTAAAATAACACAGTTAATTTTGATAAATTATCCCGAACGCAAATTAGATTCGCGAACATTGTTTAACTGTCCAAATTTAACCGAGACGCCATCAATTAAGCCTAGAGTTAACTGTTGTAGTTTAATTTCTCTAACGGTTAAGTTTAGATTGATTGCCACTGTATAATTTAACATAAGAACTAAAATAACTTTCATAATGTATTTTGTAGCGTGGTTTGTACGCTCAGGGAATAGTTTTTAGGTCGTTTTGTATGTAGGAAATATTTTCAGGTTTTTTCTGGGATATTTGAATTATGTTATGAAAGTCTGCCTTGTTGGACTGTCATACTGAACTTAGAAGTTTAAAATATCGTTGTACTGTATTCGTAAAGTTTAAAAAACTTTTTACAAAAAAATGCCACCGACTTACAAATAAAAAACTACAAAGTGAAAAATAACTTTATTTTTGGAAGTCGGTGCCTTTCGTAGGTACCATTTTTTTGCGCTATGGACACCGACATCCAAAAATAAAGTTATTATTCACTTTGTAGTTTTTTTATTTGTAAGTCGGTGGTATTTTTTTGTAAAAAGTTTTTTTTTATTTTTCTCTTTTTAGTTGCTCCTACCAGTAATAGACAAGTTGTTTAGTAAGTTACCTTAACGCCAGAATAGATAACCCGAATATCATGATAATTGAACATAACCGGTGAAATGAGAGATCTGCGTACCCCTTAAGAGCGTATTGGTGTGATATTATGTTATGAAATGGTATAATCAATAAACAGATATGCGATAGCAGCAATTCCGAGAGATTTGCTATTATTTATTGAAGAGTTCTTTGGTATATCTTAGGAGTACTTCATCAGATCTTCACCAAATTAAAATGGGACCAATTTCGTAACATACTCTTTCAAACAAAAAATAATTTTCAAAATCGGCCCACAATTGATGGAGATATCGGTGAACATAAACAAAAAAAAAAAAAACATACATGAAGTCGAACAAAGAACCTCCTCCTTTTTGGTAAGTCGGTTAAAAAGTACGATTTACGTGAGTTACAAAGTACGCTATATACGAATTATTTAATTGAGAATGTTCATAATCATGATGTGCGTACACTTAGCAAGTTTGCTATGACGAATTACTGAGTTTTAAACGTTTAGGGTAAGATAAATATGTTCTGTTTATACCCTTTTAATGTATAAAGTTTTATATAATATACTTTCATGCTACTACATATTAATAGTACCGTTTGCTCTAAATGCTTCTGATCGATGTACATCGAGCTAAAACTTTAGAAATTCAATAATTGATGAAATGTTGGCGTTCCATAGGTGTACCTCTGTACCTCTGTATCTTCGAGGAATAAAGGCGTGAATAGGCTCAATCGGGACTTTATAATAAAAGAGTGGACTGTATTAAAATAGGTATATTACTGTTATTACGCTATCAACTCAGATAGAAATAGGTACAAAGAAATGCCCGTAATGGCTGGTGTCTGTGAGCTGAGTGGAGCGGCGGGCGCGCAGCCGGCCGTCGCGTCGTGGGTTCGGTCCCCCGACACCCCGCGCCTGCCTCTCGGACGCCCGCGCATATGTGATGCGCCAACATATTCCCCGGGTTGAAGGGAAGTCTTCAATTGTCGATTGGAAGGGGGCAGATGCAGTTGAAAGCACGACGAATGGTGCCCCGCTTCGTCTTCAGTTCGGCCACTCTCGTGACTCCGTCTACGCCAGGATAGGTCTTCGTGACCCGGCCCAGGGACCAGAGCAGAGGCGGCGTTGTTTTGTCCTTTATCAGGACTAAGGACCCCGGCTTCACTTCACCTCTGGAATGAAACCACTTGGATTTGGCCTGCAGCAGAGAAGTGTACTCGTTATGAAACCGTCGCCAGAAATGCTGTCTGATGTGCTGAATTCTCTTCCAGCGATCCAGTCGCGTGATGTTGGCTTCAGTCACCTGAGGATGTGGTACTGATAAGAATGGCCGTCCAATTAGGAAGTGAAAGGGAGTAAGTGCCGAAAAATCGTTAGGGTCTGAAGAAAGAGGAGTAAGAGGGCGTGAGTTAAGAACCGCCTCTATATGAGTGAGACAGGTAGCCATCTCTTCGAAGGTGAAATGAGTAAGATGCAGTAATCGTTTTAAATGATGCTTACATGATTTTACAGCAGCTTCAGCCAATGAATTGAAATGAGGGCTGTATGCGGGCGTGAAAATAAATTCAATACCCTGCTGCGCCATTTCAGATGCAACATTTGATGATTGCAAGAACCTGTACATCTCATTTGATGCGCCCACAAAGTTAGTCCCGTTATCGGACGTGATGCTTCGAGGCTTGCCACGACGCGCCACGAACCGATTTAGAGCGGCCATGTAGGCCTCAGTGGTGAGGTCGGTGACGAGCTCCAAATGTACGGCTTTTACTGCCGAGCAAACAAAGATGCACATATAGGACTTTGTAAGTTTGCATCCTCGGCCTTTACGATTGGCCACCAATACTGGCCCGGCGTAGTCAACATAACTATTTAAGAAAGGAAACTCAAGATTTGTTCTTGAGCTAGGTAGTTGACCCATTATAGGCTGAACGTTCTGAGCCTTATGTCGAAAACATGTAAGACATTTATTCACGACAAATCTAGACAAGTTTCTGCCGCCTAGAGGCCAATATGTTTGCCGTATATGTGACAATAACAACTGTGGACCTGCATGTACAAGTTTTAAATGTTGCATTTGAAATATAAGTTTTGTAAGTATATGCTTACTGCATAAAACAATAGGATGTTTCACGCTAAAATCGTAGGGGGAGTTATCGAGCCTTCCGCCCACGCGAATGAGGTTATGATTGTCAATGAACGGTGTCAGAGGAAGCAATCTACTTTTGCGCGGTAATTTTTGTCCAGACTTTAACAAATTATACTCTTCTGGAAACATTTCAAGCTGTGAATAATGTATAATTATATTTAATGAGTTTTCTAGTTCTGTTGTTGAAAAATTACCATGCAATTTATTTTTATTTTTTATGTTGTAAACAAAGCGTTGTATATATGTAATTATATTTTGTATTTTTAATAAACTAGAATACTTTACTAATAAATTAGAAATGATTGATGAATGAATAGTTACGTCTAAATGATCACTACGTAACGAAATATGATTGTCACTATTGCTACCAATGTAATGAGTCACTACTTCCGGCAGACTATCTTTCCCGTTGTTTGGCATGCTAGGCCACTCATTTTCACTATGCTGTAAAAATGAGGGTCCAGACCACCACAGAGGTGTGTGCATGATAACGTCGGCACTGAGACCACGGGAAACAAGATCCGCCGGGTTGTCCTTCGACGGTACGTAGCTCCAGGTATGACCACAAGTACTTTCCTGTATTTCATTGACTCTGTTTCTGACAAAAGGTTTTAATTGATTAGAAGGAGTAGAGAGCCAACCCAGGACTATGGTTGAGTCGCACCAGAATCTACATTTATGAATGGGCATGGTAAGCGATTCCTGAACCTTAGTACACAGCCTTGCACCCAACAAAGCTCCACAAAGTTCAAGCCTCGGTATCGTCGTTGGTTTGATCGGCGCTACACGATTTCTAGAGACTAGAAGTTGTACGCCTATGGACCCACTGCCATTACAAGACCGAATGTACACACAAGCGCCGTACGCCCTCTCGGACGCGTCGGTAAAGACGTGTACTTCATGCGTAATAGAGTCTTCACGCAAAACCCAACGAGGAATATTTAATTTATTTAATGCTGTTATTGTGCCTTCAAATGTATACCAAAGATTTTTGACTTCGTGCGATACTTCGTCATCCCAGTCATACTTGTCTTGCCATAGACGCTGCATAATCAGCTTTGCTTCGACGACGCATGGACCTACGAGGCCTAATGGGTCAAAGATTTGACTGATAACGGAAAGGACATGACGTTTTGTGACTTTAGTAGTGGAGGTGATATTTATAGCATAAGTGAGTGAATCAGAGTCACAAATCCAGTTAAGACCTAAAGTCTTAGATTGAGAGTTTGGACTATGCTCAGAAAAATTTAAAGTGTTATGTAACTCGTTGCTATGTGTAATTTCTTTTAGAATTTTTGGATTGTTTGATCGCCATTTTCTTAAATTGAATTTTGCAGATGATAGAACAGAATGTACCTTTTTTGAAATATCTACCGTTTCAGCTATCGTATCCCCTCCACTAAGAAAGTCGTCGACGTAAAAATCTCGTCGTATAGCGCATTTGGCACGACTGTCCTCAATGTCATCAGCCAGACTTACAAGACACTTAGTGGCTAAATAGGGCGCAGAAGCGGTACCATAGGTAACCGTATTTAAAGTGTAGGTTCTAAGAGGTTCTGAAGGTTCAAATCTGTAAACTATTTTTTGAAGAGGTCGTTGGACTGGATTTAACTCTATGGCTCTGTACATTTTTTCCACGTCACCTGAGACCACGTACTTATGCTGACGAAAACGTGTTAAAATGGAAAACAGATCGTCTTGTACTACGGGACCGACCATCTGGATGTCGTTAAGCGACGCCCCCGAACTGGTAGGAGCTGATGCGTCGAATACTACGCGTAGCTGTGTAGTGGTGCTAGAACTGCGAATAACTCCATGATGTGGAATGTAATAATTTTTCATGGAGTTTTCTGGTGAAGGAGTACAGTCTGAGTCTAACGTCATATGACCAAGGCGCTCATATTCTCTCATGAACTCATTGTATTTTTTATAAAATGATGGATCGCGTTTAAATCGCCGTTCAAGGGAAAGAAAACGATTTCTAGCATTGGTAAATGAATGACCTAATGTACTAGGATCCCCTCTTAAAGGCATTGATACTACGAATCCCCCACCATCATTACGGACGGTGGTTTGAGCAAAAGACTGCTCACACATTCTCTCCTCAAGCGAGAGTGAATGTTTTGAAGCAATATGGTCAAGCTCCCAAAATTGAGTTAGGTCGGGAGTGACATTGGAATGATGGCAAAAATGATTGACGGAAAAACATGAGTGGCGCGAAATACTACCTGAAACTAACCATCCTAACTTGGTCTCGCATAATTTAGGTAGGTTTTTCCCTAAGTCAATTGTTTTGCTGCCTAAGACATTCCAGAAAACTTCAGCCCCTACCAGGATGTCTACGACCGACGGAACATTAAAGTTCGGGTCTGCTAGTGTAATACCTGAAGGAATAGGGACGTGATTGATGTGTATGAATGAAGACGGTAGAAATTTTGTGATTTCAGGCAAAATGTGACACTCGATATCTACATTAAAGGCACAGCATAAAGACTCTATTGAGAGGTGACAAGACTGTGTACTGGTGGATATGTGGTTATTAATACCCGTTACCTTGGTGCTCGTACCGCGTCGTAACAAACCCAGCTTCTCTGATAAGCTCTGCGTAACAAAGTTCGCCGAACTGCCATTGTCCAGCAGTAGGCGCGCAGTGTACTTCTTACCCGTCACGCCAGTCACGTTCACCATAGCTGTGGACAGTAAAACATGCGCAGAAGTAGCAAGCTGCATGGAATTGGCTGAAAGCACAACATTTGAAGAAGGAGAAGCAGAAGACAGTGCAAAAGGCGTGATAGAAGGCATTGGATTGGAAGCAAGTTTGGGCTCGTTACTTTCCAAATGCAAAAGCGTATTGTGCTTTGTTTTGCAATATTTGCAATGTGAAAATCTACATTTTGTAGAATTATGTCCAAAGCGTAAGCAATTAATGCAAACATTAAATTGAGTTGCCTTTTGTATACGATTTTCTATTGACAAGTTTCTAAAAGATTCACATTTAAATAACGTATGTGCTTGGGAGCAAAGTGGACATTTACTGTTTTTATTTATATTTTCAATTTTTTTATTTGTTGTATGCTTAGAATCGGTTTTATTTGAATGACTATTATTTAAGGCAATTATAGCATTCGTTTCGGAAGAACTAAGATTTGTCTCCACTGATTCTAACCAGTCCGCTTTTCTGCTTAAAAAAGAACAAAATTGTGTTAAAGTAGGATCATCTTTAAAAGTATTGTTTCTATGCTCTTCCCAGTCACGACCCGTTGTCAAATCCAATCCTCTAATCATAAAATAAATAATAATATCATCCCAATATTGAGTGGGCCCTTTTAATGAAGTTAGTGCCCTAATATTTTTATTAATAACATCAACAAGGTTTCTAATGTAAACACTTGATTCTTTTGTAAGAGGTTCAACGTCAAATAAAGCTTGTAAATGATTTTTCACTAAAAGTCGGTTGTTATTGTAACGTTCGCACAACAGGTCCCACGCTAAATTATAATGGTCAGCTTTAAAGTCAATGTTTTTTATAATTAAAGCTGCATTCCCCTGGAGTGAAGCTCGCAAATAGTGAAACTTGTTGATATCACTTATGCTAGAATTGTCGTGAATCAATGACCCAAAAGTGTCCCTAAACTCAAGCCAGCATTGGTAGTTCCCATCGAAATGTGGCAAATCTATTTTAGGCAAACGAACAAAAGAATTCCTAAATGAAACATGTGCACCTGAGTCAGCATCTTTGAAGCCCGCCTCCGACGCAGCACCGTTGGTCGAGACACCGAGCAGGCTGCGCGTGAGTGCCACCAAGTTGAAAAACTGGCGGTCAAAGTCCTCACGTTCAGTCAATGCTGCCTCGTTGTCGTCGGATATCACTTCGATGTGTGTCTGTAAGGCGTCAAATTCGGTATGTAAGGTTTCAAATCTATTAAAACGCTCCTCTAAATCTAAACGTTGCAACTCTGATATTGCGGAACTACTTTTTACTAAATTTAAATAGTTACTGTAAATAGTAAGCTTTGATTTAATTGAACTACGTTTTTTTATCAATGTTTTTAAGTTATCTGCCATTGTAAAGTTAAATAACAGCTGGACGCACTGATGCTAATGTACTCAATAGATAAGACAACCACAAACAGCTGTGCGTTAGTGAAAGGGATCGAGAAAAAATTTCAAGGTCAACAACTCAACACGTGTTATCGCGGTGCGAAGTAGCTAATTACCGAGCGTTTTCGATACAAAATATGCGTAATTTTACAAGCAGTGCGTAGGAAACACTATGAAAGCACTAATGTTGAGACACTGTATGAACACTGAAAGATAGGAAGATGAACAACGTTTTTCGGCAAGAAGATGAAAGCAGAAAAATAACTAATTGGAACGGACTCACTCAAATACAGTATTATACTCCCAAAGAATGACGTCAGCTCCCACGTTGACTATGCAGGCTGCCTCGGGAACGACTTCTTTGTTCTTTTCTTCGTGGTCGTACCGCGTGGTGCTCGCGAACGGTCCGAGTCCGCACAGGTGAACACGACGACCGATGTTGTTGACGGCGTTAATTACAGCAAAACCGGTGTTTATTTTTGAGCAATCGAAGGACCAATGAATAGGCTCAATCGGGACTTTATAATAAAAGAGTGGACTGTATTAAAATAGGTATATTACTGTTATTACGCTATCAACTCAGATAGAAATAGGTACAAAGAAATGCCCGTAATGGCTGGTGTCTGTGAGCTGAGTGGAGCGGCGGGCGCGCAGCCGGCCGTCGCGTCGTGGGTTCGGTCCCCCGACACCCCGCGCCTGCCTCTCGGACGCCCGCGCATATGTGATGCGCCAACAAGGCGTAATGATGTGATATGTGATTTTATTCAGAATTAATTCACTGTTTAGCTGCTGCCCGCGACTTCGCCCGCGTCATTTTTCCCACAGAAACTGTGAATTTTTCTTCTCTCTTACTTTTTAATAGAAAGAAGCCTATGTTACTTCTTATAACATCAGCTATCTACCAGTGAAAGTCCCGTCAAAATCGGTCTAGTTATTCCGGAGATTACCCGGAACAAACAGACAGACATACAGACAAAAATCTGAGAAATTGCGTATTTTTTATTATTACCGTAAATACTATCACATGGATTCAATAAAGCGTTGTTATTTTGATATAGCATACAGACACTTCAATTTTATATATTTGTATGTAAAGGTATTTGTAAATAATAACCAAATAACATCATCCATTCTCCAAGATTCTGTATTAAAAACCGAGAAGTATTTTCTACTATTTGATCACAACTAAATGGAGTAGAAAGGAATATTAAAGAGCGACCACCATTTTTACGCGCCATTAACTTTCCAACGTTACAAGTCTTAATCCCTTTA
The DNA here is from genome assembly GCA_947562075.1 of Orthosia gracilis. NCBI lineage: Eukaryota > Metazoa > Arthropoda > Insecta > Lepidoptera > Noctuidae > Orthosia > Orthosia gracilis. Next base: position 72,178,057 of record OX387264.1, on the reverse strand, counting down.
GTGGGAACTTTGCGAAATACTGCCAAGTGCCAAGATTTAAGAAAAATGCTACCAAGTAGAAGTTTGAATCATATTGAAAGTTTTGTTACCTACTTTAATAACTTTAACCCTGGGGGTAACATAGATATTCTTTACGTTTTCATTCTGGAGATGATACACTTTAAAGTTTATCTCTGAGTCATTTTTAGTCCAAGGTATTGTGGTTATATGGTAGACACCCACGGATGACCCTCAAGTTAAAGGGGAAAATCTACAAGTCCGTGGTTAGACCTGTCATACTGTATGGATCAGAATGTTGGGCTGTGAAAAAGATGGATGAAAAGAGATTGCAAGTAGCAGAGATAAGAATGTTGATATAGATGTGCGGCGTGACGAGATCGGATAAAGTGAGAAATTAGTATATTAGAGGCAAATTGAAAGTGGCGCCAGTGACAGAAAAGTTGAAGGAAAACAGTTTGTTCTGGTATGGTCATGTGATGAGGAGGGATGAAACGTATGTGACAAAAAGAGTTATGAATATAAATGTGGATAGATGGAGAGGGAGAGGAAGATCAAAGAAAAGATGGATGGACTGTGTGAGGAGTGATATGAAAGAAAAGGGAGTCAGTAATAGTGTGACAGCGGGACAAGACGGTATGGAAGATGAAAACTTGTTGCGCCGACCCCAAGTAACATGGGATAAGGGCAGGGAGATGATGATGATGTGGTTATATGGTGTAGAACTGTAGATATATAGGGTGAGTTTTTACATGGGCGTGGATGGCCAAATCCGAAACTATGAGGAATAGCAAAAAACACTGAAAGGTGTCTCGGGGCCGGTTTTGATGAAAACTCAAACTGCAGCATTCGATTTTTGATTGGGTTTTATTCCGAGCCAGGAATGGAATCCGTTGATTTTGGATAAAAAAACACAGTCTGTATTATTACACCACCCGATAGTGTCGCTAATAAAGAATAAATTCTAGGAAGTTACGGTACATTTAAGGAAATACCTCATTTTAATTAAACATCTGGCTACGTAGATGATGATCCGAGATTACCATTTACTAACAGGTAAATTTAAAATCCTTAGTGCAAGTTTTTATACTTACTCTATTAGTAATAAAACTGGCTAAGTGCCGTCTGGTGACACTACAGTGAAACACAATTATACCATACGATTTGGCGATTTTGTGTGTATTAGAAATCGCACTAGGCCATCCGTATTGCAATTACCAAATTATCTAAACCCTATATGTTCAAAATAAATATCTTCACTGCGTACTCAACGAATCAGCCTACCAATAAAACCAAGCACGCTCAAAAAATCTTATTAAGAGAAAATAAAATCGAGCACATCTCAAATTCGAGATAGGATCTTTGAGCTTGGGACCTAATTCCGTTGGTGGAATCTCAACGAGGAAGCCACAACGAATCATGTTAATATTTTCCTGCGGGCCTATATATCTCTGCGAGGTTTCAGACAGAGATCCCTTGGGCACAGCGGGCATTTCGTATCGCATCCCTACTCTGAGATTGCCCTTAGCTCCTGGACACACTGACTGGAAGGATGGCTAGCTAAATCGTATAAGTTTTTTTTAGAAATAAAGTCGGTAATCAGTTTAAAAGTAAAAAGTAGTTTAAAAAGAGAAATGTTTGTTAAGTCAGCAACTGAAAACGATATACTTAACATACTTAAGAAAATGATCTGTAAAATAACTTATTGGCTTGTTAAAACATAAAATACAGTTGATTAAAAAAAACATAAATAATTATAAAACATCATCTACGAGTATGAAGTAAATTAAAGAATTTTTTTTTAATTCTTTCATACATTTGTCTGCATCCCATTCAAAATAATACACTATAACATCCAATTCGTTAACTTATTAAACATGTTTCTCTTCTACAAACTAACTTGACCTCCCAAATTGCTGGACCTCCTAAACATCAGTAAGTCCAGTTTCGTATCCGCAGATAAGAGCCGTCGAAGAAATTGAAGTAATATCGCCAGTTGTTACTTGTTTGCGGGTAAACACTGAGGGATATCCGCGCGTTCTTTCGAGACGCTCCAAGCCATCTTCATGATGGACTTAGTAATCTTGTGTAGTAGTTGGTAATGCTACAGGATTTTGGGGATTTTCGCCAGATAAACTCCTTTTTTTCTGGTTCAACTACGCTTTTTAGAAAGACTATGCGTTTATCCGGAGGCGGTTGGTTTTTATTTATTTTTCTTTTTTGGCGGGTAGTTGGGAATTTTGTAAGCTGGCGCCCAACGTGGGACTATTTCAAATAATCTTTAATATTAATGTGTCGAGGTTTATGGTTGTGGTCTTTGAAGTCATAAAAGGCTTCGCTTTTTCTTATCAACTTTTCAAGCTTATCTGACCTTTATAAAGTGAATATTATAATTATATTTTTTATAACCCCTTCATCGTAAAGGGCACAAAGAGCCGGAAAGTATTAAAAGAATACGCCATCTTACACAAAAATCAGGGCCTATGAAAATTTTCGAAACTAAAAATACAAATTCATATTTTCTACGACATCTCCAACATCTCCTGGTTATTTCCTTTGTATCTTTTTCGAGATTTTCTTCTTATCGAGATTAACTTCAAACGAGAGATAAAAGTACGAGTACATATAACTTTTTTCCTTTGGTTTTTTTAACTTAACATGAAAATATTGTTTAAAACAACAGTCAGTCAGTTAAATAATTATTCAGTCTGTGAACAACATGGTTAATGTTGTTCACTGACTAAATAACTACTTAATGTCTTACTGAAATAATGTTAAACCAATCTACTCATTATTATTTTACTCAAACAAGAAATAAAACTCTACTCAAGAGTCGTGAATAGTTTTAATAAAACAGACTAAGTTCACACAAAATTGGTTTAAAAGGGCGCGGTTCATTTATCTATACAGAGGTCAACGGCGACACGAAGATGACTAGGTACATTTAGCGATGATTATAATAAGGGAACTTAAGTCGACTCTTCCTATGCTAAATGCAAGTCCCATGAAACAGGGGACGAGCATATTGCCATTATAAGATTTTAATTGATTGATTGATTTTAATTGTTGATTTTTGTTTTTTTTTTTTTACCTTTTAACTCTTTAAGCCAATTAAAAACCAATATTTGTAAATATCATCTCGATTTGGATTAGACATCTATGAAGTCGCGTGTTCAATAATAATTTTAGATTAGTTTGCTTTTTCTTTTTCTCTCTCATATGCAACTTTTACTTAAAGCATGCAGAGTTTACCTATAAGTGATTGTTACACTATTGTACTCTATTTTATTGCATGTTACCTTTAGCATAATACCAGTGTAAACAATTGGTGGTGAACCAATAAATAAATAAGCTGACATGGTCACATTCATTAGAAATAATATTTGTTTCGGGATATTTATGTATATTTAGGTTTTGGTTGAGAGCTCGACGTTTCGGCACCGTAATAAGCACCATGATCACGAGAACTAAAGTCTCGAGCCGAGTCTTTAGTTCTTTAGGCTTGTGCCCGGTTAATGCCAATATTAAATCTAATATTGCTATAAACCGGGCACAAGCCGAATGTGATACTGAGAAATTTCGTACGTAAAAAGCCAATAGCACTTTCACCGACCTGGGCATCGAAATTTTCAGCAGTAACAGTTATAACAATAATAATATTAAGAATGAAGAAGAAGAAAGAAGAACCCCATCGCAGTATGCCTACTTTGACGTCGTGGTGGGGCTTGCGCGCTTTAATTATCTCTAGGTTTGTGGCGGTAGATTCTACTTTGCCACAACATGCCAAGGGTGAGAGGCCAGACTAAGACAGATACAATCCGCTTTGTGGCGAGCTGGTGGGCACCACGGACTTGATCTTGATCCAGGGAGAAGTCTTGTCTCTCATCTCCAGTTTGTCTTTATTGGCCGGCCGGAGTGAACACTAACGGGTGACAGAACTCTCACCTCTCTCTTGCCTTAATTGACTGTTTTAAGTGGAGATTCGCAAGAGCAAACGTACTTGAAGGAAGCAATTTAACCCAGTAAGATGCTGGTAGGGAACTTAAACGTACTTCCGGGATTGTCCTGATAGCCGTTTCCACTCCTCAAAGACCTCCGGATATGTTGCCCCCTTGGCGCTTCGTCACAAAAGTGCAAGCGACCCTTTATGGGGGCCCATTAATTGAGTGTGCCAGTCACCCCTGCCATTTTATAACCGTGTAGTTCAACTGTGGTCAGGCATGGACCAGTAGTCCTCCTCAAACTCATAGCCCAATACATTTTTCTCCATATTTTGCAATAGTCCTGCAACAACCGAGGATTGCCCTTGGGTGCACTTGCGAAGTGCATACAGGGATAATCATCGGTTGGTGTCACATTTCCTGATATATGCCTAACAAAGCCTCTGCAAGTTGGCTTCGGCCCCTCGCACGCCTTTCAAAGGTCCGGGACCCTAGGGACCCGAGAATCACAAAGATATATTAAGAAAAATAAAGCAACAAACTCTTCCCTTAAGGTTACACTAGTCGATCATTCTTCCATACTAACGTAGTCTGGCGATTACTCCACTGTTTGACGATGTACTTTCAAAATAAAAAAATATATCAACCCTGTATGGAAACAAAAAAGTAAAAAAAAATATATTTGAAAGTTATGAGCGTCGAAAGTTCCATATTTCAACACTAATTTTAACGCATCTTTGGACGGAAATAAATACCATAAAAAGGAGGAAAATGCAAAACGGCCTCCATACAGGGATAGATTAGTAATTCAACAATGCAAATAATTTTATTTTGAAAATATACATTTAGTCGTTTTTTCATGATATCTAGACTCCCAAAGGTCTGTTTATAAAATTTCGTGCGCTCGTTTTCGTCCTAAATCATCATTCATTTCGATAAAAATTTGCAAAAGTGCTAATTCGTACTCAAACTGGCTTCTTACTGCTCATCAAAGCATCTATCTCTTTCGCACGTGTTGTCGGATAAGATATAGAACGCATTTTAACCTCGCGCACAAAATAGCTCGTGTCGTCGACTAGGGGAACGTTAATAGGGAATACGAATGAAAAAAACGTTATTTGACCAGTTCATCGATAAGACTAAAATATAATACTAATAGTGAAAACAGATTCAAAATTGAACGAAAAACGAAAGCGATTTAACATTTTCAAAATTTGTGACTGTCCCTCTCTATGAATACGCCGTTTTCTATGGGCGTTGTGCCATCTGATGTCCTGTGGCACGTCGGACTCTTCTTTCTTATTTGTTTACTTTAGTTAATAAGTATTGAAATCAAGTATTTATTGACATAAGTAGTTATTTTACAAAGAATTTACAATAGAAAATAATAAAGACACACTACAACAGTACTACAGTACTATCATATTATTAGTATTGAGTAATAAGGATTACATTTAGCAATTTGAAAAATCATATACTTATGCCTATTACAAAAAACTATGCTCCAATACGAAAAACTTCCTTCGAAACCAGATATACAAGGTAAGAAAAATTGGTTTTCAGTGTTCCAATTAATTAATAATTCGTCTGCTCAGTCTCGCTGTGAAATGGGTAGTGGGTGAAAATTTAATGAGCCTCAACTCGTTTCAAGCGCGCAGTATTCCGTAGCGCTTAATGTGATATAATTCTACTATCGAAGTTGTATTTACATTGGAGAAAATGTAAATAGTTGGAGAAATTACGGTGGAAGAAGCGAAGTTTGTTGAAATAAAGGAAGATAGAAACACATTTATTTGGCTCAGTAAATGCAACATTATTATTTATGCATGCATTATTATTTAGATTCCCAGGTTGTAGCTATCAGGAAATGGAAATACAGACTCTGGCAGGGAATTCCACTCCTTAGCTGTACGCATAATAAAAGTATTCCCAAAACATTTGGTACATATAGGTGAGATGTCCACCATGTACCGGTGAGGCATAGCCGTACGTCTTGTAGTCCGATGATGGAACGGGCTAGGAGGAATTAGTTCATGCAATTCCATCGCACACTCCCCGAAACATAACCGATAAAAAACCGACAGACTGGCAACTTGGCGTCGATGTTCATAGCTCTGGAGCCTAGACTCGACCAGTATCACATTACCAATGAGCCTCTTGGCCCGTTTTTCGATCAACTCTGGTGCATCCAGCTGGTTGTTGGCAGATCCGTCCCAGAGATGAGAGTAATACTCCATGCATGACCGAACTTGCGTTTTATACAAGTTGGGCAACAGTTCTGGCGTGAAGTACCGTTTCAACTTTGCAAGGATACCCAACTTTTAGGCAGCCAGTTGAGCTTTTGTCTCAAAGAATGGACCAAAATTGGATCGATGTCAACATAACGCCAAGAAGCTCAAGATGATCCGTTATCGGCACGGTAACACCACGGAAAGAAGGAGCTGGGTGGAAGTGGCTCCTTTTAGCGAATAAAAGACACGCCTGGGTCATAGAAGCATTGAACCTGACCAGATTAGCATCGCCCCACTCGGAAACTGCCTTCAAGAACAAATTCAAGCGCCCAACCATGACCTCCCAGCGAGACCGGATCTGAGGCCCAGTAGCGCTCGCGTCGGATACATATCTCTCAGCAACAGTATCGTTATGATGATGCAATCAGCAATGATGTCGTTAGCTTCTAGGTATGCCAGGAGCTTGGAGTTGAGCACCCGTTCCATACTCTTGCAGAGGATGAACGTAACTGAAATGGGTCTGTAGTTGGCCGGGTCAGCCCGACTGTCCTTCTTGGGCACAGGCTGAACGTTAGCTTGCTTCCAAGCATTCGGTACTTTTCCAGTCTCATATGAAAGGCGAAACAGGCTCTCGGCCAACATGATCAGCGTACTGATATGGAAAGATCCAGAGGCAGCAGAATACCGCTGCTGTGCTATGTCAGCCGCCTCACACAGATGTTCCGTGAGCCTGGTTGTCTCTTGATCTCCACTGTGCGATCGGTAGACACAGGCGTATATAATTTTATCCAGGCCTGTGTCCACCAGCGCCCAGAGCACGAAAACCCTAGAGTCCTCAAGGTTTCGGAGACACCGATAACAGATGTCGTCTCGGGCGTATATGCATACACCTGCGCATGGTTTAAAATTCTGCTCCAGGGTAAACCCTGGGTATGATATGTACGACACGTCTGACGGACATCCAATCTGTGTCTCACTTGTCTGTCACCTCAAATCTACGGGTTTACATGTCAAGTCTCCCGGCTGTCGCGTCACTACATGCGCGCACTTTCATAATTATTATAAATCCATAGACTTGATGTAAGAGACAAATTAGTTGCGGAGACAAAAGTTTTTCGTGTACGCTATCTCTTAGTTTGTGATTGCTGCCGTTGTGTTGTATCTGTGTCGAGTAAATGTTTTCTATACTATTTTATTCTATTCTATATTCCTGAATATTGGACTGACATTTGATGAGTATTGCACAAGGGAGACAGACAAATATGAAGCTTTTGGATAACCATGATCTTAAGACACTACCCACACTTGGTGCAAAGACCTGGTTAAGGTTGCCGGAATCTGCTGGACGCGAGATCAACGGGATCGGTTAATGTGGTTACGCTTGTGGGTGGCCTATGTTCAGCTTCATGTCTTTCGGCTGAAATGATGATGGTGCAAAGTCTGACTGAAACAATATAGACAAAAAACCTGTCTACCCATAAAAAGCGGCCAAGTGCGAGTCGGACTCGCGCAAAAAGGGTTCCGTACCATTATCGCGAAAAAAACGGCAAAAAAATCAAATTTGTTGTATGGGAGTCCCACTTAAATATTTATTTTATTCTGTTTTTAGTATTTATTGTTATAGCGGCAACAGAAATACATTATCTGTGATAATTTCAACTGTCTAGCTACCACGGTTCATAAGATACAGCCTGGTGATAGACAGACAGACGGACAGTGGAGTTTTATAATAGGGTCCCGTTTTTACCCTTTGGGTACAGAACCCTAAAAAGTACCTACAACTAAAACCCTGGTTCCCCAAAATATAGCCATAACCCAAAAAAGCATATATATAAAACCACGTTGTCTCTAAAAATGTAGTTTTACGAAATAGTCTAACGAAAGTCTCAGTGCACGCATATTCCACATTTTGTGACTTTCATAAGTCCGCTTTATGTTAGCTGTAAACTTTAAAAACCTTGTGCTCTAAAGAGAAAATAAAGTAAATATCAAGTTAAGAATTTAAAATTGTGAACTATTTCCAGTTTTTGGAGAATAAAAATGGTTATATTTGTAGTAATCCACTTGTAGGAAGTGTGTTAGAGACACCTTACTTCCATTTTTCGGGTTTGATTTATAAGAATCTTTCGTTTCGTCTCAGTTTTGGTTAGATCTTTCCATTTCCTTCATTCATAGTCTAGAATGATTTTAGGTTAGATACACCGTATTCCTGTCACCTTGCTCCTGCCTGCTCTAAATTATTTCAATTTGCTAACCGCCAATCGGAGTTAATAAGTGCTTTACATTTTCTTCTAGGAACAAAATGTTCTGACGGACGACTTGCTTAGCACCTAAGCCTAGCGAGTCGCCTAGTAGCGAAGTAGAACCAGCCAAAATCAAAAGTCATTTATACATATTAGGCTGAGGATCACCGCCGTCCGTTTAAACCCCAAAAATTGCAAAAGACTGCAGTTCCCCAAAATGCCCCGCCCATCACCAATTCCTAATAAAGCTCTGCAGCACATCAAAATAAAAGCTACCGCGATTTGTTACATTTTTCTCACAAAAGGATCTGACCTAACATTATCCAGATATAATACTAGCATACAGATACCTCATCCCATTCAAAGAAACGGTGCCGACGTAACTAGCGTTTTTAGTCTGATTAATCTGATATTTTATTGTACATCGAACGCGTGCGGTTCTGTTTCACGGTGATAGATTAGTCATTATCCGAATAGAGCTCCCGCGGCTACAGATAGCATAACATTACACGATTGTAATACATCAGAGAGAAATTAACGCAAACCCTACACGGAGGCATGACACTCGTGTTACATGAAAAATATTCGAGTATTCTTCGGGCTTCAGAAGATAAACGAGAAATATTATTATGTTTACAATACTAATGTTGACTTTGTTGATTCTAGTTATTATTGGGTTCTGAGAGTCTTGAATATGCTTACTTGTATATTACATATAACAATCTATATATATTTAATGGAAGCATAAAAGTAGTAAATACTTTTGAAAAACGGCTTGTAAATACGAAACAGGGTCATTAAAGCCGGCAACTGCCCAACTTGTCTTATGACATAAACAATTATAATTTTACATTAAAATATTGTTAACCGACTTCGCAAAAAGGAGGAGGTTATCAATTCGACTGTATTTTTTATTTTTGTTACATCTGAACATTTTATTGGGTGAACCGATTTTGATGATTCTTTTTTTATTTGAAAGCTGGTGCTTGTCATGTGGTCCCATTTTCATCAAGATCAGATCAAGAACTTCGGAGAAATACATCAGAACTCTTCAATAAATGAAGGTAAAACACTCGGGATAGATGCAATCGCATGTCTGTTTATTGTTTACACCATTTCATAACATAACATTACACTGGTACGCTCTAAAGGGATACGCAGGTGTGAACAGTTCACCCTGGTATACTCTCATTGCACCTGTTTTGTTTAAGTTTCATGTTATTGGGATCATCTATTCTGGCTTCACTTTGGGCACTATACGCGTAGGTACCTAGCCTATAGACCTGGTACATTATGTACCACAACTAAAGAGTGAAAAATAAAAACTTTTTTTACAAAAATTACAACTGACTTCCAAACAAAAACACTACAAAGTGAAAAATAACTTCAATTTCGGAAATCAGTGTCAAAAAACGATGAAACGTAAACAGGAACACCGACTGCCGAAATTTAAGTTATTTTTCACGTTGTAGTGTTTTTGTTTGTGAAATCGGTTGTAATTTTTGTAAAAAAGTTTTTTTATTCTAATCAAACTATTCATCTACATAACAATCTATCTAAAATAATCTGTTCTACATAACTACTGATTAGCGGGCAAAGCCAAATTTTATATATTATCACTCGAAAATATTCTGCAAAAACTCGATTGATGACCTCCACCAATTCACAACAACGGGGAACCCTAGACTGGAACTCAAAAGAAAATGTATAATGCATCTCATCTTGGACAAAGTCACTAACGAAATCGTTGCTAAGTAAAAGAGCCTTTTAAGCAAGTACTCTGCAAAAGGTAACATGTGAGCAACTCAGCTAGTCTTTGCATAAGCTTATGCCACACTGTAAGATGAGCTAGATCATTTTCTTATTTATTATTCTCCATAGTTATTCTCATTTTCTCGTCTCGATAAGTAAGAAAAGGGAAAGGTTATTTTTTTCGCGCGTATCTTGTATGTATGTAATATTCTTTATTACCTTATATCTTTCAAACCGCTTGACAGTTCATAGTTCTTCATATAATTAAGACATCGTAAGATATGTCTTGACCGCCTAAGTCTTCTTAAAACAAACGAGGCGGATTTTGGGCGCCATATTGTGAGGGTCTCAATTTTTTTATCTTTTAAATCCATCGAGTGGGTGGTGGTATCAAAATGAAAGGTTTTAAGAGGTGGTCACAAAAATATATAACACTTCTATGTTTAAAAGTAGTTCGGCAAAAAATTATTACTACATATAAACTAAAAAGCTTATTACGAACCAAGTTTATTTACGTCTTTTATTTAACCACCTCCTTTCATCAATACCAACCAATTTAGTCCCGTGCTAGTTTCATCTGATAGTGCCTAACAGACACCATCAGATGAAACTAGCGAACGACGAACAAAACACCTTCAAAATCTCACTCTGTAACATTATAAATGCAAAACTGAATCGGATAAAAGCGTTTAATGTATCGTGCCATACCTCCGCTCGATCTGCTCCACAACACAGCTCATTTCTCGCTCATCTCTCGGTAAGGGAGAGCCCTTTACAATGACCACTTATCGTCAGGTGGGCTTTTTACCTTTTAGCTAAAAATAAATGTTTCCTTTGAGACTGAAAGTATGCCAAGATAACTATGCGAATGCAAAGTTTTGTTCGTAAATTATGTGCATTTAGATAATGTAGGAGAACGTGAGAGCAGTAATTTTAGCAGACTTACTTACTATTCGAAATTACTTGTATGTTTTACGACCAAATGGTAGCAACTTGTTCAGTTGTGACTGAATAAAACAGTAGAAGAATGTGAAAATGTTTTCTGTGTAACTGGCAATTGAGTACCTTAGCAACTATTTTTTCATAGATGAAGTTTTTTTTTTTTGGGCTGGTAAATCATTCAATGACTTCTCCCGCTCTGGGTGAGGCGGGCAGACGTGTCAGACTTTTACTGACTAAAACCTACCCTGGTTCAAGCAAATGAAGGAAGCACTCTTCAGTTGCTTGAGCCAGGGCCGTAGTACCTAACTCTTTTACAAATATATGCGCGACCCATATATTTTGTACCTACAAGGCAAATAAAACAAAAAGCCTTCATAACATCATGTGTTGCCTACAAAACATGATGATTGTGGAATTCCGCTATAATAGGTAAATGTAGTGGAAATTATGGACCAGAAAATAGCGTAATAATAGTTTATGCAATGGTCATATAATAGGGGTTATTAAAACACGAGCGTGGGTTTATCACTTAAGGCGAAGCCGAATGTGACAATGATATCACGCGAGTGTTTTAATACCTAATTATATGCCGTTGCATACACTACTTTATCTTCACTCATACAGTTGAAATAAAACAAAAGTGGAAACAGAAAAAATATGTAGTAGATATGGCGGGCAATGTAGATTATCATTGGGCATGACAGCGCAGCGCGCGCATCTATAGACAATGCACTACTTTTCTACATTAAGTCAATGAGCCCATACGCCATATTTATACATGATTTTTTGAATTCATATTTGGAACATTACGTTGTGAGTGTAGATAAAATACTATTCAATTCTATTACTGTTTGATTTGAAACAGTACTATTCGTTATGGCAGAAAACAATTTATGAATCTCTTATAAAATACCTAACTCAAATACAGCACCATCGCGATAAACTATAAAATATGAGCACACGCTCCAACTTCTCAAAACAAAACAAAATAAGGAACTTCAGCAGAACAAATCGCAAGCCTTGGCGGCCGTAAAAACTCGATTAGGAAGGTAGGAGTAACCCGGTCGCGTGCAGCAAACCCGAGGCGAATTGAAAAAGGATTGTTATTATACACAGTTACTGGTTCCATCCACTCTTGCAGTATCTACCACATTGCTTCAATACTGAAATCGTCGAGAATTTTTCCGATCAGCTAAATTTCGACACTCTAGCAAATGATAGCGGAGTAGATTCTGCCTGCGGCTTTGTTTGCCTTTTGGTCGAATATTACCAAGAGAATGTATGTACGATCGGGATACAAAAGTATCCTAATTCGATGTTTTTTTTTTTTAAATATGTTTGTGTTCTTTTTAAAAAGGAAGTCAGCTGTTCAGTACATTTTCGTTCGCATAGGTAACTAGACAAAATGTAGGGAGGGAATCACTAATTAGTTTTCTATTTTAAAACTTGATTTTTGCATAGGTCGTATCTTCGATTGAAAAAATTTGATGGTGATAAAAAAATCCAGTACCTATTGTGTAAATATATTTCCATCTTTTTATGTCCTAATCCATAATCTATCGGTGTGCCAAAAATCGTCCAAATTCGTTCTGCCGTAACGGCGTGCGTTATTAACAAACATACAGACTCATACATTTTTTATTATTAGATATAAGTAGGACAGGATACACGTTCAGAAGTTTCACTGTTGAACATTTTCAATTAAAATCTGCTCGTTCATAAAGCTCCGTTATTCGTTTGTTTTTGGTTAGTCAAAGAAAAATATGGAGTGCACGATAGTCTATGGTCTGATTGTCGGCTGAGGTGAAAAGTAGTTTATCAGATGGAAGTGTAATTTGTTTCTGTTTCATAACTGTTTGATAAATGGAGGGAGCAAATGTCGCTCCTGGGTTAAATGGGGACACAAGTTTTTTATCGTGTAATACGAACGTTATACTCTGAAAGATGATTGTAAGTACTTTTGTTTGTCTTTTATTTTAGCTCTCGTATTAATGCTACCTGGCCTTTACCGAATACAGTTCAAAAACGAATGCTTTCGTTTAGAATTTCTTGCTACAAAAACCGATATCTTCCAATTTGCCGGATCTGAAAATCGAACACAAGATTTTAAATTAAGTAGCGTCCCACTCCCACCACTACAAAATCAAGCGTTCCAAAATTAAATTTCGCACAAAAACTTTATTTTTAAACTTAAATTCTGTCCCAAAAAGTTCGAACGGAAAAAAGGTCTAATATCAGAGTTTTATTTAGAAAGTTGGTAAGACAGTGGAGTCGCAATTAAGCATCGTGTTGACTTCCCCGCTACAAATCTTTGGCGATAAGAATCTGGTTTAATTGGCTCCTTGCTTTTACACAGTTGAGGACATTTGAGATAGACCCGCGGAGATATTGCAGGAATAATATATTCTTGTAGGTTTGGTTTTTATAGTGTTTTTGACTCTGTTCGTGTAATGATCAATTAACAATAATATATCGTTGGATAGAAGTCTAAAAGGTTACAACATCTTTTAAAGACTACAACGCATTTTCATAGACACTATTCTATTTGTAAAACAATTTCTATAAAATTCGTTGTCATATTGTCGAATCGCACCTCCTCCTGTCTGCGGAAACCGTTACAAAGACATTTAAAGGATTATTGGTATGTACTTAAGCTATATAATAATCTATATCGGCGTGTTTATGTATACTTATAAGCTATTGTCATACCCGTAAGGGCTGTCTCAGCCATTGTTTGTCAAACGGGACCAAAGGTTCAACGTGCTCTCCGATAAACAAAGAGGTCTTAATGTCTGATGTTAGGAAGTCGGTGTCTTTGTCTTCCGTTTTGTTTCATTATGATTGGCATAAATATACATAACGTGGCTTGTGGTAGGAATGGCCTGAGGTCCTAGACGTAGACAAGTGTCATACGATGTCAGCGATGGCGATAGTTGAAATGTCAAAATGACAGGTATTGATCATGAAACATTTTGATACAATCCTACTTTTTTTCAATCGCTCTACGACGCTTTAGTTGATAGAATATGACTTGTCAAGAGCCTCTTGTAGAAATCGTCACGTAACGAAAAAGCGTTATGTCCAGCGTAGTTCGGTTATTATAGTCAGGCGCTGGCCGCCATACTTGTTTACATCATTTTACTATGTGAGTTTTATCTGATGATCAGTGTATACTCCCGTTAAATGAAATTTACATAATTATTTTCAATAACTAGCAATTTTATGAAAAATTTCAATAATAAATATTAAGTGATTGTTTGTGTATATTTTAATTGTTTTTTTTTATTTTATTGCCTTTTATTTTATAGCAAAAGGATTGTCTTTCTAACTAGGTGTAACACGATACCTGACGTATTTTTACTTATTTTGTAGTACAATTTTAAGTCAATTAAAATCTTACATCAACACAATCAAAACTGCATATCCTCAACTAATTGGCGAACCTCTTGAGTGAACTGTTCATCAAATATACATGTCCCTAATTAACTTTAGCAGAACAGGACTTGGCAACTATAGGCAAACTTTAAGTTCTCACTGTGAAAGTTTCACAGCTATTAGTTATCCTCGAGTGTTGCCCGTAAAATCATTTTAGAAGAGGAATGTATTTATATATTATGTATTTTAGTAACGAAAAATAGTTCAGCTGTGAACTAGACTCGACACGATTAAGATCTATCCCAGTTTTTACATCTGAAATATAACAAAGATATGTAAATATCTGTGAAAAGTTTGTGCGAATCCATGGACTCAGATATAATGTGAAAAAGAGTGAAGTGATGATTTTTAGGGCTTGTAATAAATCCTTGGCTAATGTGCCTCCCTTGTATCTTTGCGGTGCCAGCTTAAAAAGAGTGTCTAATTTTAAATATCTGGGTCACTGGGTCTCAGATGATATGTGTGACAACATGGACTTGGAGAGGGAGCGCAGGGCGCTGTCTGTGCGCTGCAACATTCTGGCCCGCAGGTTTGCACAGTGTACCGAGCAAGTCAAAGTGACATTATTTAAGGCATTCTGTCAATCTTTATACACCTGCAGCCTGTGGACTAAGTACACGCAGCGTACATACAGTGCTCTGCGAGTACAGTATAATAACGCGTTCAGGGTGCTGTTCGGGCTGCCGCGCCACTGCAGCGCTTCAACAATGTTTGCAGTGAAAAGTGTGGATGGTTTTCATGCCATCATGAGGAAGCGTTGTGCGTCTCTTATGATGCGCATGCGGGGCAGCTCGAACAGCTTTCTGAGCTTGTTCATGGGTCGCTGGGACTCGCCGATGTGGCGGCACTGGATGCGACTACACACTGTGGGTGGTCGCGTCCAGGGCTTGGCATAAACTGGCACTCCTGTGCGGTGCTACGAAAGGATTTTTCTGCGGCTTTGATCTACTAACAATAGTTTTATAAGGTTTTTTGTATTACTAACAGGATATGGACTAAGTCTGAAATAAATGTCTTATTATTATTTCGTTTATTAAATTTTTTACACATCTACTTTTTACATTTTTAAATATTTCTTTATAAAAACAAATCATAAAAAAAAAAACATTTAAAAATATAAAAAATAATGGTGGTCCACCGGTGTCGGGAGCAGGGTCCAAGCTACCGGTGGTTAGGACTCCAGAGACAGGAACCTCCTCACAATGCGAGCCGTATCGAGGAGTACTGCCTTCTGTATCAGGCCCTTGATCCAACCGTGTAATGACAGCCTCGACAGATGGTCGTCGAGGCTCTTGGCCATCAGGCCGTTGGCCGTAACAACAATCGGCACAATGATTGCCGAGTCCACATTCCACATGTCGACAACCTCGTGTGCTAAGTCGAGATACTTGATTTGTTTCTCTTTCTCAGCTTTCACGAGGTTCTCGTCATGCGGGATGGTGACATCGTTTATCATTGTGCGGCGCGCTAATCGGTCTATCACCACTATATCCGGCTTATTGGCGACAATAGTCCTATCAGTGATGATAGACCGATCCCAGTACAATGTGACATGGTCATTTTCGAGAACTGGGTCGGGCACATACTTGTAATACGGTACCTCAGAATCCACTAGATTGTACTTCAAAGCAAGTTGCTGGTGAATAATTCTGGCCACTTGGTTATGCCTGTGTAAGTACTCGCCGTTAGCCAGACGAGAACAACCAGAGACTATATGTCTGATGGATTCACCCGGACGGTGGCATGCCCGACACATGTCAACCGTCCCGTCCCTCATTACCTATTACCTATTATTATCCTCATTACCATTACTATATGTCTCCGATAGTTATTCGTCAGGATAACTTCGTCCATAATTGCACAGACAAAACCTTCAGTTTCCCCGAAAAGGTCAACGAAACGTAGCCAGGACACAGACGCTTGAAAATCTACATCGGGCCCATGGAGAGCCCGATAGAAGCGCCCGTGTAGCTCCTTGCCTTGCCATACCTCTTTGCGTTCATCAGTAGTTAGTATTACAGGTTTGCGCCAGTTCTCTTTAGCCATGGACAACGGGGTGAATCCCTTGTCCACTGCGACCACATCCCGGTGCATACCCACTTCAGCTTTAAAAAAGTATTCTCTGAGACTGCACACTTCGCGGTTGTGAAGAGTCTTGGCGTTTAAAAAGCCTCGACCCCCACACTTCCGCGGAATGTACAGTCTCATCACCGATGATCGTGGGTGATGCATCCGGTTTGCGGTCAGCAGTGTCCGGACTCTCCTGTCGAGGGCGTCGAGCTCGGTCTGAGTCCATTTGAGTATGCCGAAAGAGTACATCAAAACCGGCATGACCCAACTGTTGAAGGCGCGCACCTTATTTCCGCCTGACAAAAGGCTATTTAATACCTTTTTCAGGCGGCCAAAGAAACGCTCCTTCAGCAGTTGCTTCATGTTAGTACTGTTGATGCCCAACGCTTCCGACATACCCAAATACTTGTAAGTTTCAGTTGAGGAGAGGTGTCTAAGGTGTATGGAATCAGAGAGTTGAATTCCCTCGGATTCCATAATCTCCCCTTGCTTTACATGCATGACTGCACATTTATCCACACCAAATTCCATCCTGATGGAGTTACTGAAGGTTTCAGTTAACTTCAGTAACTCCGTCAGTTGGAATTTGTTGGGGGTAAAGAGTTTCAGATCATCCATGTAAAGGAGGTGAGATATGACCTGACCACCTCTTCTCAACCGATAGCCTAAACCTGAATCCTCCAGCAGTGTACTTAAAGGATTCAGGGCTAAGCAGAACCAAAGTGGACTCAAACTGTCGCCCTGAAATATCCCCCGCTTAATCCATACAGGCTCATCATCCCCCTGAATCGGTCGACATCCCGGATATCGAAGGACTGTCTTCCACTGACCCATACATGACTCAAGGAAGGTGCATAGAGTTTCATCTATTTTGTACAACTCCAGCACCCTCATGAGCCATGTATGTGGCACAGAGTCGTAGGCCTTCTTGTAGTCTATCCAGCATGTCGACAGATCCTTGCGGGATCGACGAACCTGTTGGCTTATGGCCATGTCAATGAGGAGTAGCTCCTTAGTGCCGCGGGACCCATTCCTACATCCATTCTGAGAGGTAGACATTATTGAGTTATTTTCAATGTGTTTAACAATTTTTACTCTCAGGATGGATGTAAGAAGTTTATAAACCGTCGATAAGCATGTAATCGGTCTATAGTTTTTGAGTTCCGCGGGACTACCTGTCTTATGGAGCAGATGGGTAACGCCTGTTGTTAAAAACTGCGGAAGCGACCCAGACTCTAAACATGACTGGAATTGAGATGCCAGAAACGCGTGTGCTATACCATTTTAGCCAGAAGTTATGCAGTCCGTCTGGTCCCGGAGACTTCCAGTTCGGTAGTGGACGAACTGCTTTGGCTACATCAGATGGACTGATGATCACTTTTTCCATTGATGGTATAGCTTCACACACGCGCTCCACATCACGCATCCAGCCGTCCTCAGTGTGACAGACGGGTACCGACCAGATGCTTCGCCAGAATGTACTCGTGGCGACATCATCCGGGCGGCACACGTCAGTCACATTTTGTTCAGGTGGCTCCCAGGTTCTGTATACCCACCTCTCATCACTGTGGAACATGCGATTCTGCGAGTACCGGTCAACCCGCCGCTTATACCGCCGAATACGGCTGGCCCATGCACAAACTTTCTGCTTCAGGAAGTCGATGCGCTCCGTGACACTGGACATGTATTCTCGAGGACTGATTCCAGTCCCCGAAAATGCCCGCCTCACGAAGCGCATCACACGTGGTCGTGTATTGCCCTCCCTGAAACAGTATAGTTTGCCGATGAGTACCCTGGCCCCATCGATACGCCGTTCGATCCTGCATTGCCAGGCTGGCACAGCAGGCTTTGGTCGAATAGCCTCATTTGGGAACTTAACTTTGGCTAAACGACATGCTGCAACAGCCCCACAATACAGGATTGAGTGCGTATCAACGAGGTTCTCGCTGCTCTCAAAGATGTTCTCAAGCAGCGAGTCCAAAGCACACACCAGCGCCCTATTTTTCTTGTGCATAGGCAACCGTGGTAATCGGGGTCTAAGTTCAGACGGAGTGGACCTGTACTCGCGGAGCGCATCCTCCAGTGCGCTCCTCAACCTTTCATTGCACTGGCTACTTACTGAAACAACCCTATCATCTTCCTCAACATCAACTTGAATGGACCGTGGCGGGACTACAATAGTGGTTGGCGGTGCCACGGTCTGTGTCGGGGTTGAAATGATTTGGTTGCTCAGCACTTCTGAGCGCAGCCTATCAAGTGCGGCGTCGTCCAACCTGTGATTATGCTGGATGACCCGCACCTGATCCGACTATCGTTGGGCCGAGACGTTTACTGTTGGTTCTAGGTCCCGAAACAGAGACAGCATCCTAACACGGTACGCAGTGAGGTTAGTTCCCCCCTCTGTAGACCCGTAATATGCGCGCATGACGTTCTCATTCATACCTTGAGTCCATCTCATGCGCTGCACACAACCACCGGCAGCGGGGACCCGGCTCGGGGCCGGTTGGCCCCTAGATCCCAAGCTCCTCGGTGGCCGGCCTCTCCCCTGCCGACGTACAGGTGTTGGCGACGTCGGCGGGGAAAAATACTCGTCGCTTGAGCTCGACGCAACTGCAGCCGCCGATGATACTGGTGATCCGAGGTCCGGCGGCGGCGAGGCGGAGCTGAGCGACGGGTCCGGGGGTGGATGGCGTGCGCGATAGGCTGCTGCTCTGGTCAACATTCTTTAACTTTTTCCATTGTATATATTCCTTAGTTGACGTATGTCAGTGACGACGTCAACTGGTTTCTTGTAATTTAGAGATTTTTATTGTATTTCTTGTGGATTTATTCAACTGTATATTATGGGTATTTTATAACTGGTTTATTTTGGAGTAAATGGTTTCTAAGTTTGATGTTTTTTATGAGTTTGTAAATAAATAAACAGTGCAGGAAAAAATTTGACATGTTGACATTTTAGGGTTGCCAGCGTTATTATATTATTATTATTATTATAATCAACTTACTTAAAGTGACTGACAGTAACATCAGATATTTTACAAGCTTTAATTCAACTTGCAATGTATGTAGGTATATAAGTGTGTTCGGGTCAAATATTGCAACTGAATTTTAAAGCAGTTATCCTCCACCGATTTAGATGAAATTTTGCATACACGTTTAGTTTGGATGAAAATGCATGTTTAGCTAAGTGACGTTATTCTAAATGCAATATAGTGGACGGCCCAAGATGGCGGATTAGTTATTTTTTTTGCACTGCCATGATAAGGGTATCAAATGAAAGGGTTTGCTGAGAAAAATACGAAAACAGCTTGTTTTAAAAATAATTTTTAATGAATAACTTATTTTAAATAATATTTCCAATATTACTACAGTTCCACTGTGTTGAACACAATCTCGCCTTGATTTGATTGAAGTCAATTAACATAATATTTCAGTGTTTGACATTAAGTAGGTGAAGTTTTGTGTTGACTATGCTAATATTATATTATCTGTGACGTAATATTTGAATTAAGAATTTGAAGTTGGTTGAACATTACTTTAACCGAAAATATGCCGAACTGACTATGGCACGTTCGTAACTCTAAATTCTTATTTTAGAATCAGTCAATAGAAACAATCTAAATATTTGTTTAATATGGGAATCCCACATCTTTTAACGAATAACTTATACTATATATCCACTGCGCTTCCTAATCGAATAAATTCGCTTTAAAGTGCACAGCTCCAGTGGTTGCAAAAGTGGCTGTCAAGCGACAAGTACGAGATTAAATTCCCGGGTCAAGTATTGTTGCGAGAATCAGTTGTATTCATTTTCAGTTGGCGAATTCTACGAAACAGTTCTGAAATTCGGAGTAACAAATGTACCTAGGTAGGTACTACGTTATTATTTTCAAGACTCATCATCCGTGTGAATTTCCATGAAATGATTAATTATTTCGGTTGTAATATGAAGTTCAATTAAATGATATTATTTATTATGCTAGTAGGATATTAAAATCATTTTTACAAACCACTTAGCTAGAGTGCCCATTTTCTAAAAACTCCGCGTATAGTGTCCGTTTAGGGAACAGACATCTTACTTCATTTTACCCGACTGCCGAAGGAGGGTATTGTGTTTATCAGTCTATGTATGTATGTTTGTTCCTATGTGGCGTTCTAGAGACCAAACGCGTTGGCCGATTTTGATGATTCTTACGTCAATCGATTCGTCTTAACCCTGCGAGTGTTACTGGCTACATTAAAACTGGAAAATAGAAAAAGGGCGCCATATTGTGGGAACCAATTTTTTTTTTCATCCGAGCTCATCGTGTGAGGTATCAAAATAAAGGGTTTTAAGAGGTGATTCAAAAATATATAACACTTATATGTTTAAATATAACTCATTTTAAAAAAATAACTAAAAAGTTGTAAATAAAATAAATATTTAAAAGTAACAAAAAACCCGACTGCTTAAAAAGCGAACTAAAAAGACGTAAACAAGATGAAAATCATGCTGTGCAGTCGGAAGATACATAAGCGCAAGCTAGCTGGCCAAAACCAGTTTTTTTTTTTTTTATCTTACTAATATTATAAATGCGAAAGTTTGGATGGATGTATGTTTGTTACTCAATCGCACCAGAACGGCTCTTGATGAAAATAAATAATAATAATAAAATGTTTGTTGGTACAAAAAAGTATACAATAATTAGTGTTCACATAAGTATACAACCGAACTAAATTTTAAACATTGGTTAATGAACCCTGCCACTCAAACTAGGGCAACCTGTATCTTGAGGGACAGTATTCGAGTAAGTTTTTGCGTACATAATATTAAACAAAAGATGGAATATATTCATCGCTGTCACTATGTATTATTATTAAACAATTTAAAAATAAAAATAATATTAATTAATATGATTTAAAAGTAAAGTGTGTAGGTAGAGTGAGATAAGATTAATAAGATTTAAAAGTAAAGTGTGTAGGTAGAGTGAGTAGTGTGGAGTGTGGAATGGAGTTTGTGGTTTTTTTTTTACTTATCTTTTATCTAGGAGATGTAGGTGATAGATGATAGTCAGGTATAGAACACGGAATACTTTTTATCCCCGAAAAATATACGATTCCCAAGGGACAATTGCCGACTTTTACACGGGCGAAGCCGCTACCAGAAATAAGTATAAAATTATAAGGCGAAAGTTTGGATGATTGTATGTTTGTAACTCAATCACGCCAGAATGGCTTAACGGAACTGTACGAAATTTGGCACAGATATAAATTATAGTCTGGAATAACACATAGGCTTTTCATCCCGGTTTAATTTTCGCTTGGGATAAGAAAACACTTTTCATGCGGACAAAGCCGCTGGCAGAAGCTAGTTAAAAATATAATCAAGAATCCGCCGATCCGTGAGGAAAATATACCTTGTATTCCGCATCAGAAGACAATCCTTCTGTTTCCGTGGTATTTCAAATAACAATTTAGTCTAAGACGTTGACGGCATGTGTTGGTGAAACTCCTTTTAGACTTTTATTTAAGCATTTCTAAAAACAGGCCAAGTGCGAGTCCGACTCGCGCACGAAGGTTCCGTACCATTATCGCAAAAAACAGCAGCAAAATCACGTTTGTTGTATGGGAGCCCAACTTACATATTTATTTTATTCTGTTTTTAGTATTTATTGTTATAGCGGCAACAGAAATACATTATCTGTGAAAATTTCAACTGTCTAGCTATCACATTTCATGAGACAGACCGACGGAACGTGGAGTCTTAATAATAGAATAGAAAAGAATAGCATTTATTTGCAAATATGGGTAATACATAAGTAGAGACAGACAGACATAGAGTTCTGCCATATTTCACCATTCGGCATGCAAACATTTTCATTTTTTTCTTCCTTTTTTTTTTCTTTTGTTATTATATTAAAATTCAATTTTTTATTAAAACATTAACATAATTATTACAAATTGTCATTTAAAGAAATTAACTAAATTATAACAGTATAACTTTTCTACATATTTAATGACATTTTCTAGATATCTAATATAATATATGTAATGATGTCAAATCTTATACAGTAATCATGTTTTATTTCAATCAGAAACCATATAAATTCATTGCCAGTTTTTGTTCTACAAGACCTACATTGAACTAAGTACCTAAGGTTTGTTCAAGTTATAGTTTAAAATTGGCGTAATGCCAGCCTCGGCTTCTATTTAATGTGTAATAATAGAGGATCCAACGTTAATGCTTTTATCTTCAACTTATCCGGTTTTTAATTGGACATGGTTTTCAGAAGCGGTTGAGTATTTTGAAATAGGATTGCACGTAAAATTTGTCATAAAATGCAACTATGTAGTTTAAAACAAAATGTATGTTATTGGCAAACATTGAAATGACTATGCTTACCTAGATGGTTGGATTATGTTGAGCTTTAATTACACAGACTCTGGGACAGGTGAAATTAATAAAAAAAATTACCAACTAATAAAGAAATGATGGATGGACTGTGTGAGGAGTGATATGGAAGAAAAGTGAGTCAGTGATAGCGTGACGGGGGACAGGACGGTATGGAAGAAGAAAACGTGTTAACGCCGCCGCCGAGGCCAACCCCAAGTAACATGGGATTAGGGTAGGAAGATGATGATGTAAAAAGGAACGTGGTGCACCGACCCCCATAGGGGTGATGATGGGGTACAAAACCAAAGCTTTTTGAGTCCGTCAAGTAAATGCTGCAAAAATAATAGACACATATTTTTGCTTTATCAAATTAATAAAAAAGCACTTAGATAAAGCGCATAAAAGTTGAGGAGTGGGAGCTGGCTACGTCATACCTTCATAAGAAATGTCAATTGTAACGTCATAATTTTTAGTTAACGTGACCAGAGAAAAAATGCGTGCACAATATTTTTTAGTAATCTGTCGGACTCAACTAGATATTTTTAGTGGTCATCATCATTTCAGCCGAAAGTAGTCCACTGCTGGACGTATTGATTCATTTATCTAATACTTAAAGAACACAAATGTACATAGCCCCTCTTGGAGAGTTACGGGATGCCATTGAGACGATTAATATGGACCTGGCTCGAATAGGTGACTGGAGTGCTGAGTTTGGGCTGAAGATTAATCCGACGAAGACTCAGGTGACTGTTGTTGGTAGTTCCCGGACTGTTCCTCGAATTGATAGGTCGACGCTTCCCCAGGTTTCTTTCAACAACACCATTATTCCTATAGCTAACACTGTAAAGAACTTGGGGATTTATATCGACTGCACTCTAGCTTGGACCAAACAACTGCAGGAAGTCAGTCGTAAACTGTTTGCTTCTGCGGGCTCCCTGAGACGTCTTCGTAATTTTCTTCCCATCACCACTAAAATTGCGTTAGCACAATCTCTTCTTCTCCCTATCTTGGACTATGCTGATGCCAGCTATCTTGATCTCACCCAAGACCAATTGGATAAGCTTGAGCGACTTCAAAATCTCTGTATCAGATTCATATTCGGCTTGCGCAAGTATGATCACGTTTCTGAATTTCGTACTAAGCTCAAATGGCTTCCTATTCGGCTTCGCCGGAATGCCCACATACTTTCTTTGCTTTATAACGTGCTATTTAATCCTTTTACTCCTCTTTATCTCAAAGAACGCTTTCAGTTCCTCTGTGACACCCATTCTAGGTCCTTGAGATCATCGGAAAATTTAAAATTAAATATTCGTATGCATTCCACTTCCTTTTTTGATAAATCTTTCACGATTCAAGCGGCTCGGTTGTGGAATGTATTACCAATTGAAATAAGACGTGCTCAAACACTGCCAACGTTTAAGGAAATGGTAAAAGAGCATTACTTGTCACTTTAATTTTTATTCTTCTCCTTTCTCTGTTATATATTTGGTATGTATTAGTATATTATATAATATTGTATGTATGTATTGTAGGTTATGATGTCTAAGTTATTTTATTTAAGTATGTAATTTTGTACACTGACAGCCCTAAATTCTTCTCCTATCGTACAGTCCATCCAAAGGTTGTCTGTAAGAGATTGCCCTGTGCGATAAGACCGCCCATTGTACACTTGTTTGGTGAATGTTTGTCCTGTACATATTTTTGTGGTGTACAATAAAGTATATAATAATAATAATAATAATAACAAAAATAGGGCGCTGGTGGCTGTTCTGGATTCGCAGTTGTCAAAATATTTTGATGACTGCGAAGACCTCACTGATACACATTCGATCATGTACTGCGCGGCTGTAGCGGCATGTCGTGTAGCCCACGTCAAATTCGCAGATGACAGAGCTACACGACCGAAACCAGCCGTACCGGCTTGGCAGTGCAGGATCGAGCGTCGTATTGGTGGGGCCAGAGCACTCATCGGCAAACTAATTTGTTTCAGGGAGGGCAATAATCGCCCAAGAGTGATGCGCTTTGTGAGACGGGCGTTTTCGGGGACTGATGTCAGCCCCCGAGACTATATATCCCATGTCACAGAGCGCATCGACTTCCTGAAAGAAAAAGTGTTTGCGTGGGCAAACCGTATTCGTAGGTACAGACGGAGAGTGGAGCGATACACCCAGAATCGTACATTCCAAAGTAATGAAAGGTGGGTTTATCGGGCTTGGGAGCGACCCGACCACGGTGTGACTGATACGCGCCTGCCGGATGATGACGCTATGTGTTCATTCTGGCGCAGCATCTGGTCGGTGCCTGTCAGTCACGCCGAAGGTGAATGGACTCGGGAGGTCGAGCGAGCGTGCGATCCAATACAAGAAATGGGGGCTATCACGATCAGCCCCCAAGATGTAGCCCGTGCAGTCCGTCCGTTGCCGAACTGGAAATCTCCAGGGCCGGACGGGCTGCACAACTTCTGGATAAAATGGCTACAAAGGTCGCACGCTCGTTTGGCATCTCAGTACCAGGCAGCCTTAGAGTCTGGTTCGCTACCCAAGTTCCTTACAACAGGAATAACCCACCTGCTCCACAAGTCTGGTAGCACTGCGGAACCCAAAAATTATAGACCTATTACATGTTTACCAACGGTCTATAAGGTTCTTACATCTATTTTGAGAGTCAAAATTAATAAACACGTCGACGATAACTCCATCATGTCGGCCTCTCAGAATGGATGTAGGAACGGGTCCCGCGGTACTAAGGAGCTGCTCCTCATAGATATGGCCATTAGCCAACAGGTTCGACGTTCCCGAAAGGATCTGTCGACATGTTGGATAGATTATAAGAAGGCCTATGACTCGGTGCCTCATACATGGCTCATGAGGGTGCTAGAATTGTATAAAATAGATACAACTCTACGCACCTTCTTGATGTC
This sequence comes from Orthosia gracilis, assembly GCA_947562075.1. Lineage (NCBI taxonomy): Eukaryota > Metazoa > Arthropoda > Insecta > Lepidoptera > Noctuidae > Orthosia > Orthosia gracilis. The sequence continues at coordinate 72,152,153 of OX387264.1, read as the reverse complement.
GTGTATGGGGCAATGGAGCACAGTCCTTCGCTATCCAGGATGTCGAAATATCCAGAGGAATAGCGAACCTGTAAGGATCGAGCGAGGTATATTCCAGGGCGATAGTTTGAGTCCACTTTGGTTTTGCCTAGCCTTGAATCCTCTAAGCATGATGCTGGAGAATTCAGGGCTAGGCTATCGGTTGAGGAGGGGTGGTCAGGTTATATCTCACCTCCTTTACATGGATGACCTGAAGCTCTTTGCCCCCAACAATCTTCAACTGATGGAGCTACTAAAAGTAACTGAAACTTTTAGTAGCGCCATCAGGATGAAGTTTGGTGTGGACAAATGTGCGGTCATGCATGTAAAGCGAGGGGAGATTGTGGAATCCGTAGGAGTTCAACTCACGGGTTCCATAAGCCTGAGATCCCTCTCTCCAAACGAAACCTATAAGTATTTGGGTATGTCGGAAGCGTTAGGTATCAGCACTACTGACATGAAGCAATCGTTGAGGGAGCGCTTCTTTGGCCGCCTGAAGAAGGTATTCAATAGCCTTCTTTCAGGCGGAAACAAGGTGCGCGCCTTCAACGGTTGGGTCATGCCGGTATTGATGTACTCTTTCGGCATACTCAAATGGACTCAAACGGAACTTGACGCCCTGGATAGGTGGGTCCGCACACTGCTGACTGCATATCGAATGCATCACCCACGATCATCGGTCATGAGATTGTATATCCCGCGGAAGTGTGGAGGCCGTGGCTTTTTAAATGCCAAAAACCTCCACAACCGCGAGATATGCAATCTCAGGGAATACTTTCTAAACACCGACGTGGGTATGCATCGAGATGTAGTAGCAGTGGACAAGGGACTCACCCCGCTCTCCTTGGCGAATGAGAACTGGCGCAAGCCTGTAGTACTTGATACTAAAGACCGCAGGGAAGTATGGCAGAGTAAGGAGCTTCACGGACGCTTTTTCCGGGCCCTACATGGGCCCGATGTAGATCAGTCAGCGTCCGTAGCCTGGCTGCGTTTCGGTGACCTCTTTGGGGAAACCGAAGGTTTTGTCTGTGCAATTATGGACGAAGTTATCATGACGAATAACTACCGGAGATTTATTGTGAAGGATGGCACGGTTGACATCTGTCGGGCATGTCACCGCCCGGGTGAATCGATCCGCCACATTATCTCTGGTTGTTCTCGTCTAGCTAACGAAGAGTACTTGCATAGGCACAACCTTGTAGCCAGGATTATCCATCAGCAACTTGCTCTGAAATACACTCTTGTGGCATCGGAGGTACCGTACTACAGGTATGTGCCCGACCCAGTTCTCGATAATGGCAGTATCACATTGTACTGGGATCGGTCCATCATCACTGACAGGACTATTGTAGCCAATAAGCCTGATATTGTGGTGGTGGACCGAATCGAGAGGCGTGCAATGATTGTTGATATTACCGTCCCGCATGACGGGAACCTCGTGAAAGCCGAGAAAGATAAGCAAATCAAGTATCTTGACTTGGCTCGCGAGGTTGTCGACATGTGGGATGTGGACACAGCGATCATTGTACCGATAGTCGTGTCGGCCAATGGCTTAATAGCCACGAGCCTCGACCAACACCTCAGGAGGCTCTCGTTAGGCGGCTGGGTCAAGTGCCTGATCCAGAAAGCAGTACTGCTGGACACGGCTCGTATTGTTAGGAGGTTCCTTTCTCTGGAGCCCTGACCGCCGGTAGCTTGGACCCTGTTCCCGATACCGGTGGGCCTCTATTTTTTATATTTTTAAATGTTTTTTGTATGTTTTATAAAAATATTTAAAAATGTATTTAATAAGAAAATAGTGAAATAAAGGACATAATAATAATAGCCGGACTTAATGACATAGGCCTCCCAAAAGCGTCGCCACACTGGTCGGTCCTGTGCGTTTCGCATCCACCGGACTCTCAGAGCCTAGACCAGATCATCGCTCCACCTAGAGGGAGGCCTTCCAACGCTGCGTCTTCCCGTACGTGGTCGCCACTCCAGAACTTTTCGACCCAAAGGATATTTCGTTTTTCTGTATGGTCCCGGTCGTAAAGAACTTCACCATCCACTTCTTACCGTGGGTGTCGTAAGAGGCGACAAAGGGACAAACCAGACATTGGGCAGCAGTGTTCTCTGTGCACTTTAACAACAAACTGCGATCGCCAACCCGCCTGCCAAGCGTGGCGATTACGGCAAACCCCAATATATAAAAATATTTTTTGTGATCATCGCTATTCAAATAAATTGGGTTAAGTTGCTTTAGACAAAGTATCTTTCTATCAGCGGAGGCGATGGTCGAAAAGCCAAAATGAATGGGATTAATACCGTGACATTTTTATAGCGTTTGACATTCCCATACATTGTAAACATTTTCCGATTGCTATGGCGACGCTTTCGTACTTGTTACTAATGTAAGGTCAGTAGAATGAACTAGCTTCTGCCAGCGGCTTCGCCCGCCTTAATGCCGAAAAATATCCCGAGGGAACATATGCCCGGAATTAAAAGTGTGCTATGTGCTATTCCTGACTATAATCACTTGTCGTGATGGCCCAGTGGCTAAGACCTCGCCTCTCGTGCTTGTGGTCGTGAGTTCGAATCCGGGCAAGTACCAATGTGACTTTTTCAAATTCATATGTACTTTCCAAGTTTATCTTGGATTTTGCTGACAACGGTGAAGGAAAACATCGTGAGGAAACCTGGACTTATAGTGAGTTTATTATAAGATTGTGCTCCACTGGTGTAATTGCTGCGAGGCGTTCCAGTGCGAGGATAAACTAAATAAATAAATAATCATCTCTGTGCCAAATTTTATCCATATCCGTACAGCCGTTTGAGCGTGTAGAAGTAACAAACATACAAAAACACTCTCACAAACTTTCGCCTTTAAAATATTAGTGTGATATTATTATACGAGTAGTCGACTATTTCGTAGGTACTTTCACATCTTCGGTAGTATAGTGGTAAGTATCCCCGCCTGTCACGCGGGAGACCGGGGTTCGATTCCCCGCCGGAGAGAAACTTTTTTTTTTAATTTCTATATCCTTGTATGTTTGGGTGAAATAATCGTTTTCAAAATGGTGTCTAAGACACGTTTAATGATACCTGTTTGTTCATGTAGTAAACTCGGTATTTCTGGATGTATAGGTGCTAGGTGTGTACTACTTATTACTTGAATAATACACTGACTTCTTGAAATTATGGTTATAATATAATTACTTATTTATAGTTTTTGAATATTGGTGGCAAGCAGAATGTAATAATAATTGGTTGGTTTATTTATGCGACTAGTCTTGGGCGCGCTCCGTTGCAGAGTGAGCCGGTGCGCGTCGAGTAGACGTCCATTTTTTTTTTCTTCCGGCCCTCTCGCAGTTCGATCAAAGTGATCGTCCACTGCTTAACCGGACTACCCAGTGGAGAATAAGCTATATAGCCACCAGCCAGGCACATAGAGTTGTCCATGCGCCGCTCAATTTAATAGGGATGTGCGTGAGGTCTGGGAGTTAACAATACCTTTTCAGAATACAAACAATTTAACATACAAGATTTTTCTTTTCTCCATCACTGTTTAAATATTGTTTTGTATTTTTTTTAACACGTACTGAGAGGAACTAGTATTCGCACCTACTCGCAGTTCATGCTAATTGCTCAGATGACAGAAACAACCAACCAAGCCAGTGATTTTGCCCGCATAAATATTAAAAAAATCCGAGAGATAAAAAAACCGGCCAAGTACGTGTCGGACTTTGCACATTTAGGGTTCCGTACCAAACAGCAAAATCAAGTTGGTTGTAATAATAAAAATGAGAGCATTTCAAAGAAAACATCTGATTTATCAATATTTTGGTATTTGTTAGGCAAATATACGTAATAATAAACATTATCATGAAATTTGAAGTTCCCACTTAGCTGAATATAATCCCCCCTAAAAACATTTAAAAAATTTATTTGATAATTTGTATTTGATAATTGATTGATAATTTGGGTCAACAAGATGCTTATACGTTAAAAAATTGGAAGAATGTAGCTCCAACCGTTTCGCTGTACAACCTTTGTGACTGACGACGGACAGACAGACAGACACGTGAGTAACGGTACGGGTACGGAACCCAAAAAAATTGAGTCATAACAAGGACAGCTTGAAGGAAAAAAAAGATAGAGTACTCTTCAAATAGCCGGCGGTGACCTCTTACCTAGCATCAAGGCTGCCTGCTTTTTTTGCTACTTTAAAAAAAGGATGAATACAAAACTAACTAAAAGAGACGCATCCGGAGGAAGAGGACGTGCTGCACTATTTTGCAAGTTTCGTCATGTCTTCGGTAGTATAGTGGTAAGTATCCCCGCCTGTCACGCGGGAGACCGGGGTTCGATTCCCCGCCGGAGAGAAACATTTTGTTTTTTTTTTTCATTCGTATTATAGCTTTTTGAATAAGTAGGTACATACATATCTATATGCTACCCACTCTACTTACAATAATTTTATTATTTTAATTCAAAAACACTTTTAAACAAAATTTATACTAAAATGATTTATACAAATCATTTATATTAAAAATTGCATTGTAACGAGAAACAAACGTTTGTGCAAAATTTCAGCTCAATCGAACACCAGGAAGTGCGTCAAATTTAACTTGCAAGTTTTGATAACAGAGATACAAGACAAGTGAATTTAAATAAAAGTTTGTAAAATAGCCTGTCGTAAAATTACTCCTTACTGGGGAGTCTACGACAGACGCACTTTTTAATGGAGAGTCTACGACAGACGCACTTCTTACTGGAGAGTCTACGACAGACGCACTTCTTACTGGAGAGTCTACGACAGACGCACTTCCTACTGGAGAGTCTACGACAGACGCACTTCTGGGCAATCAGTTCTTAGTTCAAATAGCCCATGCAAAGGTTTTTACAGCCAGCAATAAGATCTTCTTATTTTTTTTTGTAAAATGACTAGGTATTTGTAATGATATTTTATTACTTTTTATCATTATTTTTCATGATTATAGTTGATTTATATATCTACGCATATATTGTTTCATTATATTGTAGGTATTCAAATAAAAATCCTTTAGATTAGTTTCAAGAAGGCCTTCGAGCTCCCGATGATTCGAGCTCATAGTTATTTGAGATTTAGATGCATCGAGGTAGTGGACTGTTGCGCTCATAATTAATCGATTTCAAGTACTATGGAGTTTACGTTTTCGAGCAAGTGTATCTCGCGTCATTCGATATCAAGTAGAGAACCCGTTACTGACTACCTATTTGTTTACCACGACATGATTTAGTACCGAAAGATTTTGATTTTTTAAAGTGTTTACTTAATAATGAACAGGCAAACAAAAAGATCTTATTGCAATATTGTGTTCAACCCTATTTTTTTTTTTAAATTGCCCACTCAAAGAATTTCTCCTGTATCTTAGGTGTGTATACAAACATTTAAATACACACAAACCCTCAGATCCGGAACAACTATCTATAGGCCATACAAATATTTTTTCCTGTTCGGCAATCAAACAGCGAGCAGCCGATCGCTCAACGTACTAGTTCAGGCTGACTTATACATATTGCACTAAGATTAATATACAGTGTCAAAAGAGGGAAGAATAACATGGACCGATATCATAGAAATAATAAATACTTGTACTACTTACAACATGAAAAGTATTTGTGATTCAAAGTGCAGAATCACCCGTATGATTCGTTTAAAATAGGTACGTTATCGAAGCCTCGAGTAAAATAGTGCAGCGTTGGAACCTGCTAGAATCGACTAGTGTGAAACAGATGCTTTGCTTCGCTGTAGAGTGGATATGATACTTTCGTATTTAGGATAGGATTTCTTGAAGAACCAGCCCTTTTTCCCCTTGGCTTCGTCCCCGAGACCTCTCACGTTGGAACCGTGCTTTTTTACCCGACTGCCGAAGGAGGGTAATGTGTTTATCAGTCTATGTATGTATATTTGTTCCTATGTGGCGTTCTAGAAACCAAACTCGTTGGCCGATTTTGATTATTCTTACGACAAATTAATGTAGCCGGTGGCCTTGCGAGTGTCACCGACTACATTAAAATTGGAAAATAGAAAAATGGCGGATTTTGGGCGCCCTATTGTGGGGCCCAATTTTTGTTTTTCCCAGATTGGACATTATAATTCCGCGATATGAAAAAGGTAAAATGTTATTTGACTTGTTTTATAGCTCCGTCATATAACTCTCACAGTGGAACAACAATAGTTTTGGCACGTCAGAGTAAGGCCCTTGAAGGGAGGTGGGCTGGCTGGAGTAACGGCCACCAGGGTTCCCGCACAATAGTCCTCACTACGGCATAAATGCGGCTATTAAAGCCCTAAAGAGGAATAAGATAGCCGGGGCTGATGGCGTTGCACAGCGTAAGCTATCTTCCGAGACACACCGTAAGCCTTCCACAGATCGCCCGTACTTTAGCAAAAATCGATCAACCCGCCGTTGTTAATACTTATCCACTAAGCAGTCTCTTCTCAATATCTAATTCATTTCCTTTAAATCTCCGAAAACCAGAAAACTTATCCACTCTAACAACAATAGATTTCTATTGCAATACAGAATAATATTCAGAAGTGCTTTCAAATCGGATTCAGTTAAAATATTCATGTGATTGTGGGCACACTAGTGCTGCCCCCTCTTGGGGGACGTTGTGTCTGATTGCCCGGGAATTTTCCCGGAATTTGCCGGCAGTTCCGGCCGCGAGACTACTCGCGTCGCTGACTCGGCGATATGTATCGAGGGGTCCAAGTTATGAAAGAAAAACAAGACACAAATACTCCCTCTTTTTAAAAGTAGCAAAATTAGAATGCAAAAAAACTAACAATATTATTTTCACAAAGGAAACAGAAAACTGCCTACCAATAATAGCACTAGATGTTGAGATAACCCATAAATGAAAGGGTCGCAAAATCTATTGGCACTGGAAAGATCGGCTTTTCGTGTAATTATATTTTGTTGACATGAGCAATTTCCAAAACATAAAGCTGAAGTCACGGCATTATCCTGTCTTTAGTATGGATACACTTGATAAATAATTTTGGAATAAATTGACGCGTTATCCGCATTTAAATAAAGTATCACGTCAGCTAGAACCCCACGCAAAACGAGCCGAATGAGAGTCTAAGTGCGGCAAAGAGAGTCCCCACCAACATCATCATCATCAACGTATCGCGTCAACTATTAACGACAGTTTGACAATTTAATAGTTTAGGTTATAAATAATTACTTATTATAATATAAGGCTAGATTGTAATAAGATTCAATTCAGGTGAGATAGTGGTCAAGCGCGAACCTATAACAAAAAAAAAAAGATTAGGGTCCATTATTCTGATGGAAACTATGAAAATGGTTTTTTTTTAACGAGGCTGTCATCAAGTGCGAGTCTATGATAAAAAAATGATTATAAGCTTGCAATATGCATTTTTACGCAGCTATTCCCCATTTGAAATGCTGAGTGGGAAATACCCAAAAACAAGACGTTTGCAGAAGTCACGATTAATGATATCAGCTATTGCTCTTTTCTGATGGAAATTATTCTAGTAAGTCCCGAAGCAGCAAGAAGCAACTCTTCAAACAAAAACCCTTTTTCAAAACCTTCATTCACTTATAACTTGTACCATACTCAAACGAATTAGCGAACAATAGGGCACTGTTTACTTGAAAACTTGGTGTCTATAATAATGTGGAATTTATATCATGTGCCGTGCAAAAGGGAAGATGCCGATCAGCCGGTGTACGTAATGGATTTACTTTGGCAACCTGCTTTGTAGGTAAGTACACAATAATCACCAAGATGAGTATCGTGTATCAAGGCCATTGATACACGATTTTTCTTTTTATTACACTTGGAACAAGGTTAAGGTTAATTTAGTTATAATGTGATTTTTAATTTCGTAGACTAAACTGACAGCTGCTAATGACCTTATTTTTTTTAATGTTGCAAGCGCGGAGTATAGTGTTGTAGGCACAGATAACATAATACTGTTGTAGGTAAAGCGCAATCATAAGTGATGCATCGAATCGATGTGACATGGCTCCTCAATTTAATTTTACTAATTGGTGTAAGTAAATTAATGTTTTATGAATATAAACGTTATACATTTAAATATAACATAGTACATACATTCTCATAGTACCTACATAAACTTGTATTGTGTTAAATATGAACTCAACAACAAAAAAATGCGATTGATAAAATGAAGTCTGACATAAATGAGTAGAATCTAAATAAGGGCCGCAAGTTTCTAAATGATTTTTGTTTTGCCGTGATTTTTTTTTCATTTTCGATCTACTTCGATTTTCGATCACTCAGGATAGTCAGGATACGACATTATTTTTATGTAACATCAAGTGACAACCCCCCAAGTGTCAGTTTAATCTACAAAATTAAAAATCTAAGTACAGTAAAAATTTGCACGTTGGTTGTCTTAATTTCAAAATCTCTCTATGGCACTCAGATTTGATGTTAGAATACCTAATTATAAGTTAGGCTCGCCTTTATACATGAGCTGTTCTATTGTATTTATAAATGTTGGTTTTGTGAATAATAAAGAATATGAATAAATAGATAGGCTCCTCAACCACTGTATTCGTTTCATATTTAACTTGAGAAAATATAACCATGATTGTGTTGAGGTACAGGTCTGAGCTCAAATGGATGCCCATTCGCCAGAGTAGAAGTTTTTGTGCTCTAACTACGCTTTTCTCCCTACTCAACTCTCCCACCCCACCTTCTTACCTTAAATCTCACTTTCATTATTTAAGTTCTTCACACGCTAGAAATCTACGTTCCTCCAATAATCTTCTCCTACGGTATGCTTCTCTTACTACTGATTTTCTTCATTCTTCCTTTTTTGTATTCAGTCTATTCTTCTCTGGAACGCGCTTCCTCTCGAAATTAGGACGGCCACCAGTCGGTATGCTTTCAGCGGGTAGAGGGTCATCTCGATAACTTCTTTTTGTTACTTTATTAATATTTATAAGGGTATGTATTATAATATGTATAAGATATATTTATATAATATGTGTATTTAAGCTACTTATTATTGTTATTTTTTTGTTTTATTGATTGTATTCCAAGGTTTAAATAATGCACCTGCCATATTATCTCTTCACCATCCTTGGTTGACTGGCAGAGAATTCCTACAGCATTAAGTCCGCCATTGTACCTATGTGCATGAAGTTTAAATAAATAAATATGAATTTAAAGTAAAATCATTTATTTCAGTAAGACCATTAAATGGCACATTTGCATCTCAAACAGTCGAATACATACGGGTAGCCAGTTAAGTTTCATTTAACAGTTGTTCTGGAATAACACCTGCAATAAAGTGTTTTCGTGTTCAAAATAAAGAAACATTCATGAGCACCTTCACACCTGCTACAGTTTGAACACGCTGCTCAAACACCTCACAAAAAAGAAAAGAAATGTTGTTACCAAAAAAAAAAGAAAAGAAAGAAACTGCGAAACTGTTTGCACTACAGTTGGTTTCTTGTCGATCCTACGTTTCTTTGGCTCTCGCCTCTTTCCTCCTCTAATATTGGACCAATTTAAAATATATTCCATAAACTGAATGAGAAAAATATATACTGTGCCCCTTTGTTTTCCATTTTGATAATCTATTATCTTTAGAAGTACTAGAACCCACAAAAGACGCTCATAATTGCGCTGTCAATAAAGGCCTACTGTGCAAATTTGGCAACTAGAAATGAAAAAAGTTAAAAATATTAAACATATTTATTTTTCAGTATATGGAATATCTTTTAAATTGGTCCAATATTGGCGGAGGAAATAGACGAGAGTGTCCTCGAATTATGACTTTTTACTTAGGAAATACAGTCGGATGTCTGCGACCACATTTCCTCTTAAAGACCCAGTTCCCCATGGAATCTTACTATAGCTCTCTCCAAACTTCTGGGCCGCCCTGAAATTGGCTTTCCGAATGCGCGAGGCACGAAACGGTGCTGTTTTTGATATGAGATTTACTACTGCTCAGCCATTGTACTGAACTTCAGGGCAGCCAAGAAGTTTTGCGAGAACTATGCTCCAGTTAAACGCAAATCCAAAACAAACACAGCATAACATAACTTCACGACTGTATCCCCGAAGGGTTGGGCAGAGGTGCACATACAGTACAAACACATTTCACTAGTTATATTTAAGTCCCATGGAATAGGGGGCGACTCTGTAGCCATTACCAGGGCCTAAATTTAAACTCCGTACTGCCACTGGGAAATTTCAGATGGAAAAACCGAAAAACACTTTTTACACGACCCAGGCATCGAACCCACCACTTCAGCAATATCGTTTATCCAAAACAAAATGTTCCAATTTCAAACCAGAACCCAGCCAACTCTAAAGTGCTGTAAAAGTCGTTGAGTTTGAAAATGGCTCGAATTACTCCCCCCATCTGATATATCTAAGTGAGACAAGGATAAATAGCTTTAGAAAGGGACAGAAGACGATTTCTTCGTTTCAACAACATATGTAGATGTCAGATTAACGGAAGACCTGATATACGTCGGGTTAATTTAAGTTGAACGGAGGTGTATGGGCGAGGAGAAAAGAGTTAACTGTCGTGTAACATGGTTCAGGGAGTGCCTGTCAGACAGTGTACAGCTGTAACCACTTAAGACAGCTACATGACACTTGGGAGACATGGTTAAAAGATTTATTAAAATAGGATACCAGATTAATGTTATCAGTATGTAAGGATCGTAACTGATGGCGTTCTGAAGTTTCTGCCTACCCCCATGGGAAAAAAGGGGAGAGTTTTGTACGTATATATGAGTGTATGATACCTGATTTGCATATTTATCTCTTTTACAAGCTTTTTATTAACTTGCAATGTATTTATGTATGTTCAAATCATGCAACTGAATTTTAAAGCGGTTATTCTCAAAAGTTAAGCTGAAATTTTGCCAATGCACGGTAGTTTTTTTTTTTATTGTAGTACATCATTTGACTTAACCTAACTCAGTAAAATCGGACAAAATTTGCAAGCACGAGGTAAGTATTCAAATGTCATACATTAGAAGTCACGTCAGGAACTATGATCAGAGTTCTTATGATAACCCTGGCTGACAAGCGGGTCTAAGAGCATTAAATCAGACTGAAAAATAAAAACTCCATTGCTTTACGTGAATTTGACAGACTGCTCCTGCTGCTTAATTTTTAGGTCAATTCGGCTTTAGCCTTGCGAAAACCAAATCAACTATCAAAAGGATTCTCAATGTTATTTAATTTAAAAATTTCCTGGGATCAGCCAATGTGGCGACGCCTGGGAGAGACCTATGTCCAGCTGCAGTGGACTTCTTTCGGCTGAAATGATGATGATGATACCTCTTCACTTGCTATTTAATGTGGCAATTCTGACTGCGTTCTGGGCACTTTTTCCATTGACATCGATGTGGACGAATTATTTGACAGTACAATGTGCCCATTGCCCTTGCTCCTTTGTATATTCGTCTTTAAGTTTTAGAATACTGAATATGCCTGTTCCAGCACTTCTGTCCGCGTCTGTACCTTTAACCTCAGTGATTCCCCAGGGGCCCGTACAATATAAGTCTCTTGCAGCCAAACTAAACTTAACCACCTACCGTACGAGCTCGTACTAAATTTATTATAATTGCGCCATCGAACCGGGCACACCCGGGCCATTTTCTTATATTCTTGTACAACGCAGTGCGGTATTTTACAGATTTATGAAACTTATCAAGTTATGATTATTTAAAATAATGTGTAAATTCGGAGGTGGAAATAAAAGGCCTTGAAGATGTGGGTTTCGAAAAAAATTAAGTTGTATTACTTATACTGTCAACATTCGATATTTCGCAGAGCACCACACTTATTAATAAATCGAAATGTAAATTGAAATGTAATGATGGAAATTTTGTAATTAACATTGACTTGAAGCCAAGCCGACAAAATGTGTAGAGTATAGCAGTTTTCCGCCAAGTTTTTATTAGTGAAAGGAAATCTTACTTCTTGTCTTACTAATATTATAAATGCGAAAGTTTGGATGGATGGATGGATGTTTGCTACTCAATCACGCCAGAACGGCTGCACGAATCTGGCTAATATTTGGGACAGAGATAGATTATAGTCTGGAAAAGCACATAAGATTTTTATCTCGGGATAAAAATCTTATGTGCTTTCTTGCCTTGGGATGATAAAATATTTTCACGCGAGCGAAGCCGCTAGCAGAAGCTAGTTATTCATATATAAAAAGGACAAAAAAACACATTTAAGTGAGTTTTTGAAATTACAGTTTGACCTAAAATTACATTTTGATCAAATCCTCATCATCTTCCTGCCCTTGTTACTTGGGGTCGGCGCAACACATTTTATTCTTCCATATCGTCCTGTCCTCCGACACGCTATCACTGACTCCCTTTTCTTCATATCACTCCTCACACAGTCCATCCATCATTTCTTTGGCCATCCCCTCCCTCGCCATCCATCCACATTAATATTCATAACTCTCTTAGTAACATGCGTTTCATCCCTCCTCATCAGATGACCATACCAGGACAAACGGTTTCCTTTCAACTTTTCTGTCACTGGCGCCACTTTCAGACTTCCTCTAATTAACTCATTTCTCACTTTATCCATTCTCGTCACTCCGCACATCCATCTCAACATTCTCATCTCTGCCATATGCTATCTCTTTTCATCCATCTTTTTCACAGCCCAACATTCTGATCCATGCAGAACGACTGGTCTAATCACGGTCTTGTAAATTTTCCCCTTTAACTTGATCTTCATCAAATCCTAAAGTATCATAAACCTAAAGCCGAAAGCAATTTTCTTTAAAGAAATATAATCAACACCCTTAATGAATTTCCCAAAATATTTGCACTATTATAATGAGAGGGGCTGGTACGACGAACCGTTACTATCGCCTAATCTACCCAGCTCATCCGGATACCACTCAACAGGTAAAGGGGAGAAACCCCACGAAAATTATTTTCAACATTGGCTGTACCGCTACAAAACATGCTATACAGAGAACTTTATTGTTTTTTGCAATTATTGCACTTAGAATTTATTTATTCTCGTCAAATCTCATTCACTCACTTTTTACTCTATTTTCACTTTATTTAAAACAAATAATTGCAGCAGCACTAATATTTCTCACTAGGTTTCATGAAGTTTAGGTTACCACCCGAGGAACATATCCACCAAAAGTCCTGATTGAAAAAGTGCAATAACCTGAATTTAATAATGTAGGGGTTACATGAATTAATCCAGGTTATTACAGTCCAATAGTGAGTGCACACTGCACACATTTAGCCACATGGCTAAGTCGATAAGTCATCCTAACTCTCCTGCCATAATCCCAATTTATTTGAAGTCCTCTTTTTTTAACATAGATCTTCATTTGCACCTCCTTTCAGGCCACATCATCTATCGCAAAATGAAAATTACATAAAATCATCATCTTTTTTTGCCTTAGTACCGAATAGTTGCCAGCCGCGGTGTATAGTGAGGTCCTCTTTTTAACCGACTTTCCAAAAACCAGGAGGTTCTATGTTAGACTTTATGTATTTTTTTTTTAATGTTTGTTATGAGATATCCTCTGGCTATAAAAGATTTTAATGGGAATATAAGGTACCAAAACTAAAAAGATAAAAATTAAAACACATTTTAACAAATAAACTAAACCGACTTCCAAAACAAAACACTACAAAGCGAAAAATAACTTTGTTTTCTGAAGTCTGTGTCAAATAGGAAAAAGAAATAGGTACCAAAAACACCGACTTCCGAAAATAAAGTTGTTTCGCTTTCTAGTGTTTTTTTTTGGAAGTCGGCTTAGGTTTTTTGTTAAAAAAAAAAATTTTTTAATTTTACATTGTTTCCAGTACAGTCCGAAATGGATCTTCCTCATCCCATCTTTCCTGTGTCTTTAGGTGTCGGGTGACGAAGGTTGATCACCGGGCGCTCCCGCTGATAAGTCACGGATTCGATAGCCAACCCAGTCGGTATATTTGTTAGCTATCATCTTTGTAATATGCAATTAATTAGGTCATGCTGATTTTATGTGGGTTTACTTTTATGAAAAGATGCAGGAAAAGTGTATTTTGATGAAATTTTTGAAGAAAAATGGTGTGAAAGATATTGGCAAGAAAGGGATGTACGGAAAAGGACATGATAGCACACCAAATAAATTTTGATAAGGTCAGGTGAGTGATGATGAAAGATGTAAAACGATTGTAATTGTATTGATGTGAAGCGTTTGGACCAAATACTCCTCGGTGAGGAGGAGGAGAGGAGAGGAGGAGGAGGGGCCTATTTCCAGAAGTGAACTTCTATCGGATGATATGATGATGATGATGTTAATGCATATTTTTTTTAGATATAATGGCAAGAAAGTGATTAACGATTGAGATGACAGCAAATAGGAAAACCGGCCAAGTACGAGTCGGACTCGCGCAAGAAGGGTTCCGTACCATTATCGCAAATAACGACAAAAAATCACGTTTGTTATGTGGCGGCCCCACTTAAATATTTTTTTTATTCTGTTTTTAGTATATGTTTTTATAGCGGCAACAAAAATACATAATCTGTGAAAATTTCAACTGTCTAGCTATTACGGTTTATGAGACACAGCCAGGTGACAGACAGACAGACAAACAGACAGACGGATCGCGGAGTCTTAGTAATAGGGTCCCGTTTTTACCCTTAGGTTACGGAACCCTAAAAAAAGACATGTTACACCGACACCAAATATTTTTTTATAAGGGCAGGTGAGTGATGATGAAAGATGTAATGCGATTGTAATTGTATTGATGTGAAGCGTGTGTATACGCGATTTTATAAGATGAAGAAGAGTTAATTCATTTTTTTTTTTAAATTGAATGATATGACAAGAAAGGGGGTGACGATTGAGATGCCAGCAAATAGGAAAAAAAGACATGCTACGCCGACACCAAATACATTTTGAAAAGGGCGGAGGAGTGAGTGACGAAAATAATAAAACAATTTCAATTTTCTAAAGTGTTTTATCGCTTTTTAAATTGTTTTGTAAGTGCAATTGAGGCATGAAAAACATCTGTGAGACCCTGAGATAATTTGTTCCGTATAAAGTTAAATTATTTGTTTCTATGTTTGTGATAATCTCTGAAAGTTATGATTCGATTAAGATTTTTTTTATGTATTATAGGCTCGCGCTTGACCTCCATCTCACGTGTTGGTAAGCGATGACGTGGTCGACGCTTGCCTAGAAATAACCTACTCACTCTTGACTTAGATTGTAGCTGTCGGGAAACATGAACACCGGCAGGGAATTCCACTATTTATTGATAGAAAGCTATATTGTCGCTCAGTATGTATAATTGTAAGCCTACTTTTAGCCCAAAAAATGCACGACTTCTTAGATAAGCAGCGGGAAAAGTCTTTTATAGTAGACACGTTTTATTTTCCCACAACATATATACTAAGTACTGGATGCAAATCACAGTTTGAAAAGGTTACACTTGCCAGCTATAGGGATAAGTAATCTTGTAGTAGAAAATTTATCAACCTTTTCATCCTTAGAGCGTACACGAGCGAATTCATGCAAGGGTCAAAATTTCTGAAGATTCAAACATTGGCATCGGAAGATATAAGTACTTAAAAGAACACACAAGATTCTCATCTTATGAAAAAACAAGCTTTATCCCGTGGTTTTGCTCCCACGAATTATCCTATAGGGCAAAACTGAAAGAATTTTCTAAATTGGTACTTCTAAAGATTGCCATTAAAAAAACCGGCCAACTGCGAGTCGGACTCGTGCAGGGTTCCGTACAGACAGCTACATTCACCAAAAAATTAGGTAAAATTATTGAAGTTCATAAACAACGAAAGCATCTAACACTTCTCATGCAAAAGACATCGATCGATCGATTGCGTTGATTTAGAGATTTTATTTTTGCACAGCTCCAAGGGATTGCAGATCTGAGTATATGATATTAATTTCAGATCCTGAGAAAAAGTTCTTACGACAAAGGACATACGGACAGATAGACAGGCAGACAGACAACGAAGTATATCCTAAGGGTTTTTTTCCTTTTGAAGAACGGGACTCTAAATACAAACAATTTTACGTCTTTTTAATATTAGTTTCGACTCAACTCCGTTTTAAAGTCGGTATATGCAAACTAAATACCGAGAACATCTTCCAGCCAATAAAACTCTTAAAACGAACTTTATGTCCCAAAAAATATTTGAGAATAGACAAAAAAGGGCAAATTCAATGAAGTAGCAATCACGGATGGTCGCCGATCGTAAAGTGCGACAGAACACATTTATTTCCCAACAAATCGAATAAAGAAAAACAAAGAGACATTCCCTAAGCCATAAAACTCACCTTTTATTGTGAATGTTATACGTTTCTTTACTTTATTTACAACTTTTACAATGGGAATAAGAAACTTGTCAAGTGTAAACTATTGTTCAGGACCTACCGGAAAATAAAGCATTTTTTTTTTTTTTAATAGTTCGGCTTTGTAGAGCGTTCGTCTTTATCGCTAATGTATGCCTTAGATAGTATCAAAAGCTCGATATATCTTGTCTAGTAAGGCCCTTCAAGCTTGATCAACTTGTGTAGCTAAAGATGACCTATGATTGCGATTTGCAAAATAACTGTAAAGTTTAGTTTTAAACCCAAGGCTTAGACCGATATTCCTATTTATCAAATTAATGAATTTACCTGTTAATGCTTTTAATAACTTATACCTGTACGTAGTATAGTGTATAGTGCTATTCTGGGTGCATCGTCCTCACATATATGAATTTATTAATGTATGTACTTATGTAAATATTGTAAAACACTCTTTTTTTTTTTTAATTTAAATTAAGCAAGTGTGTTTTACCAGCAATTTCTCAAAAAGTGCTGTACCAATTTTAACATATATTTATTTATTTATTTATTATATGCTTTATTGTACACCTTAAAATACAATTATAAGAAGAAACTTAAAATTAATACATATACAATGGGCGGCCTTATCGCAATCCGCGATCTCTTCCAGGCAACCTGGTATGGACAGTAATAGTCTGGACATGAAGTGGGGTTGTCATCGGTGTGACAATAATTTTTCAAAAAACTTTTCAATTTTAACATATATTTATCTAGTACCTACATGCTTATTCAAAACAGCAAGATACGAGTATTACATACATTAGCAGACTCCTCCCACGAGTCCCCACAGTGCTTTAAAACGTTTTTGTGGCTACAGAACGTCCACAGACCACGGAGACATCTCGACGGGCTTTGCTATAGACGGTAATGTCATAATATGAGTGACTAGCTCTTTTCCCGTGGCTTCGCTGCCGTGGTCCACACCACAGGACCCGTTATTTTTTTTGGGATAAAAGTAGCATATGACACACATAAATAATATAGCCAATCTACTATCAAAAAGGAGGAGGTTCTATGTTCGACTTCATATTTGTTTTTTTTTGTGTATGTTCACCGATATCTCCGTCAATTGTGGACCGATTTTGAAAATTCTTTTTTTTTGTTTATTGGAGTATGTTTTAAAATTGGTCCCATTTAAATTTGGTGAAGATCTGATGACGAACTTCGGAGGTATACAACAGAACTCTTCAATAAATAACGGCAAATGTCTTGGGATTGCTGCAATCGCATGTCTGTTTATTGTTTATACCATTTCATAACATAACATCACGCCAGTACGCTCTAAAGGGGTACGCAGATGTGTACAGTTCACCTTGGTATACATACACCGGTTATGTTTAGTTTCATGATATGCGGGTAATCTATTCTTGCGTTATAAGTACTTTACTAAAAAACTTGCCTATAAGGTAATGTACAACTAAAAAGTGAAAAACAAAATACCTTTTTACAAAAAAAATACTACCGACTTCCAAATAAGAAAACTACAAACAGAAAAATAATTATATTCTTGGAATTCGGTGTCCATAACGCAAAAAATACAATTATTTTTCATTTTGTAATTTTCTTATTTGGAAGTCGGTAGTATTTTTTGTAAAACAAGTATTTTAATATTATTTAAGATTACAATAATCCTGATTGTATTTTTAGGTGGTAAGCGTTTTATTAAATGGATAGTATATTTTAGAAACGATTGTTTTGTCATGAACTTAACGTAACGTAAGGTAAGCCAAGTTGAATGGCAAAAGCTTCCAGCAATCATAAGCCATATGGTTTTTGCTATACTTTTGAGAAAATCTGCAGATACGAACCCCTATATTTCAAGTCATGTCCGAATAAAGAATAAAAGTCGAATTCACCTCGATCCATAAAATTTATAGTGTAGCTTGTTATTTATTGACATATAATCGATGTTTTTTTTCCTTAATCAGGGGAATTGAGTCGAGTGAAGGTCCTTCAAACTGTCTTCAAACTTGAGTTAAGCGTGATTGGCCAAGACAAAACCAATATAACATTAATGCATTCCAATATTTTAAATTGACAGATTATACATATTTACCTAAATTTAAAAATAAATCTATAAAATAAATTAAAACGTCAATAACTTAAATTAAAATTTTAATTAAAAAAAATAATATTTAAATGTCAATTACTAAAATTAAAATTAATAATGTCAATAAAAAAATATTTAAATGTCAATTACTAAAATTAAAAATTTCAATAAAAAATAAAGAAAAAAACTAAAACAAAAATCTAATAGACATTGATTTTACGATTAATTCTGATGTATCCTACTAATATTATAAATGCGAAAGTTTATATGGAAGGATGGATGTTTGCTAAACAATCATCCCAGAACGCCTGGACAGATCTAGATGAAATTCGGCACAGAGATGGATTATAGTCTGGAATAGCACATATGCAACTTTTTATCCCCGGCAAAGATAATATAATACTAGCATACAGATGCATCATCCCATACAAAGAAACCGTGCCGACGTAACTAGCGTTTTTCGTCTGATTAAACCGATTATATTTTTAACGTCGTTCGCATTCGGTTCCGTTGCATAGCGATATATATGTAGATGGTGTTAGTAGTGACTTGCAAGTAAAAGCGTTTACTCGGTGCATGAATATTTTGTTCTATAAATACAGTTCAGATTTGTTTTATAGTATTTTTTGCACGTTTTTTCAGTTCCATTGCACCAAAACGTGTTACAATACAAACTTAAACCATCGAGTGGAATGCCTCAGATATTTAAAATCGTGCCATCTATTGACATCAATTTTAAATGATCCGTTGAAATAATCTTTGAAATGTGAATTAAGACCCCATTATGGGAAAACGCCCCTGAAATAAATGATAATTTAATTAAATTTATTTTAATTATCCATAATACTGTGATTAGGAGAGTTGATTAAACAATAACATATAATTTTTATGTCCAATCCTAGAAAATGTTAATTTTATACAGAATTCAATAACAACACGGTGCATGTACCGCCATCTAGTGAGATTTATTTGAACCAAATTTTCTTTCTTAGCGCTGGGACCCCGCGTCCCCGGTATAATTTTCTCTCGGGATAATAAAACACTTTTCACGCGGGCGATGCCGCTGGCAGTAGCTAATAACCTAAATTATTGTTCAGTTTTATAAAAATCCGTTCAGTAGTTTTTGAGTAAACGAGTAAAAAATATTCACAGTTACAATATTGGTTATAGTAGGATTAGAATACAGGCGCCATCTCTTGTCGCTGCCAGCGCTATGATTCTATGCTCTATGGTACGGTTAATAGTCTACCGCAGTATATTCCCTCACGTCATATTCCAATGACTGGTATAATATCATGATGTTCTAACTGGAGGAGATGAGCAGAGACGTAGTTAAAATTAAGTTTAGTACCGTAATGGTTAACGAACTTGAGTGAGTTTGTTTATTTTATGATTGAATGGCAGGTATTTAAGTGTGCAGTGTGATGGTGTATCATTATTAGCAGTTTGTTTGTTAGTGCACCGGTCTCGTTCTTCATTACGTGACGATTCGACTCAAATTTTGTCCGACCAGAATGTTGACACCCATAGCTCCGGCAGAAAAGGAGGTTTTATCCCGTGAAGTTTCTATTTACAAATAATCATCAGTGTAGAAGACAAGTAAAATTTTAAAAACCCCAACACATTTTTATTTCATGCTTTTTATACTAAAATCCATCGAACACGTAATTATGACACGAAGTCTTGCGAAAATACCCCGATTCAAACAGTGAAACGCCCATATATTTTAAATCGTTGAACCGATTTTCATCAAACATAGCTAAGAACACTCTTGATAAAGTCAGCTCTCAAACAAAAAACTGAATCAAAATCTATTCATCCGTTTAGGAGCTATGGTGCCACAGACATACACACAAATACACAGATAGCAACACTCGTCCAACTTATAACACCTCTCTTTTTCCGTCGGGGGTTAAAAACAGATGAAAAGCAAATGACCTGTTGGGGACCGAATCAACTCAGCCCATACAATCTACTGCTGGGCTTGGCCTGTCAGGTTTTAAGTTTTGTCGTTGGAAGAAAAAAACACAACTAGAACCTTAAAGTACTTTTTTTTTTTTTCAAATTATTCACCACGTAGCATAATACACTTTTCCATTCGCTCAAACCAGTTATTATAACATTTATTCCACTCTAAAGTGGGGGTGTTCAAAATGGCTGACTTGAAAGCGTCGACAGCTTCTTCACCGGACTGGAACCTTTGACCACGAAGATTTTTCTTAATTTTAGGAAATGTAAAGAAATCGTTAGGGCTTAGGTCAGGACTGTATGGAGGATGGTCAAGAATTTTTACTTTTTCCTGCTTCAAATACTCAATCGTTAGACGAGCGCTGTGTGAGCTTGCGTTGGTGCAGGATGATGCGTCGCTTTGAGTTAGATTTTCGAAGTTCGGCGATGACTTGTGGTGAACAAACTGTGGTATACCACTCTGCGTTAACCGTTCTACGATCTTCAAGTGCAATAGTCGCAACATGGCCGGTTTTTCCAACAACGTGGCCACCATCTTCTTTGAAGTGCTTCGAGAACGAACAACTTTAGTCGGCTTTGGCTCGTCTTGAAAGACCCATAGACAGGCATAGATCCAAGATTCGTCACCACTGATGATGTCGTAGACGTGATTTGACTCTCCTCGGTTGAACATTTTCAGAGTTTTCTTACAGCGGGCCGCCTTTTGATCGTCGGCAAGCAGATACGGTATCCAACGGCAAACTAGCTTTCTCACACCAAGCGCTTCATCCAAGATCTTCTAAATGGTTGTCCCTGAGATACCTAATAGAGCCTCTATCTCTCGATACGCCACATGACGATCTTCGAGAATTAGTCGTCTCACAGCAATGATGTTATCTTCAGTGAAGGCGGATTTTGGGCGCCCTTCGCGAGATTTGTCATTAACACTAGTATGTCCACGCTGGAATTCTAAATACCAGCGTTCGAAAGTCCGCAGACATGGGGCTTCATGAACACAGATGTTAGCTCTTCGAAACTCTGAAGCCGTGTCTCTTCTAAACCGGGCCTCTTCTAAAGTTGTAGAAAATTATTGCACGAACATTTTCCTTAGAAAGATTCATTTTCGTACGTAACCTGACAGATTCCAATCGACGCTGTGACTAAACATTAATCCGCTGTGACTAAGCATTAATCCTAATACTTTCAACTGTTTGAGATTCAAAATTTAAACACATTCGAATATACAACAGTTCCAAATTCAAAATTGCCGGGAAATATAGAAATGACAGAACTTAAAAGGCGTGCCTCGTATATGGCGGCCTTCAAACTTCTAAGAAGAAAAAGGTATATTAAACGAAAAGCATTTAAATAAATCTCCCATAAACACAAAGTAATAAAAATATTTCTTTAAAAAGTTTCACATCTAAATTGTTACTTCACCGCTTGTCAGATCCCGGGGGCGGTAATCGTGAAAAATAAGCGAATTATTCCGTCGGAGCCAGCCTGAACGTATAAATTTTCAATCCTTCACCCGACTGACGTGTTATTTGCCCTATCTTACAGAAAGCTGCTTTCTAGTCAGCCTTATTTTTGCTTTGACTGCCTCATTGCAAGCATGATGGCTGAGTTCCTGGGTTCGACTCCCGGGTCCGGTAATGTGTTGTTGGGTTTTCAAACGACACCAAAAAGGAGGAGATTCTCAATTCGACTGTATGTTTTTTTTATGTTTGTTACGCGATTACTACGCCAATTGTGGACCGATTTTGAAAATTATATTTGTGTTTGAAAGGGTGTACTCCCGAAGTGGTCCCATTGTCACCAAGTCAGAATCTGATGATGGGATCTCATGGAAATCGAGGAAACTCCTCAAATAATGTAACAACCTCAATTATTATATATATAGTATAGATTACTATATATATAATAATAATATAAAGCTGAAGAGTTTGTTTCTTTGTTTGAACGCACTTATCTCAGGAACTACTGGTTGGAATTGAAAAAATATTTTTGTGTTGGATAGTCCATTTATCAAGGTAGGTATATATAGGCTATATAACATCACGCTACGACCAATAGGAGCGGAGCATAAATGAAAAATGTTGCAAAAACGGGCAAAAATTAATCCTTTTTGAGAGCTTTCGTTGCGTGCGCTGAGTAAGTGTTTAAAGTTACGCAAAATTCATGTATGTAGGGTAGGTAGGGAAGGGTAGGTAGGTAGCCAGTTGACGGGAGCGAAGCCGCGTGGGACAGCCAGTATTATATACAGGGTGAGCAAAAAATCGTTGATCAAACGAAACACGGCGATATTTGGGGAGGTAAGAAAAAAAAAAATACTTTATGACCTACTGCAAATAGCCCCAAAAATCACCCTACTTCGTTTGATCCACGATTTTTGGCCCACCAGCGATTTGGTATTTTCGTCAACAATGCAATCATTTACACTAGAAAATGAATGAATGTATCATTTTGTGAACTGAAACTGTAAAGAAGACCACAGTATGGCCACTGGAACACCTTAATGTTAAGTATGTACGGTGACTATGATAAAGCATATACTTATAAATAAATGGTACTGATGAAAACGGTACCACCGAACTGATCTGATGATGCCGGAAGGTAGACATTGGAACTGTGAAATAAAACAATGTATTCTACTCGCGTTTGGGCTTTTTGGAATTGTCATGAGATGTACTTTGGTTATAAATGATTTTCTTTGTACCTCAAAGAAAATCATTTATAACCAAAGTACATCCGACCAAAATTAAAAAGATAAAAAAAAAAATAACAAAAAATTTTAACTGATTGCCAAAAAGCGAAAAATAACTTTCTTTTCCGAAGTCTGCGTTGAAAAAAGATTTTTTTTTAATTTAATTAAATTATGTAAATTTAATTATGTACCTTAAATTAAATTATGTACGTAAAATTAAATTATGTACCAAAGACACCGGCTTCGGAAAAAAATAATTTTTTGCTTTATAATTTTTTTATTTGGAAGTCGGTTTATTTTTTTTGTTAAAATGTTTTCAATGTGGCATTTCCCAGTAGCAGTAGCAGTAGCTCGGAGTTTGGATTTGTCCCCGGTTGATGACAATACGCTAGCATGCTCACAGATCGGATGGTCAATGGGGAAGAAAAGTTTTGGAATATGCGGGAGGCGAGACGCACGGGACCGGTCAATGTGGTGACACTTGGCCGAGGCCTATGTTGAGCAGTGGTCTTACGGCTAAAATTATGATGGCAATAGGCTCACCACGTAATACATGGTACTCGAACATAACAGGTGAAATGTGGATATACCCTATACCATAATGTGCACCTCTGCTTAACCCTTCATTAGTTACAGGCGTGATTCTATTTTTGTTTTTAAAAACAGTGTTCAAATACTTTCTACACTAGAAATGTTCTCAGTTTTTGCTTCAGATATTAAGAAAAATGGGGTTTTCGACACGGCACCCGGCGTAGAACGTGACAACGTCTGGAATGAAAGTAATAAAATCATTTGACAGTGTTGGTACTATGTTTATTTTTGTACAAGCATTTTACTGAGGTCAATAATCGGAGGAAAAACCGAATTTGAGGTTGTCAAAGTGACATTCTATCAATCAGCTTCTTCTTCGTGTCAATGGTTCCTAGTTCTGAATTTAAATTTTCTTCGACCAGGGGGGTGACCATAAGCTCTTAGAGTAAGGTTATTTTGAGTGTGTGTAAGGGACAGATTTATATGACTTGTATACATCTGTCACTTACGCGATATCAAAATAACCTTACTCTAAGAGCTTATGGTCACCCCCCAGTACTCTGACACGTCGATAACTTTAGCGCTGCCCTCGATAAGCTCGAAAGGTCTCTATGGTGCTTAAGGAACAGGATAGGAGGTTGGGCATCATCTGTGGAGTAGTTCTGCGGAATCCTGTGAGCAATAACTATTGTTAAAAAGTACCTAGATGACACGCACTACCAAACTGTAAAATTTTCAGTCCCTTCATATTTTGTCTTTGCGACAGACGTGATCGTTCAGTCCTAAGAGTATCGATTTACCCAGTTACTGAGTTTTGGAGGTCAGATAGGCGGTCGCTCCTTGTCAAATACCTATTGTTACTCTACATCCGGTTAGAGTAGAAGTCGACCCCAACGGGGCCTACATAGTTGGGAAAATGCTACGCAGATTTAATGACAGTCGTTATTGTACGAGTATATGTAATTATCATTTTGTCTGGGTTGACTTTGGAAATATGTCATAAAAATCCTCTGTTGGTTCTTAAGATTTTCCTAATGGATTTTCCTAACTAGCCACGAACGCTTGATCCCGCACTCAGCAGTCGGGTTTCCGATCTCTAAACATGTAGTCTTTTGTGTACCTTAGAATCATAGATTAGAGTATCAATCCCTTTAAAGAGTATCCACAGCTTGGATACAAAGACATGTAACGTCAAGTACCATTCACAATACGGTATCGAAGCTTACAAATAAGGCGCGTTTGCAATGGTCGAGTAAATAGAGTTCGGGCCATTGTTTAAATTCTTAAAGACTTTTTAATGCTTTTTTAGTTATACACGGATACTAGCTGACTTCCGTGGCTTCGCTCCCGTCAACTGGCTATCTACCCTACCCTACCCTACCTACCCTAAGAATTAATACTATGATACGAATGTAAACACAACTTTTGTTATCTATTTAAAGTTTAAAACATAAAAGCTACTATTGTGACTTATATTATCTATGATAGGTATATTCCCTCGCAGATGTTTTGTAGGTAATAATGAATACTTTAATCATGTAGTACATAATTTGTATGTATCATCAATAGTTTTCTCAGTGCACGCCAAAGAATGAATTTTATTAGCAACATTTTGCTACTTTGGGTTACATTATTGCAATTTTCTTAAGGATCTCTATTTTTTTGCTAAAAAAATTATAGCCTATGTCACTCAGGAATAATATAGCTTTCTACTGGTGAAAGAATTTTCAAAATCGGTCCAGAAGATCTAGAGATTACCCGCTACAACTTCACAAACTCACAAACCTCTTTATAATATTAAGATATCATCCGTTGAATAATTTCTATTAAAATGGTCATGTAGCCTGACTATGGGATTGTTGACTCCCTGTCCTGTGTAAAAACTCATTTCAGGTCTTCTTCCAAACCTGACAAAGCTGTTATATTACCCAAAGCATGATCAGGAATAACTTTTTCTCCCAGTAAATGTCAGTTCTTTCGAAAAATACATATATCGCCTGTCCGTAGCAACCTTATATGTAATCTGTCGTAAACCAAAAACGGTTTTCTACTAAAGTAAACCATTCTCCTAAAAGAGTATCGATGACACCCAAAACTCCCAATTAAATGTTTTGACCAGAATTCGAGCATATCGCCAGCGTTAGTATTTGCCTCGTGGTCTTTCAGGATGGAGGAGCTGTTACACAGAGAGCAAGACAAGATGTGAAGCATAGTTTCTAATGAGAACTATTTCCACACGTATCTTAATCATTGAAACTGACTAAAGGTATTCCAGTAGTAACTCTAGTGTCTATTTGACACTTTACTTGACCAAATGTGAACGAGCCTTAAAGGAATCCTGTGTGATCTAAGCATATAAACTTGAAAGGCTCATGATCACAGAGCTCATGATCCAAACTCCGTGGAATATTGTAGGAGTTTTGAAAAACAGAAATGTATATAGCTTTTGATAATGCTAATAATAACTACTAGTTTTCTATTAAGTTTGCTGTTGAAACATTAAATCTAAATATTTAGCTAAGACAATTTGGATCACGATTTGCTTTTTTTTTGGTCATTGAGGGAAAAAACGAATGTATAAGTTTGTCCATAGGTGCAAACAAGGCAACGCGTGGTCATAATAGGTGGAGTAAATGAGTGACCGAAGAAGTAGCTATTGGACGTCCGTGGCGAGATTTTAATCCTGAAAATAGCACAGTATTCTTAGGCTTAACTTTGGATGCTAAGCTTCAGTGGGGCCCACATATAGATAAATTGTCGAAAAAGCTAAGCTCCGCAGCATATGCTGTTAGGAAAATTCGTAATTTAACTGACATAGAGACAGCCCGTTTAATATATTTTAGCTATTTTCATAGTGTAATGTCGTACGGTATTCTGTTGTGGGGAAATGCCGCCGACATCCAGACTATCTTTGTTTTGCAGAAAAGAGCTGTTCGATCGATTTATAAATTAAGCCCGAGACACTCTCTCAGAGAGTAATTTAAGGAGATTAATGTAATGACTGTGCCTTCTCAGTATATTTATGAAAATCTTTATATGCCCATAAAAATATAAAATTGTTTAAAAAATACAGTGATATCCATAACATAAATACTAGAAACAAACACAAATTTGTAGTACCTGCAACAAGGCTCAAGAAAATAGGTGGCTCGTTTCGATGTCAATGTGTACACTTTTATAATAAGCTTCCAAGCCACGTACAAGATCTAAGTGTTAATAAATTTAAAACATTCATTAAACGTAAGTTGTGCCAGAATGCGTTTTATACAATAAAAGATTACGTTGAGGACAAACAGGCTTGGGATTGAGCTGCTCCAATTAATTTGTTTTTTTTTTTTATATATTTTACACCGTGAATTTTGTTTTTTTTTTTGTTTTCTTGCAATGACAAGAATATTTACTTTTTAAAGTATTATATTATTTTATTTTAAGTTTATTTTAATTGTTGTGAATGTGAAGACTATGTGGATTCAATTTTTGTTTGTTTTTAATTTTAATTTATCCAAATTAGTTTTAATCATGGTCTGGCAGTTTGAGTAGTTTATGCGGCCTACCCGAATGTCCTTTCTTTGGTATTGTTCGTCGAATCGTTGAGCTCCTTAAATTCTGAGTTGAGCTGCACGGTTATTGACGAATGCGTGCACTGACTGGACAGGTCCACTCAATCTGGCTGGTTCTTTCCTCAAAAGACCATTTCAGACTTCAGTCTACATGGTCTTCACATGATCTAACAAAGATTTTGTCTGGACCTTAAAAGAGACTGTGACCTCTGAGTTTGTTTCGGCCTTTCTTCTCAGAGTAGTCAGATAGGAAACGCCGACTTCATCTAGTTTTAAAAATATGATCGACATGTAAAAGTGTTTGTACAAACCTACTTACAGAAATAAAATCATTTATCATTTATCAGATGGCATTGCCATTGCCATTGCCATCGCAGGTAGAACATGGATAAGGCTGGCACAGCAACATGAGTATTGGCACAAGAAGAGAGAGGCCTGCGCGCAGCAGTGTGCGAATTCGGACTGTTGATGATGATGTTGAATAGCAAACATAAATGAACCGAACCTGAAAGATTCTGGAATGGTGACTAACTACCGGCAGACGAGGTCTCCCACAAGGTGGACTGATGACCTGGTGGGGGTAATGGGGGTGAAGTGAGCTGGATGCAAGAAGCAAAGGACCGATTGATGTGGCGACACTTAGCTTGGGGGAGGTCTATATCCAGGTTGCGCCTATAGGCTGACAGGATAGGTCAAAAATTATAGAAAGTATTCCATTAGTAGATCAACCAATGATTTAGTCAGATGGAAGTAGGTACAACATAATATTATGAACGTGGACGATGCAAAACAATATAATATACTTCCAAATGAAAACACTACGAATTGCATAATAACTTAAGTTACGGAAGTCGGTGTTTCTGGATTTGTTTCTTCGTTTTTGACAGTAGATTTCGCTAAACATACAAAAGAAACATTCAGCTGAATTGAGTACCTCCTCGTTTTGGAAGTTGGTTAGAAATCGTAGCTGAAGTTTCACCGAAACACGTATGAAAATAGATAGGATCATTCTCATTATAATAAGCTCAAAGGGTACCGAAGGCCTTTTAAGCTTATGTTGGCAGATTCTATTAAATTTTCACTACAGAGCAAATACGAGTCTGGCCATGCATGGCCTATATATATTTGTGCTTGGTTTGCAATCTGAAATCTGAAAGTGTGTAGGTAAGTATTTGCATTGTACCCATGATTCGGTGATTTGAAAATTCGGCACAGGTAGTACGTTAACTACTAATACTAATGACATTTTTAACCTTATTTAATTTTGTATTATATTACATCTTTTAATTTTAACTAGAAATATCTGACATTAGTCCGTTCGCATGTTCTATACATAGATCGCAGTTACACAGGGAAACCTATAATTGGCCAAAAAAACTGTAATACGCATATTTTGTAAAATATTTTTATGTCACTGTTGGTTACCTAAATTGACCCGTCCCGTGCGTCTCGTATCTAGCGGATCCCCGCAACCTTCACCAAGTCATCGATCCACCTAGTGGGAGGCCTTCCAACGCAACGTCTTCAGGTACGCGGTCGCCACTCCAAAACTTTTCTGCCCCATCGGCTATCCGTTCTGCGAGCAGAGTGCCCTGCCGACTACCTCTTAAGTTTAGCAATTCTTCGGTATATGTCAGTAACCCTGGTTCTCTTACGGATCTCTACATTTGTGATAGTCCTCTCCTTTCAGATCAGAGCTTTGGGTGACTGTAAGCTTTCTGATGAGGCCTATTGCCTAATACTTATAATCTATTTGAGATAACATTAGACATTTAAATAAGCCCGTTCAACCGCTTTTGACTTCTATTGCGTTGGTGATACGACAAATGGTAGCAGTAGTAAACAGTTGGCTTTGGTAACAGGTTTATGCTCTTTATGTCATCCTTATGTTTACAGGATAGAACTCAAAATCGGTTGAACAGACTGTAAAATGATTTGTGAAAAAATCTAATGTTATTACAAATGGAGTATAGGTGCAAAAAATATTTAGTCTAAAAACAATAACAATATAACATCACGCCTATATCGGTTCGGTTCGGTTAGGCAGGGGTGCACCTGTTTTAAGTAAACACACATTTTGACAGTTACGTTTTAGTCCAATGCAATAGGAGGCGAGCCTACTGAGAAATTCCAAATCGAAAACTCAATAACACTTTGGCCGACCCAGGAATTGAACCCAATAGCTCATGCTTAGCAGTAGTTCTTGCAAGATGACATCACAAAGACAGCGGGCCCAAATTGGTTACAAATAGTCTAAGACAGAGACCAGTGGGATTTTGTGGAGGCGGCCTTCACCCGGGAAGGGGTTCCTACAAACCAAATTAATTAGTACCGGTATCTACGCATTATTAAATTTTATTAAAGTTATCATCTTCCTGCCCTTGTTCCAAGCTACTTGGGGTCGGCGCAACACGTTTTCTTCTTCCATACCATCCTGTCCCCCGTCACGCTATCACTAACTCCCTTTTCTTTCATATCACTCCTCACACAGTCCATCCATCATTTCTTTGGCCTTCCTTTCCCTCTCCATCCATCTGCATTTACATTCATAACACTTTTAGTAAAGTGCGTTTCATACCTCCTCATCACATGACCATACCATGACAAACGGTTTCCTTTCAACTTTTCTGTCACTGGCACCACTAATCCATCTATTTCACAGCCCAACATTCTGATCCATACAGTATGTCAGGTTTAATCATGGACTTGTAAATTTTCCCCTTTAACTTGAGCGGCATCCGTGAGTCGCAAAGTTGTTCCACTGAACTGTCGCCATTTTATCCATCCTATTTAACCAGTGCGTTACTTCTCGGTCTACCTCGCCATCCCCATCGACGAGCGACCCTAGATACCGGAAGTCGGAGCAGATCGGCATGGGTGTTGCAGCGAGAACTATAGGCTCGGAACTGGAGAGACGCCAAAATGACTGAATAAGTATTCTTTTTTAGTTCTGCTCAATTTCAAGCCAACACTCTCCAGTCTGTGCCACCACACCTTCAATCTTCTCTGGACCTCTAGGCCAAATACATAATATAATAATATATATACATATATAGTAATAATAAGTATTAAAAAAGATAAAAATTAGATAATACATAGATAGTTATAATAGATTTATAAACTTATATACACAATAGATATAATCATAAGTTATACTTATATAGATTAGATAAGATCAATTCACAAATGATTAATATTATATAAACTAAATTACGGTTAGTTATTAAAAATATAAAAAATCATAACATACAGAATAGATATCTACACAATACGCTATGTACATGTCGCATCAAGGCTGGCCGATAGATGCAAACCATCGGGAAGTCAGGATGTATTCCCTTAGGTTAAGACATCGTGTATGGGCAGGTCGGTGCGTACAGTCGTGCAAATGAAATAACATAAATTATTCGATACACTGGGTTTATTTAAATAGTTTACAGTTACAATCTTGCTCACTAATATTACTGATCGATACCGATTCTACAACGTCTTAGCTCTAGGGCGGTCAGTACTCAACTCTTATATACTGTGTCCCCACCACACAGGTCGTTAGAGGAAGCGCGCCACAGCGTAGTTGTTCTTGATTTGCCGACAGGTGGCGTGCTCGTGATTTGTTTTGACGTCCGTACTATTGACTAAACCCGACACGGCCATCCTGCGATACAGGCGTCCTCGTCTGTTCCTCATTGTCAGGTTTTAACAGTGTATCGAATCATGTGGAAATCCTCAATGGATGTCCTCAGCCCTTGGGGAAAGCTGAGGGGTCTGTCAGACTCTTACTGACTAAAACCACATGGTGTTCTCTAGGCCGTAATTCCTATTGAGAGGCGAGCGTGGAACACAGCACGTCGCCTTCTCTGGCCTCTCTCAGGTGACAGACTCCCCAAATCTATCACCCGCAGGCATTATCTTCTTGTCCTTGCTCCATGCCATCTCATGTCGTGTTGCGCTACACGTTCTTAGTCCACTCCGTTCTACCAGTCTCCCATCATACAAGGGAAGTTTTCTGAAACACACAAAATCTCCACACAGTATTCGCTCGTCCAATCCTGACTCATACTCTAGGTGAGTGAGGAAACATTTTGCATAGTTACATATCGAAAGGATCACTGGTCTAGGTATTTCTTTACAACAGAAAACCCCTTCAGTTACAATCAAGCTGGTCTAAATCGTCACCCACTAATGCAGGTGAGATTCCTGCAGCACCTCGGAAGGATCACTGGTCTAGGTATTTCTTTACAACAGAAAACCCCTACAGTTACAATCAAGCTGGTCCGAATCGTCACCCACTAAAGCAGGTGAGACTCCTACAGCGCAGTTACAGTCAAGCTGGTCTGAATCGTCACCCACTAAAGCAGGTGAGACTCCTACAGCGCAGTTACAGTCAAGCTGGTCTGAATCGTCACCCACTAAAGCAGGTGAGACTCCTACAGCGCAGTTACAGTCAAGCTGGTCTGAATCGTCACCCACTAAAGCAGGTGAGACTCCTACAGCGCAGTTACAGTCAAGCTGGTCTGAATCGTCACCCACTAAAGCAGGTGAGACTCCTACAGCACAGTTACAGTCAAGCTGGTCTGAATCGTCACCCACTAAAGCAGGTGAGACTCCTACAGCGCAGTCACAGTCAAGCTGGTCTGAATCGTCACCCACTAAAGCAGGTGAGACTCCTACAGCACAGTTACAGTCAAGCTGGTCTGAATCGTCACCCACTAAAGCAGGTGAGACTCCTACAGCGCAGTCACAGTCAAGCTGGTCTGAATCGTCACCCACTAAAGCAGGTGAGACTCCTACAGCGCATCACAGATCAACACCCACAACAGCAGGAGTGATCTTGACATCCCATTTACAAAAATGATCATCTTCCACAAAAGTAGAAAAGACCACATACTAATTGATCATTCCAAAGATTCTATTATAGCTTCGGAATTATCTACACTTAAGGTGCGAGAGCATATGGAAAATGTTTCCTCCGACTCCGAGGGCGTATTATTAATTACAGGTACAAAAGACATACCGAACTCATCATCTGTCGTCACGGTCCATTCATCATCATCATCACCATCATTTTCGCAAATTTCCAAATAACCTTCTTGCCCTTTAGGAACTTACTTAAATTTTACTACCCTTAAATTTTTATTAGCAATTTTATAAATTCTGTTAATCAAAATTAGAATACCAAAATTATTTAAATTTTCGCAATGAGG
This sequence comes from Orthosia gracilis, assembly GCA_947562075.1. Lineage (NCBI taxonomy): Eukaryota > Metazoa > Arthropoda > Insecta > Lepidoptera > Noctuidae > Orthosia > Orthosia gracilis. The sequence continues at coordinate 72,119,740 of OX387264.1, read as the reverse complement.
GCTTGACGATTCGAACGTCATCAACATTAACATGGTGACCTCACCTCTGGCGTGACTATGTGAGTTTACCTTCTTTCAACGTCATAACTCAAAATGAACCTTCTGCAAGGTCTCTAACATAAACATGAACATTCACACCAGACATAGTGTCACACAGACTTACAGGTGCCATACAGGCCTTCAGTTGACACACAGGCTCACAGTTGCCACACAGGTCAACAGCTGCCACACAACGCTCGGCTACTCCTGACCAAAATAGATCATTGGGTTCGTGAAAATAGGGAAATTTTAGAACTCTACTCTTTAACTGAATCATTACCCTGGGCCATGTACCACAAATCGATCCAAAAAAACTTTAAAAATTCTGCTGCTGCAAAAACTGTCAAGCTTAAAGAAACCCTCGAGTAAAATCTTCAACGCCACGGCCCTCTAGCCGACCAGTAATTGTATTGCTCTCACAACGGTCTCTAGACCCCGACCTCCACCAGAATCCACTGGTACGGTCAATCATAATATATTCGATAGACTGAATTACTAGACACTTTAAGCTTGCTCGTCATCATCAAAATTCCCTTAACATCAACATCGACTGGTACATGACCCGTTGGCATCTTCCCTAACCTACCGCGTGCATACTTTTAGGTCCTAAGCATTCCTATTTAAAGCTTTCATTGTATAACTATCACTGTCCTGTCTAATAACCTATCGCGGACTTAATAAAGGGCCCATTTAGTTTTCACACTAGAGTTGCCCACACAACACTATTGATTAGAAAAAGATCCGACGATCAACAACTAAATAAAGTAATTTTAACATTTCCGTTAATCTTTACCATAATTCAAAGGCAATGCATACTCAACGACACCTCTTCGTAGACCCATCGCCACATGTTACTCATGAGGGGCAGTCCAGAATTTGTCGCATGAGTAGACATGTTAATCAGATTTGGTTTCACTACCACTGTTATCAACTATGATGTCTAATACTCAAGGAACTTGGTGATCGAGGATCCTTCCCAAAAGATTCGCACTTTTTACTCAAAGATTTACATACCGACTGCTAACAAAAGGGAAACAACTAACCCTGATAATATTAAGGAGCTTCACGAATTAATTCGGATCAAAATCTTTTATATCAACAGTAACCATTTACTATCGCTCACTACCTCAGTTTTTATGTAAGGAAAACGATCGCGAGATCTACTGCTATCCTAATGTTACTTTGAAAGTAAGCAAGTTAAGTCAGATCTGAAGACGGTGGTCGTAAATCGTGACGCAACATAAGATTTGTTCTGAATACACGTAAATGACCAGTACCGTTACTAACTCGATACAATTGCGATGGCCCTACGTCATTACTAACTGGCTTTGTTACTGAAAATCTCCTTCTTATGGGATATCTCATCCTAAAGTTCGTATTGAACCAAAACTTGAAACTATACTGCCAATAGGAAACTCATTACCTAACTAATTGCTTTTTACAAGTGTGTCTTAATTACCTAGTGATAGTGCTAGATATAACCACTACCAATTCGGTGATCAAACATGAACACTTAAAACTCGAAATAGCATCTCTTCAGAAGAGAACCTTCCACCTCACTATCGAAATAACATGGAAGCGACTCACCGAGTATTCCATTTCAAACTTGCGCGCTCCCAACCTCAAACTGCTAGTCTGCCGATCCTCCTAACCTCTCAGATGTTGACAGGTCAGCCTTCGCATACAGCATCTGAACTGCTAGCAGCAGCAGAGGCTCCACTGCGATACAATATGGTATCTGAAACATGAAAAACACTACGAGAGTACTTGTTTACACGGTTATCTTAACCATACACAGCTTTGATGGAAATTAACCGGTGTAGTAACCTAAACCGGCACGGCAAAATGGGTTATTATGAACACTGAATGTGAATGCAGAGACCTTCAGTGTCTGACTACAATGTCCCAAGTGCCCAGGTAGGTATTCTTACTTCCAAACAATGATAGTCAGCCAAGGCCAGTCAAGGGCTACCGCCAGTGATAGTAGAATAATAACCCTTCAACAACACCTAACTTGACCATCGATAACTAACATGAAATTATAACCTAACACGGGCCACCCCGACGATCCATTGACCGCCACAAAACCAGAATTTTGAATAATTGAACACTCTTGGCCATAGTCAATAACAAAATGAAAACGACTCACCAGATTGGCTTAAAGATCCATGTGTATGGATCTTTCCACACGTCCTCACGCTCCTCCTTGACCTGTCCAGCTCCTTGGTTGTTGCTAGCTTCCTTGCTGCTCCGCTCTAGACTGTTTTTTTTTTTATTCTAGACTGAGGGTAGTCGCAGAAACGAACCACTACTGTTTTTTTTTTTCTCAACTGACACCGCATTTTTTTTTTTGCAAGAATGTAACCGCCATTTTCACTAGCATTGTTTTTACGTGTGATCTCATCAGCACGACCGAATCCCAATTCTGATGTCGCATCAAGGCTGGCCGATAGATGCAAACCATCGGGAAGTCAGGATGTATTCCCTTAGGTTAAGACATCGTGTATGGGCAGGTCGGTGCGTACAGTCGTGCAAATGAAATAACATAAATTATTCGATACACTGGGTTTATTTAAATAGTTTACAGTTACAATCTTGCTCACTAATATTACTGATCGATACCGATTCTACAACGTCTTAGCTCTAGGGCGGTCAGTACTCAACTCTTATATACTGTGTCCCCACCACACAGGTCGTTAGAGGAAGCGCGCCACAGCGTAGTTATTCTTGATTTGCCGACAGGTGGCGTGCTCGTGATTTGTTTTGACGTCCGTACTATTGACTAAACCCGACATACACAATAGATATAGAAAGTTTACCGAAAATAAAAAGCTTTTTAATTTAATTTTATTTTATAGCAGTAGCCTTAATGTGAATTATGGCTTTCCTTTACGGATGAAGATTTCCATTCGTACTGTCAACAAAATTAAATGACTGTTTTTTTTTGCAATTACAAAGTTAAAACGCACTGGTATTCTAATGAAATTTTCGAACGATCTTTTACTCCGAAACATGGCAACCAAGGAGGTAACTTATCAAAGGGTTTATTTAAATTTCGAACTTTCTTGCAAATAGAAAGCTGTCAATTGAAAAAAACAAAAATGAACACTTTAACGAGGGAAAAAATATTTTTGTTCGTTGTTTGTCATTGATTTTGAAAAGTAATTGTATTTGACAAAATGAGTTCTATATAGGTACTACTTAATTTTAATTTCCGCGCATTATTTGAGAAAAGTATTATACAAGCCTTGGCCACAACTAGGCATTGATGGACTTACGTATGCGTGCCTCGGTTACGCCTCGGCCCAATTTAGACGTTCGTCCATCAATGCCTCTTATGCTGGCCGCTGCAGTACCTAATGTATTATTTCACAAACATGCTTGGCAATTTGAGCATTGTTTTGACAACCTTCTTCGAGATAAATTAAAATTGCTGTACTGGTCAAATACATGTGAGCAGCGACTGGCAAAAGTTTTATGAAAATCCATATCTGTCGTGGTTAAGCGGCCAAATAAATTACATAGTAAACTCATATCTGTCGTGTAATTTAAAAATGGAACGATCTTTAACTCCGAAACATGGCAACCAAGGAGGTAACTTGTCAAATAGAAAGCTATTTATTGAAAAAGAAACAAATGAACACTTTAACGCGGAAAAATCATTGTTGTCCGTGGTTCGTCATTGACAGGAAGAGGCACCCTGGTGTATGCTGTTTGCCGATGACTTTGTACTGGTTGCTAGAGATCCAGAGCAGGTTGGAGGTATGGTGGCACAGACTGGAGAGTGTTAGCCAGAAATTGAGCAGAAGCAAAACTGAATACTTGTTTTGCGATTTTGGTGGTCTCTCCAGTTCCGTGCCCATAGCTCTCGCTGGAACGCCCATATCTATCTGCTCCGACTTCCGGTACCTAGGGTCGCTTGTCCAAGGGTATGGATGGTGAGGTAGACCGAGACGTAACGAACCGGATCAACTGGCGACAGGTCACTGGAACAACTTGTGACTCACGGATGCCCCTCAAGTTAAAGGGGAAAATCTACAAGTCCGTGATTAGACCTGTCATACTGTATGGATCAGAATGTTGGGCTGTGAAAAAGATGGATGAAAAGAGACTGCATGTAGCAGAGATAAGAACGTTGAGATGGATGTGCGGAATGACGAAAATAGATAAAGTGAGAAATGAGTACATCAGAGGCAGTTTGAATGTTGTGCGAGTGACAGAAAAGTTTAAGGGAAACCGTTTGTCCTGGTATGCTCATGAGATGAGGAGGGATGAAACGCATGTTACTAAAAAATTTATGAATATAAATGTAGATGGATGGAGAGGGGCAGGAAGGCCAAAGAAAATATGGATGGACCGTGTGAGGAGTGATATGAAAGAAAAGGGAGACAGTGATAGCGTGACGGGGGACAGGACGGTATGGAAGAAAAAGTATTGCGCCCTCCTCAAGTATCATGGGGTAAGGACAGGAATGATGTTATTCGTCATTGATTTTGAAAAGTAATTGTATTTGACAAAATGAGTTCTAGGTACTACTTAGTTTTAATAACCGCGCATTATTTGAGAAAAGTACTCTACAAGCCATGGCCATAACTAGGCATTTCTTACACGTTCGTCCATCAATGCCTCTTTTGCTGGCCGCTGCAGTAATGTACTATATACTAAGTATATGGAATGTCTCAACAAAATAATAGAGTTTGTAAGTTCACCTTTCAAAGTACCAAGGACATTTTCCACGCGCAGTAAATTCCATAGATTCCCTTCCTAGAGCTTCACGTTCTGTAGATTATGACGGGGTCTTCGAACTGATTTAATATTCCTATATCGCAGTTACATTCAACAGCATTCGCAGTAAATAAAATACCAATTGTCAACATCAAATTCAATTCGATTTTTAGCCGTTTCACTTGGAAAGAATTTCGTTGGCGACTGTCGTAAAATAGCTTGGTACTGTCGCCCCGTCGACCGTTCCCGCGCACTGAAGCTCTGAACCGAATAATTCACGAGAGTTTCCAACAAAACTCTAACTGCAATACTTCTAGACCTTATCACAGATACATAAGATCCATTTTAGATTGCACAAATCATTGTTAAGTTAGCAGAAACCGGCTCCAGCAAGCAGCCGCATCGAAAATCCTTTTAAAAAGAATTGAGCGTCCCCTCGCTGCAAACCTTTGCACAGATAAAGGTTTATTTAAAAATATATTATAGGTATAGTATATTATTTTAAAAATATGTACCGCAATATTTTGCGCTATATTACAAGCTGCATTTGTCATAGGTGTCGGAAAAACCGTAACTTCAAGTTGTTTATACGGTAATTGTTTAGGCGATATTTGATTACAGAAGAGAGTTACGGCTTTTCAGAGTTTTATTTATTTATTAAAAACTTTATGCACAATTACAAAGGTAATGCTTTAGGTATTTTCTACTAGTCGACATTAGGGTGGTGCAGAGTTTTTTGGAATGAAGCTCAAAAATCATTGTTCCAGTCATTGCTGTTCAATAGGCTTCCGAATATTTTACAAGGTAACATAAGAAATGAGTAGGTGTCAGCAAAATGCAAGCAGATTATCCGATCCGACAAATAAATCAAAAATATTTTTTCAACACACTCCTTGTAAAGTGAGCCTTATTACATCGCTTTTAGGGCCATAAACCGAGCTATAACACACTCGTGCGTAAACATATTACATACTAGTGCGTTATAGAATTATCTCTACAAAGTTAAATTAGAACCTTTCTGCAAGTTATATGCGAGTAAACAGAGCATTTTCAATTTAACCGGGTAATATAGCTTATTTTTAGTAAAAACAAAGAGGTTTTATGCCGCTGAAAATCCATATACATTTTTGGAATAAATGTAAATGTCCAAAAATGAGCTAGTCGTAAATTTTGTAACTACATCCTTCCATAACTTTGAAGAAATCTGGACCTTATGGTCTGAAAAGGCTAACACATGAACAAGGAAAACTAAAAAACAAGACATTTCAGAATATAATTTATCCAAATTCCAAAATCACTCAAGGTATTTATCTTTGTAACGAGTCTTACGAAAATTTTAAAGGTCACTTTTTGTTATTATATCGTTTAAGCTTTCCGGAAAAGAATGACATATTTTTTTATCGTTGATAGGCTTGATTTTTTATAATAATAAAAAAGACTAAATGGTTATCTCGTGGCATTAAGTTATGTAGTAAAAAACAGAGATAGCTAGTCTGGGCATATAGACTTAATCTTAACTCAAATAACAAACTTGTTTAAAAAATATTTGTTAGTTTACCGAGTTTTATACGTTCGAAGAATCAAATGCTCGAAGGGTTCTTGGTCCGAAAAACGACTTTCCGATTTTCAATACTTCGAATAAACTAAAAGTCAACATGTTGTGCTACAAAATTTTGTGACAGAAACGAATCGCTGCAAAACCGACTTCACGCAGTCTTGTCTGTCCTACCCTAGAGTGTAATTTAAGCCCGCGTAGGCGCGGAGGTGTGGGGCGAAGCTCGCGTGGGGCCGCCCAAACCCTGCAGCGCCGGAGCCGTGACAGAAACAAAGCTTGCTGCATGTTGCATGCCTGCTTGCTTGCTGCATGCCTGCTTGCATGTTGCATGCCTGCTTGCATGCTACGTGCTTGCTTTCGGCGTATTTATTTCGGAATTGTATTAGACGGTATTTTAATTATCGGAATTCGGATTTTTATGTTTTGAATTATCATTAAATCGGACTTTTCGTTATTCGATCTATTGAAACTCGGTATTTTAAGAATTGTATTTATAAACGTTAGGAATATTGAAATTTAGGAATTATAAAAATAGGAGTAATGATAAGTCCGAGTTGTTATATTCGGCATTTTGAACCATTCGGAATTATGAAAATCGAGTTTTTTGAAATTATTTTTTATGACTGACGGAATAAAGATTTTCGTATTTATGTAGTGTACCCCAAAAGTAGCCTGACAAGTAATAAACAAATCAAAATTTTGTGTGGCTATATATAATTATATCACGATATCTTGCGAAAATACCTCGATTTAAAGAGTAAAATGCGCATAACTTTTGAACGGCTGAACCGATTTTCATCAAACATAGCTAAGACCACTCTCGACAGTCATCAAAAACTCAAGTCACAAACAAAAAAGCTATGATGCCTGACAGATACACAAATACACACCTCAAACTTATAACACCCTCCTCATTTTTCCGTCGGGGGTTAATAAACAACTTAGCTACGGGCAAACTATAAGAAAAGCTTGGACTGCCGCAAGTGTATTTGAGGCTGATGGTTCATATGCATGAGTACATGCATGAAAATTAGAGAAAAATAAAACTGCATTTATGTGTTTCAATGATTTTCATTTTCTACTTTAACAGTAACATCGTCCATCGTCATAGAGGTGGTTCCAATGCCAATGAGCTCAGATATTTCTTCCCATGTAGGTGCATCGATCATCAAAACCAAGTCAGATTCTAAATAGGCGGCTTCCACTGAAAAACAATAGTGAAATAAGTTGGTTAAAATATTGATGATCTTTTTTTTATTATTATTGATTGGCTCGCGTTTGTCCACCATCTCACCAGATGGTAAGCGATGATGTTGTGTTCGACGATGAAGCACGCTTGCCTAGAACAAAACCTATTCACTCTTGACTACAGACATAAATCTAACTAGATAACGCAAGTCCCTCCATCTGTATGAAAACCAAGTGTGCCACTTTTTCACAAACAATTTAAAAACAAATTTAGTTACCAATGAAAGATAACATTTCCAATGCTTCGGCCAACTTTTTCTATACATTCTTTACAGCTTAATATGGCATAAAAAGGCATTTTTCTAGATTTCGGTGTATTTCCGGTGTCGATAATGCTAAACGAAAAGCTCAGATTACAGTCATTGATCGTAGCTTACTCCGTTTTTTGGCACGCGAAGTACATACAATCGCGTCATCTAGTTAGATTTAGGTCTGTGCTCATGACTTAAAGATACCCCCGGGTTCCGGGTTGTAACTATCAGGAAACAGACAGGGAATTAGACCGACAGGGAATTCCACTGCCTAGGACTACCTACAATAAAAGTATTCATATGAATAAATTAAGTATTATGGGTAGGATGTTCACTGTATACCCATGGCGCATCGCCGCACGTCTTGTATTCCAGTGAAACGGGCTAGGTGGAATTAAAACATGCAATTTTATCGTAAACTCCTAGTAATGTAAACGGTAACAAAATGACATAAGTAGATGATCATAGTCTCTCTAGTAGCGTTAACCTACCCCCTTTTCTTTCTTTTCTAACAACTAAATTATAGTAAGCAAAAGTGAAACGGAAAATGATATATTTTTGTAGTGAATATCCCATTCAGCTATTTTAGAAAGACCAACGAGTCCACTATTTACTAGTGGCAATCTTTTAACAATACTAGTAGCAGTAAAAAAAAACGGTTTGATTAGGTCAGTAAGGGGCAATAACAAAAACATGACTCAGTCAAAACACTTTTTGCCGTTCATTTAGAGTTTAGTCTTTTCCTGCATTTGTCTTTTACTTTTTTGTAGATGCCTTTTTTTTAGCTTGTAGAAATGCTCATTTATACTACGCTTCCACGGGGAGATAGCGCAGTTATGTGGGACTCTAACCCACTAAAACTCCACGGTTAGCACTCACCGCGAAGCCGCCGCGGCTGACCGTCACCGGACCCTCCTCTGGGGAGAACCTCCCATCACCAGCGCTCCAGAACACAATATGCACTGTGACCACCTCAGGGACCAAACCAGCACATGGGTGCCAGACGACCCCGTGTATGGCACCCTTGGTCCCCATTTTTAGGCCGCAGAGGATAGGGAGAGCGGCCAACGCTATACCTACAGCCCCACCGCGTCCGCCATCAGACGGTGGTGACCCCGTCTAGGCCGCGAAAGGTATGGAGAGCGGCGCACCGCAATAACGGCACTCCTCTCCCGCCGCGGCCTCCAACCCTCAGCCGCGATATCGTATGGGTATGGGAGACCCCATACGACATCGCGGCTCGCCTCAGTTGCGATGTCGCCTAGGTAACACCGCAACCTGCATTTTGGCCGCTACGTCGGCCAAAGCCCTGACGAGCGGCCCCTCCTCGGGTTGCTCTTCGCTTCACCGTCGGTGACCAAGCCACGGTTACTGAGCACCCCGTCTCGACAATGCGGGAACCCACCGAGGGGGTTGTAGAGGAGACCTGGGATGAACAATTTGCAATTTTCTCGTAATAAGTCACAGACTATTTTGAATATCAAATTTCTAGTCAGTACACACGATAGAATGGAAGATAAAAAAAAAGAAAGAAAAAACGTTTATTTGCGCCAGGTACGACGCATACCATAAAAAAAAAAAACAAAGAAAAACTTAAAAACAAATACACAGTATGCGTCACAACCACGAAAAAAGATCATCGCTCGCACTCACGCGCAAGACAGAGCTACAGCGCTGGTTTTCAGCGATAGCCGGTGTCGACTGGGTGACGCCGAAACAATGAAACCTTAAGGACAAGTGACGGAGCGAACATGTTCTATTTATAAATAAAAACAAATAAATAAGTAAAAAGAAATACAAAATATAAGTGTCTAAAACAAAAGTAGTTATAGATTATTACTTATATGAATATCTAGTAAATATAGTAACAGATATAGTTAATAGTTTATTAAATCAAAAATCGGTAGGAAGGATTGTAAAAAATAAGCTATTGATATTTTAGCTATCTTTTAACACAATATAAAATGCAACAGATATTACAGAGTTTGAGAAAAACTACCAAATCAACAAAGTAAAATTTGTTACAACCATCTCTATCTCTAGGTTTGGCTGTTACAGTGTAAATTAATAGTTGAAACATTGTATGTTATCTAAGTATTTCTATATTATCTACAGTGGTATGAAAAATCTTTTCTTTTGCCGGGTCATAAAGATGTGAGGAAAATGCAACCGGCACCGCTTTACACCGGAACTATTCAAACACCTGGGTTTACAGAATATTCTGCGTTCTCTAAATTCTTTCAACATAATGTACCACACTAAAAATACGCAAACTCAACCTTTTTTTCCTTTTGGAATTCCGTACATAACCTCGGCTAGCTTAGCAGAGCCTATTAAGAGTAAAATTAGAAATAGAGCAGACGTCTCTTTTTGTCAAAATAAACCAGCCGAGCCGTTTCCCATCCAAGTTTGGGTTGGCTCGTAGGGTGAAGTCGGTAACACGATAAGTGCTTTGTGATTGTTTTTGTGTGGTATGCCTGTACCATTCGCATTGTTTTGTTTTTTAAGACGTTTTGCTAATGGGTCTTTATGCGAATAGGGCGTCCTGCTCATAGGATGTTTTGAGAATAGGACATTCTGCTCATAGGACGTTTTGTCGACGAATAATAAAGTGTTCATTATGTACTTACATATTATCGTGGAAAATACTTACCGGACTAATTAAATCAAGACTAGTTCTTACCAGTTAAACCTACTAGTAACCTTTTACAAAAGTCAACTGTCATTAAGATAATTTAATTAAGGTTATCTTTTATATTTATTCGTTAATGGTAGGTACCTAATAGGTATTACCTATAATTCCTCTAAGAAAATGTCTGTAGGTATTTAAAAAAATGTAATTAGGTACCTGTTAAAACGAAATCGAAATAAATGCCTGTTTGTGTTAGCTAAATAAAATTGCTCTTCGAATCATTTTTCTTCATGTTAGTATTTAAAAAAAAAAAAATGGAGCCGTCACGGGACGCCTGGTAGATGTGAAACATCGACGTTATTTCGTAAAAGTAGTATGCAGAAAAGAACAGATTGTGGTAGGAACTAAAAATGTCAATAAAATATTAACCTTGGTGATGTCCAGTTTCAATAATAATATCTTGTGACCCCTGTGATGATTGTTGGGTTCTAAAACATTTATAAAAATAATATTAAGTTTTTAAAATATTAAGTTAAATATTAAGTTATTAAAATATGCAGAAAAAAATTTTAAATGGCTTCAATATATTAGTGAACTCAAGAATCTTAGCTAGTTATTTCAATATACTACTAAAGATCGTAAATTATAAATATAAATAATGAATGTTTCACTATAAACTCCATTATGATTAGAAAAATTAATTAATTTTTTAAAGTTTAAATTAATAACAAATAAGAAAAAGATTCGTGCGCTGCACGCCATCAGCTGATTTTAAAATAAAGTTCTGTCAGTCTTAATAAATTTATTCTCTAAGCAATTGTTTTAATGCATTAATTTCAATAAGAATGAAATTAAAATTAATAATTAATTTAAAAACATGATATGCAATGAAATTTATGTGAATTTTAATCTACCTAGAGAGTAGATTTTACATTTACTGGCGCTCAATACACACCAAATATACGCGTGCTAAATGCACAGATAAATGCATACTTTAATTATAAAAATATAATTAACTTACTGATGACTTGATAATGTGTCATAGTGTGATTTTGCTTTCTTTGCAGGAGGCTGATCACTTCCACTCTCTAAATTATCACGGTCAGACATTTTATTATCAGAACAGAAAAATGATTTATTTACCAGAAAAACACAGGTTATGAGTACTGTAATAAACAGAGTATACATTATAGGTATCCGAGCTCAGTGGAGCGAAAGAGATGGCTTAACGCCGGATCGAGTGAGAGAGAAACGCACAGTCGATTGCGCGTGGCGACGCGTCGCCACGCCAGAAATCGGTCTCACGTGCGCCTATAGATGTTTCACATCAAAAATATGCATTATTTGTGACACGAGAAAAATATGAAAAAAAACAAAAATAATTTACAAATATTAAAAAAAGAAAACCTAGTGAGACCAAAAAAGCTCTTATCTCAGCATGTATTAGAAAAAAATTAAGTTTTTTAACTGATCTATCAGTATAGACTCTATCAGCCTCAAAAAAGAGCTTTAATAAATACTGTGAGATCTAAGTGCGAGCAAACAAAAATCAATATCTATCTACCTCTCATTTGGTTGATATTATTGACAATTTTCTTCATTTTATCGAGCTCCTTTTCAATTGCAGCTTTAGTATTATTGAAGAAATCCGGATCCGGTTGATCTTCCTCGGATTTACTCGGAGCTTCCATCTCTAAGAACAATTCTAGAAACTGTTCCAAATGTATTTTCATAATATTATCTACTATTCAAACTTATGTATTATTCAGTTAATTTCGAGGGCTTTGTTATCTGTGAATAATTGCCGGGACGAACATGAAATGTTGTCAAAACAAACGATGAAACAAAATAAAAAATAAAAAGCATTAAGACATTTACAGATTAAAACACGAACCTGAATGTTTCTTCTTGTTTTAATAAACACTAACAAAATCTGGTAATATTTTCATAAAATATAAAACTTTATTTGATTTTAATTCGACGCCCTAAAAAGTTTGACAATCGGAAACGCAAACGGAGCGGGAAAATATACGGAACTTTTTAAAATCAGAATTAGGTCAACGATTGCACGCGATTGTCGACAAACAGCCAGATTATACGAAAGAGTTTTAACACCGAAACTGTTCGTATGAAATTAAAAAAAGACTGCATATTTTATTTTTAATATTTCAGTTTAAAAATAGAAACGAGCTTTGTATTTTATCCGGACGGGTTATTTTCTAATATTTTTGTTGTATTTATAAAAACTAAAAGACGACCCACTGACCAAAAGGGCCAGCGCTCACTGAAAAATACTATTAAAATATAAAATGGGCATTTCAACCCACAATATTACAATATACTGTAACACTTTACTAGACAGAATTATTTTATCAATGTCAGTTAATAATCTCTAAAATGTCGACAACAAGATAGGGCTTTGTCTAAAAGTTAGTAATTAAGCGACATTATGGCTCTCAACATAATTTTCTTGACAGACATACTTATTTGCCAGTAAATTGTGTTAATTACAAACTTTACGACTTAATAAAACTCGAGATAGATTACATTTATGAATCTAATTACACGGTAAAAGTTTTAAGAAGTAACTATGTTAGATCAATAAAAAAATAAACTTATAAAAGAAGTTATATTTTTTTTTAAATTCAATTAAACGAGGCAATGACAAAACTCATACATCCCAGTAAAAGACTCAGTTCTCGAATATTATGTGTGAAATCCATCACATACAATGCATGAAAACGATCAATTAGCGCAAACAGTCGAACAATGATGCCAATCATCTCGGTCGACTGAACTAAATCTGTTTTTGGATGAGTTTTGGTATGTCAGCCGCGTCACACGCCGAATGTCATTGGATTTATAAATACAATCAGCTCCAGAAATAGGTGGCTACAGGTTTTCCAGGCGTACCGACCTAAAATAAAGCAGCCTGGATTCGTTAACAATATAATTGTCTCCACTTGGTACGTGCATCGAACTAGTGAGCGTAAGAAGTTTGTTAGTGCTTTTTATAAAGTAAATTGTGGCAATGGATGATGAGGACGTACAACAGTTTTCTTTGCGCTGGCACAATCATCAGGTAGGTGAGTAATATTTTATTTTATCAACACACCCACTACAGATGACCAGGTACACTTACAGATTTTTTCCTTGGACACATTATCTTTTTTTTTTGCTTCAATCATACAGCCTTTGCGTTTTTATTTGATCTTTTTTCTGTTTTTAAAAAGTTTTGTGATACGAAGTGCAAAATTAAACGGTGTTTTTATCTTGCGTTTAGTATAGTCGCGTTGTTTGGAGTTCTTTGAATTTATTATTCAATATAAATGCTTTTTAAAATATGGAAAAGCTGTTTTTAAGTTATTTTAATTTATTTTTTATATATTATGTAGCTAGAAACTGTACAAAAGATTACGCGAAACTCTTTAATTTCAAATTTAAATATGTTGTATTTTGTTTTGACGCTGAAATATATTTTGCTAATGTAAATATTAGCACCCTTTGCTTAGCCTGTATGTATTACCTTTGCCAATGACATTAAATAGATGGTCACTAATAGATCACACGCACACCAACTAATCGACTACCTATTGCTACAACTAATATCGATTTAAAATTAATAAGTTTCATTAAATGCAGCAGCTATTTGGTTGAAATCCGTCTTTGGTTCTCGTAGCTTGCTTTTACTTGATATCTTATAGATTTTTTGAATAGGTATATTTTTTTGTAATTTGTAAGGCTTTTTGATGATCAGAAATTTATTATAATTCGATCTATGGAATTCGTGGAGGGGAACTCGAGGAGCTCGCGGCTAAATAATATCAGGCGGAAGGTTAAGCAACGCTTGATGAGGTCGGTCCGTGGATGGGTGACCATTTTCAACATACCGAGTTTCCTCCGTGCCTCGGAAAGCACGTTAAGCCGGTGGGGACTACCCGTAACGACTGTCAAAGATCTTCAAATGACAGCCGGGTCATTTGAAGATCTTTGACAGTCGTTACGGGTAGTCCGAAGCTTGAGATCTGACACCAGTCTTGCCAAGGGGTACCTTGTTACCCAGTTACTGGGTTGTGGAGGTCAGATAGGCAGTCGCTCCACGTAAAACACTCGTGCTCAGCTGAATCCGGTAAGACTGGAAGCCGACCCCAACATAGTTGGGAAAAGGCTAGACAGATTGATTGATCTATGGAACCGCAATATAATAAATTCTCATAATATTTTCATCTTTTAAATTTCTTACCTCGAGTTTTTAAATTAACATTAAAAATGACAAAAAAATCCTATGTTTTTTATGCAAATCAACTCTTTTTAATAAAAGCAAGACAACTTTTTATTTCAATATTGACGACACAAGTATCAGATGAGTCACTGACGGATTTCCCAAAAAAGCTGCTGCGGACCAAACAATTAAAATGGCAATTTTACTCAAACAGAACAGCTTGATAGGAGCCCTAGGTCGCATGTTGAGCACCGGAGCCCTGACTGACGTCACCTTGAGCGCCAATGGGACTTCCGTGAAGGCGCACAGACTTGTGTTGGCGTCATGTAGCCAGTACTTTGCTCAGCTTTTTAAGGTGAGACAACACACAATTATTTGACAGTTTGTTAGACTACAAACAATAGACGAATAAACGCGTTTTAACAAATTTTTAATCCATTGGTTTGTATATTTTTAACCATTGGTTGAGTTAACTACTGATAAAAAACTGGGCCTAAGCCAATCACAGCCATATACATGAGTTTTACGATTTAAGCGGTGCTTTTAACGTGATTGGCCATCCAGAACTGTTTCTGAAAAACACGGTATGGTATATATTAATGCTACATATTATCCGTGGTGCTAGGCAACTGGGCTTATCCCAGTTGTAAACGACCCTTTGTGCCTATTGGTCTTGTTTGTTCTATCTCCTGCTAGATATGGAGGGAAGTGTAAAATTTGTATTTTTTCCTACGCCTCCATTATTCTTTTCTGATTCATTTCGTTGAGGGATCCAAGACAGTTAAATTTATTCTCCGGGACTTCGTCGAGCTTCATTGCCTCGTTGCTTTTCTGGTGGTCGACACTGTTGATTCTGGCTTTCAGGAGTTGCAGTGGTTTGGGAATAGCGCGGAAGGAGTCCCAAAAAAAATATGAAAAAAAAGGCATGGTATGGACACCCGCTGGTTTAGGTGTATCTTACCAATGTTGCTAGCTGTTGTCAATATTCCAGAATCAATAATGATACTGACGTCTCTTGGACGCTGATATAAAGGCTGTTCACTTTTAATTTCATTGGTGGAATTCGTCCTTAGTCTACGAACAGCTTGTGAAACTCCTATTGTATTTACTGATCATGGCTCAATGATAAGCCTTCATTGTCTTCACGCCGCCTGTTTTAGATGCTTAGTTACGTATTTGTATGTTGCCAGTACTTAATGGTACTTGATTCTTCTTTGACATATATTCCAGGAAGTGGAAACCGAGAACAACACACTGGTTGTGGTCCTCGGTTGTGACGTGACAGAGCTAAGACTCCTGCTTACCTTCATGTACACCGGGGAGGTGACAGCCTCCAAGAAGATTCTGCCATCGCTACTCCGACTCGCACAGACTTTGAAGGTTTCCGGACTCACTGATGCCGATACGGTGAGAAACCTAAGCGCTTTTCCATCCCTCTATCATTATTATTATTTATTTATTTATTGATTGATAAAAACGGTACATTGTAAGTTATATAAAGTACATAACGTCCAACAAAACTATAGACTATTTTTTTCGTACCTTCACCTAAATCAAGGGATCACATCGTGAGTAAAATGTCCGAGAACCAAAAATTCATGACAAATTCAAAGACATGTGACATTTACCAACCAGTAGCGGACCCGCGTGGTGAATTAAGGCCCGCTCCCTCTCACAGAAAGGAAGGCTGTGTCCCAACAGTGGAAACATTGTAGGCTGAGTATGCTTATTATTATTATTATATACTTTATTGTACACCACAAAAAAACATACAGGACAAACGTTCACAAAAACAAGTGTACAATGGGCGGTCTTATCGCACTAGGCAATCTCTTACAGACAACCTTTGGATGGACTGAGCAATAGGAGAAGAATTTAGGGCTGTCGGTGTACAAATTTACATAAATAATACACTACTTAGACATAATAACATAAAATACAAACATACAATATCTAAAATATACTAATATATATCAAAATAACAAAGACAGGAGAAGAATTAAAATTATAGTAAAAGGTAATGCTCCTTCACCATTATCTTGAACGTTGGCAGTGTTTGAGCACGTCTGATTTCAATAGGTAATACATTCCACAACCGAGCCGCTTGAATCGTGATTGATGATTTGTCACAGAAGGAAGTGGAAGGCATACGAATACTTAATTTTAGATTTTCCGATGATCTCAAGGACCTAGAATGGGTGTCACCAGACCAGCGCGGTGCAAAAAACTTCTGACAAAGATTACGCAGTCCCTCGAAAGTTTATGCGTTAAATAAAAGCGACTTTATAGGTATTTCTTGTCCAATAAAATTGAAAATATCCCAAAGTTTGATGCAATCTAACCTTTTCTGGTCCGCTCAACCAAGCACAGAAGTCTTAAACAAGAACTTTCACCTTGTGCAACCGAATTCTCCAAGTCATGTCAATAATTCAATCTTCTATCATTCCAGAACTCAACACTAACACCGACTGAACCCGAACTGATCCCAGACGAATTCAACACCCCTGTGAACCTAGAGATCAAGAACGACCCCCAACAACCCCTGATCATCAACGACAACTCCAGTTCTAGCTCCAAACTCAACTACGATGACATACTGTCACCAACGAACGAGAAAGACGGAAGCTACGTGTCTGACTTCATGGGAAAAAGCGAGAAGGATAGATTGAGTAAGCTGGACCAGATCGTGCAGAATTTATATAGCACGCACAAGATTGGAACGCCGCCGGCTGCGACGCTAGTTAATTCGGGAGGTGAGCAAAACTCTTTTTATGTTTCTGGCCCTCATCATCAGCATCTGCCTAAAGCAGTTCACTGCTGGACATAGGCTCTACTAGCCACCCTGCGAAAATCGTCGCTCCACCTATCTTGAGGGCGTCCTACCTTTCGATTACCTGTAGCGCTATTCTCTAAGCTAAGCTCAAGGCTGCATCCTTAGAGAAAAGCACTACAGTACACGGTCTCCACTCAAGAACACGTCCACCCCAACGGTCATCGGTTCAACTGCTCCTCGGGTTCCTCTTCGCTTGGTTGTGTGTGACCAAGCCACGGTTACTGAGCACCCCCGCCTCGACGGTGCGGGAACCCACCGGGAGGGAGCTAGGGCTACCTGGCATTACATTTTCTGGACAAACGGCTTTCTCAAGTCATTCCAGGTACGTCCTTTCCCGTGCCAGTCTTGAACCAGCTCTCATGGTACGTTCCATCAGACATCTCCATACCTCTCTTTGAGTCGGCTTCGACTGCACCTTACATATTCAGGAACCCTCTAATAGGAAATATTCAGTACACGGAGACTCCGCCCATCATCGGCGGTCATTGTGCATGCAGCTTTCGAGACCTTCCCAATCGTATTTAATCCCGGCAGGGTTTTTCTGCGTCTATTATGCATGGACATCTTAATGATACATGCAATAAATTAAGTTGTCGTTTGTACCTACCTACATGCATAGAAAAAATCGGTTTTTGGAGGTATTACCTATTGTTATATCTACACCTTATATGACATCGTTGTATGTAGGGACATACAAGCATTATTTAAAGTTAAATCATAATTTAACTCTGCCTCGAAGTCCAAAACTTTTACATAACGCTTTTATTAAATAAATTCTTGGAAGGCTGTCTAAATAGATTGCATTATGAATTGTTATTCAGTTATTAATTTGATATTACAACGCTAACATAAGATTTTAAGAAGCTCTTTAGTGTGTTTGGATAAGTTTAAAAGATTTCAAGTAGGTACCTAATTTATTGTTGAAAATTTTAATGTATCATGCTAATCCTATCGGCTAGACTAGAGTGACGAACTTTGGCATAAGTAATCCTTGTACTTAATTTGCTTGGATGACAAATAGTAGATACCAGTGATACCTAAATTAAATTTGGCAGTTTACTGCTTAGATCGTACTTTTTCTATACAGACTGGTTTTTTTATCGCCGCCTCCAATTTTTTCTAGGCATTAGGTACCAATTAAGGTCACGATATATTCAAGGCTGTTGCTTTGCAATAGGTTTGCTTACTCTCGCTCAGTCCTTCTAACCATGAGCATATCCACAGTGGGCAGATGGGGCAACCTGTCCCACTCTTCATCTTGACTCGAAATAAAAAATTACTATTCAAGAGAAAAATTTATAAGATGGGTACAAAAAAAAATCGTTCTAGCTTCGATCTCCCATTCATCATCTGTCTTGCTTTTCTCCATGAAGGTTCGAGAGGCTCAAGTTGATGTTGCTTAGTCTGTGTCTGAAGTTTCTACTATTTTATTTTATTCCCTTAATTTTGCCCCACTTCTAAGCAAATGCTGGGTGCGCCCATGCTCCCAACAAGTGGCCTTAGAAAAGAACGAGGACCTGGCACCTTCTCTCATTGAATGAAGATCACGGGGATGGTTTTAGTGAGGAATACGCGACCGCCGAGCGCCTTTTTAGGTTTTCTCCTGAACAACACTAAAATTGCTATTTTGCATAGCAAAAACTTTGCCTCTGGCCTGATCCTCTATCTTTTAGCTCTAGTCCCATGTTTGGCATTTGATGTCGGCGTAACACGTTTTCTTCTTCCAGTCTCCCCAAAATAATTAAATATTTTAACACGTTTCTAAACCTCAGTTCCAGACCCACCAGAAGCCTACGACAGAAAATGGCGTCTGAATAGCTCAGTGTGCACGATTTGCAACAAGCGTCTGTCAAACCAGTACAACTTGCGGGTGCATATGGAGACGCATGCGGGGAGGAGGCACGCTTGCAGGGCCTGTTCCCATGTGTCCAGGTCTCGGGATGCGCTGAGGAAACATGTGGCTTATAGGCATGCGCCCCCACAACATAGGACGGGGAGAGGGGATCTCTGAACTATGTGGTACCATTTGGGGCCGTGCTACAACGTGTCAAGGCGATTATGATTCCGCTGTGAAAAACGGATGGTGCCCTCCGTATATCTGTATCAGTATAGCTCATTTTCTCTCGCACAGTGAAACCACAATAGTTTTGATACGTCAGAGTTAGACAGCTGGGGCCCTGAGCTGTTAGAGCAAAGTTATTTACATTGTGCGTAAGGTGTAGGGGTCTTAAGGTGGATGACCGAAATAAAATCTTCACTTCTTGAATAACTGCTTTGTTTCAAACTACTTAATAATAAAAAAAAAACAAATGCCTTCATCATACCATAGCTTGCTAGCCATCATTTTTCTTTCCTCTCTCTCACACACATACTCTCTCGTTCCCATGAGGGATGATGAAGGCATGATAGCTGCATTCATATTTCTAATTCCTAAAATTTAGATGCGTTCCGAATTGACTGACATTCTACATACATCTGTCCCTTAAGCACGATGGAAATTACCTTGCTCTAAGGGCCTATGATAGCCCTCCCCCTGGACTGGTAAAGTGTTATTCTGTAAACATCAGATAGATCCTCAGGAATATTGATTCATGACCCCTCTTAAAATCATCTGAACTTGCGAACATCGATTTTCACAGGGTTTATGAAATTAGGCACCTGAATTGTGCAGGGCAGGGACCGCGCCTGAGTGCAAATAGAATGAGATCGATCTATAGTGATTAGTCAAGTGAGGTTAGATATAGAAGTTTACAGAATAGCACTTCTGCAGTAACGAATTAACTTTCGCCTCTGCTCTGCTGCAAAAGAATCTTTCGCATTATTCCTTCAGAAGCAGCACCAAGGCTCACTACAGACTTATAAATTTTGTCAGCAAGAAGATAAGCGTTTTATGAAGTTACAAGTAATGATGGCCGCCAAATCTTTGACTTTTGGGTGGGCAATCTGGTTCTACAACAAGTGTCATCGAGCCCACTCCCCCTACCCGCGCGGCGCCCCGGGTTCGCCTCGTTCGCCAATAGCGAGAGTCGAACGTCAGTGACGTCATAGCGCCAGGTGCACTTTTATTATAACCGAATTGTACGTTTGATTATATTATTATTGAACATAGGTTAGATAAAAATTATAAATTGTTGAATACCCACCGACGGTATATTACCAAAGTAACATAAAAAGACGTTTCTGTTACATTTTTGTGTTTTACACTATTTTAATTGTTAGTGTATTGTTCTTAATTTCTCCAATGTTATTTACTTGTTATGGAAAAGAAATAGGCGTGGCCAAGTTTTTATATCAGTTTTTAGTATTGAAACGGGATTGGAAGGAATTGTGTTATGTTTTAGGATTTCTGGCCATGCCCATGAATGACAATAATGATTGTGAAACCGTCACAATGAGGGTATTCTGAAATCATGTACACTAGGTGGCATCACTGAGACGTGAGGTCCAAGCTGCTGTCAAATGCTTATGTTTTTTGACATTAGTCAAATTGACGTCAAGCAAGTTGATGTCATAAGTTAAATTTTCCAAGTAAAAGACCTCTCACCAATGTGGCGCCAACTAGTGGCGTGAATTTTCTTAAAAACTCTCATTGTGAACATAGCCGTTGCACACAAGTGCCTATACTTAGAACAATTTTACAATGCTAGTTATTTTTACTCTGTATTTATTATCCATTTAAAAGATATTTATAGGAGTGTTGTGAATTAAAAAGTTAAATTTATTTATATTATTCTGTGATAAAAGGATCTAGCGATGAACATGCATATAAAAAAATTGACAATTCTACTAATGTGCACCTTTTTTTGGCGCGTAACATGAGATACATTAAAAATTCAAAATGGCTGCCTTGCCTTGGCACTAAAGAAATGTGTTACCAAAACAATGTCGTTAGATCCCCAAGAATAGTCATGTCGCTCCAAATTAAATTATTCGTTGTATCTTATTTACACTTGATGAAATAAATAAACAGATACAACAAATACATGTATAACTATTTTGGGACTGCTTTATCAAAATTGGAGCGACATTTCATGAAATCATGTTCTAGTCTTGTTTATAGCCCCTACGTTTATATTATTTAGCCTAAGCTAGCTTAAAAAGACATTTTATTTAATAAAAGACAATATAGTTAATTCTTAATAAATATTAAAAAGTTTGAGTTGTTTTTAATAACCCCTTGAGTGCCTAAAACTTGGATCCACACGAGACATAATCCCAAGCCAGTTTAGAGGACTTGAAATGAAAGGGAAAATAATCCCTTGATTAATATCAATAAATAACGACCTATCACTTTGACGATTAGAGGTGGAGTCGAGTTATCTCGAGTAGGAGGACATGACTTGGAGGAATAGTTGTTAATATTTCAAAAGTCCAAACATACGAAGAGTTCGTATGTAGTAGGCTCGTATATTACATAGGAATTATAATAGCTGGCGAAAATGTGTGTGTGTAGTTTAAGTAAAGCTCTGATGACCCTTCGAGGAATATAACAGGCGTGATGTTTTATTGGTAAATAACTTGGGTAATGATAAAATAAAATGCATTTTACAAGTGTATACAAGTTTATTTTTATCATCTTACATACTTCATTTTAGTAGAAATCGCGTAAAACTAAGAAAAAGTACATCAGAAATTAGTATAAAAATACTGTTTAGAAAACGTTTTTGAACGTATTATTTGGAAAGATAACGTGAAACAGTAAAAAATCTATTCGGAAAATACATCAGTATTAAAATTACGAACATTTAGAAAGTCTTATCTGAAATTGGAATTCAGCCAAAAATAATAAACGATTTTATTTGCGAAATACATTTAAAAATTTCTATGTTATACAAATAATAAGTTAGTTTATATTAGGTACTTTTAAATATTAGAGACCGATTATCATTAAATACACCTATAGAACTTACATTGACAATAGGATTTTTATTAAAATTGTAGATATCTTAATATTTCTAATACTGGACAAGATTTCATTAATATTTTACACCTTTTTTAACTTTGCACTCTGCAATAATGACTACAAAATATTACAAGCAATATTCGTGACAACCGCGGTCATAGAATGGGGGATCGAGATAACACTAGGATCAGTTTTTTTTAATTTCTGTACTTGATATTCACCGTCCTACTCTCGCGTTATATGACCGCGACATCTATTGATCTTGTTGTAGCACATATTAGGTTCCCTGTCCTCATTTGGTATAATTTATTATATTTACCATAAGTTTTTCTTTTAACCGACTTCGAAAAAGGAGAAGGTTCTCAATACGTCTGTTTTTTTTGTTTTATGTTACTTTTCATTATTCCAGTGTGCCAAGTCAATCATACATAAGTTATTCTTTCCAAATAATTTAAATATTTAATTCTCACTAGGACATATTATAAATGCGATTTCACACCGTTAGTATGCAACGACGGGTATAAAAAGGACCGTTCAGATCGCACCAAGTTCAATACAAAACAAAAATCACAATGCTCGCATAGAAGTAGGACTGATTTATTGAAGAAATATTTTATTTTTATAATGAAAATTACTTTAGCCACGTTGAGCGATTTTTGGTAAACTGATGGGTTCGCGTCACCGACATGTTAATGTGACAGCGTCACCGACATGCTAATGTGACGTGTTGCAATGGATTGGCGACGCGCAGCAGTTTGTTTTATTTAGCGGTCACTTATTTTAAAGTTTTATGATTTCTCTTCTGTCGGTAGTCCCCATAAGCGCTTATTTTTTATAATTATGACCACAGACAAAGAGACGCGCCAGCACCGATCAGAAACGCCTTCCTGATATTTATATGAATATTATGAGGATGAATAAAAGTTTGTTACTCTGTCACGCAAAAACTACTACACGGATCGAATCAGACGTCTGTCATTCTTCGATCGATCGGCACAATAAAAAAATCAAATCATGGCTTCATCGACAAACTAAGAATGGTTATACCGATGTCTTTAAATTTCAATTAAGAATACTATTATACAACTATTCATCAGTTATTGTAGCGATGCCATCTATTCTTCCCCATGATTTGGTAGTCAACTAGTAGAGAGCGAATATCTATCAATAAATTCAAATCGAACCAGATTTGAAGAATGTTGTATCGGCGATTTCTACTTTATTCATTTTTAACTATGATTGCCGATATAAGACTAGAAATAAATGCACAATACTCGTAATAACTTACTTGGTTTTAATAAATAACTTAAAAACACCTATATTGATCCTTTTGGCGATGTCTCGAAGCAGAGAAGTATGTAATGATTGACACGTGACATTCTATAGATTCTGCCTACCTCCATGAGATAAAAGCGCGAATAGGGATGTTTCCTGGGTAGAAAAAATACGTAGATAGTTCTATTTAGTCCGTCAGTGAGATTTTCAAATAATATTGCACACGTATTTCTGCTTTACCAAATCAATAAAAAGTTACAAAGTTAAAGCACATCAAAGTTCAGGAGTGGGGGCTTGTGTCGTCACTAAGGCAGTATAAAGCTTACTAGCGGCGTGACGTTTCACGATATTTCAACGCAATAGATCGTCGGCATTTTATGTTTACGTGTCAAAAGAAAAAATACGTGTCCTATATTTTTTACTAATCTACCTGACGGACAAAACAAATTTTCAATAAACTACCCTATTAAACAGGGTCAAATTGAATTAATTAGCGACATTCCGCAAACGCGATGGTTAGCAAAGCTTAAGCTTAATCGATCTATGTATGCCCACTGCTGGGACACAGCGTCCTCGCTGTGAGAGGAAGTGGGCCGTAATCCACCAAGCGGGCCTAGTGCGGGTCAGTGGCTGTCCCACGTCTTCCAATTTTTGGTTATGGGACAAGCCGCATTTCTCACGATGTTTTCTTTCACCGTTTTAAGAGTAGTGGTGATGTAATAATTTACACCAAGTAATGCGCCTGCCTCGATCCAACCTACGACTGTAATGTCGTGATGGGTGTCGATAAGTAATCTAATTACACTACAAGCGGACAACATAGGAAGTTTTTGTTAAGTACTATAAATTAATGATTTTATTTTTGTCTTTGGAGTTTTCTCTAATTAATTTAATTTGATGCAATATATTTGTGTATGTAAATAAATATATGTTTTAAAACCAGTCCAAAGTTCTAAATGCGAGCAACATCACTCGTTGTTAGTAACAAAAATCATATTTATTGTTATCTAACGGAGACAATTCATAACTTAAGTGTAGTAAGCGAAATAAATACATTAGTATTCTTCTTATATTTTATATGCTAGATAATCTGAGTTATATAACTATTACATTCGTTTGGGGAAATATTCTTGTGATAGAAAAATTTAATAAATAATCAATCATATAAAGCAGAATCGACACGATGTTTTTAGACAATACAATTTGTTTTAAAAGGGAAAATGTAATCACATATTTCAACATATAAATGGACACGAATGGTTGCTGAATAATTATATTGAATTCATAACTATTGAAATTTAATTTTGACATTTTACTGATCTAAATAATATTTAATGCATGCTAATTTAGGATGAAAATTGCAATGCTTGTAAAAGGCTGCTAAGTATTAAGTAACAACATAAAATAACATCAACATTGTACACTTAGTTCGCAATAAAATTTTGACTTTGACTTTGACAAGAACAGAATCATCGCTTCTCAAAATAGCAAAAAAGGGTTATATTTTAAAACATTTACACAAATGCCAACTTACAGAACAATAAGATTGTTTCTGCTTATCCTGCTATTATAATTTTTGTATTGGTATAGTCGATCTTTACGCGTTTGTGCCAAGATCTATTTGAAAGACTGTCAAAAATTTGTATAGCAATTACCAGATTAGGTATACTGTACATACATACATGCCAAAAAGTCAAGTCTTTGACTTCCAAAAGTATAGTATATAGTTAGTCACTTCTGAATCAAAGAATATTCCCCCAAAGTGCATAGATATTAGGAAGGTCTAAGCTTTAGGCACAGTCCAAACGCGCGTGTTGGCGTCTTGTCCGACCGACACGACAGTTTCGTCGTCCAGCCATGCTAGCCCTGTGATCTGGCTCTGCGGGTGAGCGTCTGGAATATAAAAAACAGGTATTAATATAGAAAAAGAATAAAAAAGGAGAGGATTCCGCTCCTATGCTAAGTTTCTGTATATATGGTGTTCCTATAATACTATCAATGAAAATAGCTTATTATTTATTCTACACTTTTCAATCAACTACTCCTAAGAAAGATCGAAACCACAGATATAAATCTAACTAGATGACGCGATTGTATGTACTTCGCGTGTCAAAAAAAGGAGTAAAATTATGATCAATAATCATCGTACTTTGAGCTGCTTCATTTAGCATTATTGGCACCGGAAATCCACCATTTAAAAAAAAAGCCTTATTATGCCATATTAAGCTGTAAAAACTGTACAGAAAAAACTTGGCCGTGGTAATGGAAATATTTTCTTTCATGGGTAATTTGTACGTGAAAAAGTGGTTTTCATACAGTTGGAGAGACTTGCGTTATCTAGTTAGATTTATGTCTTTGACCGAAACAGAGTCGGGGGTCAAAGTTTCCTTTACAGATCAAACAATCGATACCAAAAATATCGAGAGACAAAATAACTATAGGATAGCGTTCGGAGTGGAGTAAATCTGTCCCAGGAAATGGCACAAATGCATGATCATGAGCCATCGTGAGGTCAACTCTATCTTTAACGACGCGATACAACATTACCACCATTGAGAGCATAAAAATAGTCATTACAATTACCCGAACCGTCAGTCTGTGGTAAAAGTAGCAAATCTGCCTGATGTTTGCACAAAAGTCTTATACAAAAAAATATAACAATGAGGACGTGTTTGTCCAATGGACTTTGAAACTAATAAATCTTATAAAATTCTTTCATGGTGGTCTCTCTACACGACGCGCGGCGGAAAGTGGGCACTATACATCGAATACTTAGCAACACTGTTGAACTTAGACCCATGTGGCCATGTGCCACAACCACAAAGCCCCTTAGGATCTTGTCAGTAACAGCTTGGTTCAAATATTATTAAGATCAATAAGTTCATCATCCTATCCTTGTCCAATATTACTTGGAGTCGGAAGAAGAACACGTTTTCTCACCATACGTCGAAGGAACGGAAGAAGAAAAAGTGTTTTTCATCCCTTCCTTCGACGTATGGTGAATACGGCGACGGAATCTGACCACACCTGTGCGTCTCGCATTAAGCGGATTCCCGCAACCTTAACTATCGTCCGTGTGTCTATGTCCGTGTGTGTAGCGGGGTGCCAACTGAAAATGTGAGTTGGTAACTCTTTCGATATGGGGACGCCCGGCGCAATTCTTAAAACTTGTTTATACTTTTTCTCAAACATGCTTGGAAATTTGAGCATTATTTTAACAACCTTCTTCGAGATAAATCGAAATTGCTGTACTGGCCAAATACATGCGAGCAGCGGCCGGCAAAAGTTGTATGAAAATCCATATCTGTCGTGGTTTAACGGCCAAATAATTACTTAGTAATTTAAAAATGGAACGATACCAAAAACAACCCACAACAACAAACCGAAACATCAACCAATAAATAGCAACCAAGGAGGTAACTTATCAAAGGGTTTATTTAAATTTCGAACTAACTTGCAAATAGAGATAATATTTGGCTTGACGTTTACTGAAAAAAAAAAAAAACAAATTGACACTTTAACGTGGGAAAAATTATTGTTGTTCGTCATTGATTTTGAAAAGTAATTGTATTTGACAAAATGTGTATTATAGGTACCAGTTAGTTTTAATTGACGCGCATTATTTGAGAAAAGTACTATACAAGCCTTGGCCACAACTAAGCATTGATGCGTTTGTCCATCAATGCCCCTTTTGCTGGCCGCTGTAGTAAAGTACTATTTACTATTCGCCTGTAACTTTGCGATTGTTGCTTTTGTGTTGTGTCAGTGTCGAATTAATGTTTTCTATTCTATTCTACCTAGTTACTAGGTCATCGCTCCAGCTAGTGGGAGCTGGGTCCTAGGTTGTAGCTGTCATGAAACACAGACTCCGGCAGGGCATCTCATGTTTAGTGCATATGGGTGGGATGTCCGCCATTTACGTGAAGCATCGCCGTGCATCTTGTAGTCCGATGATGAAACGGACTAGGTGGAATTAGGTCATGCAATAAAAAATATGTAGTGTGGTTGACTCACTTTTAATGTAGGTGTGCTTGTTGGGAGCGTCGACGCTCCAGATGATGATGCTGGTGTCGAGCGAGCCGGATGCGATGCGCGTGGAGTCCGGGCTCCACGACACGCAGTTCACGCGCGCCGTGTGGAAGCCCCACTCCTTGTTGTGGGCCAGCTGCGGGGAGAAATAACTATACAATATGTCATATGTCAGGCATAGCTCTCAAATGAACCCTTTCACCTCCACACTTTATCAATCTTCTTCAATCGGTCCCTCTTTACTGAGGATCGAAGTCACTGGACTCCTTTAAGCAGACAATCCGTCTAAATCAACTCCAGTCCAAAGTTGCCATCACCACCTACTGAAATTTGCTTGATTTGCTTTTTTTGATCATTTGTGATAGGAGACTTGTGCAGTACTGTTTCCAGCATCCCAGAACCTGATCCTTTTCGGTAAGTATGTTGCCTGAACACCTGTGATCGTGTAGGTTCTCGTACTACGAGATTTATTTATTTCTTCGACCTTGCGAAAAGATCTCTTATATCATGTTTTACAGTTTTGTTCAAGACCAGCACAGATGTTATTGATGTATTACATTACACTGTGTTGAGTTGGTCATATAACCTTCTGTTGTTCCGTACGGCAAGCCGTCAGTGTGCAGACGTCCACAGTGTACATGTTACAACGTACCTTGTAGTCATCCGTGGAGTACAGGATGAGCTTCCTGTTAGCGTCGCTGGCCACCAGGTAGCGCGAGTCGGGGCTGAAGCGCACGTCCGTCACGGCGCCCAGGTGCTCCAGGGTGACGCCCGGCGTCAGGGTGCGGACATCCAAAGTATACATGTGCACTTTGTTGTCGGCTCCTAGAAAATACAGTCAAAATGGGTGAGGCTAATCAAACGGTGGACTGATGACCTGGGGCCCTAACAAGTTTTTGTGTATAAAGGATAATCAAAATAGCATGGTAGAAATCTGTCCCTTACGCATAATGGAAATAAAAACCTTGTTCTAAGAGCTAATGGTAGAGCAGGTCATGGTTAAGGTTGCGGGAATCCGCTGGATGCGAGACGCACACGAACGGTCAATGTGTGACACTTGGGGGAAGTCTATGTTCAGCAGTGGACGTAATGCTAAATCAAACAATTCATGGGCTAAATCTACCACAATTTGGGTCCCGGAAAATGTGCGGCGACATCGCGACAGATCCAAGCGAAAATGGCGGGACAAATTCTGGGTTTCAGAGTTTCAGTATTTGGGTATAGTGTTCAGAGATTGTCGTGAATTAAATACCTCAGGTTACATTATAGGTATTAGGGCAAAACAGACCTCGGCAAAGAATTGCTATCTTCTTAAATATATAGCAAAGCCTGCGGGCTAAACGCGTCATTTTACTAAAGGTCGATCGCTTTATTGTAAGTGCCGTCTGGTGACAGACGTGACAGAAAGGAGAAATCTCTTTTTTTGTATACAAATTGATATAAGAAAACGTTTACGTTAACGCGAATGAGTAGGTACGTTAAAAACTCGCCTTAAGACCGCTGTAAGAGTTTCTGTTGCAAAAACTCTCTGTTGGCTTGTATAAAAGCTAGAATATGTCGACTTACCACCAACGGCGACGTGCCTGGACTTGGTGTCGATACTGACGCACGTCGGCTCGTACGAGAGCGGTAGGCTCGACTGCTTGCTCGTGCCGATGACCACCGCCAGCTATACACAGAAACACAAGGTTTATTACTTCTTTCATTTTCTAATATTTTAATGATTTGATAATTCATCTGCAAATCCATCAAGAATTATCACTGATAAAAGGACAGCCTTTACAGGAAATAAATTTCAAGATAACTGTAAGAACCATGAAGGTAGATATACCTTGAAGGTGTTCAGCATAAAACAGTCACTACAGGCATTCCAAGAAGCAATGGATAGGTTGACCGCATCCATATGGATTATTCATTTTTTAATTTTTTTTGGATGGGAAATGATCCAATGAAGAAGTCAAGCTCCCTGCTTAGTCCCAAGTCCCGCTCCGCGGAGCGAGCACGGCCTACTGTGATAGGCTTGAGTCACACCTTTTTTTCACAGTTTGGGAGCAAAGACCTGGATAAAATATGTGACTCAAGCCTATCACAGAGGCCGTGCTCGCCCGGCTGTGTGAAGCGGGCGAGCAGGGGGTGTCAGACTTTTACTCACTAAAAACCACCCATTTTCCTTCAGTTGCTTGTGCCAGGGCCGAAGTAACTCTCTTTCAAACTTTTCCGCGGCTCATAGGTATTACCCTAAGATAAGATAGGAAATAATTATATCTGTGTTGATTAAGATGTGTGTACAGCAGGAACCAACTCATTGATATAAATATGTAAGTCATATTCAATGGGTTATCAATTGTTCGTATCAGAGATCAATAAATACTTCACAAAACTAATGTACAATAATAAAGAATTAAGATGGTGTTGGCCTGCCAAAATCCCGCATTACTGTTACCAAGTTCCACAATATTTTGTTGTAAACTTAGAATCTAAACAATAGTCACGTAACATTAACATTATAACCGAGACATTTACCATGTTTACTGTTCATTTCGAGTTTCCGATATTTCGGTGCTGTTGCAAGCACCACGATCACGGATAAACTGAAGATATAGTAGTTACGTAATAGGGTTCGCAGAAGAAAATACATGATTTCCAAGTTACAACCATTGTATTGTAAGCCTTCTGCTAAAGTAGGTAGTTCAGTTTAACATAGTCTGAGGTCAGACTATAGGTCAGAAAGCCTAAACTATGGGATTATTTTCTATAGAAATTGAAATAACTAAAGTGAACCGTGAAACGAAACATTAAATGCATTGTTAGAATGGAACGTAAGATAAGTGAATCAGAGGTGGGAGTGAGTAAGCCAGATAGAGAGGATGGCGGTTGATTGCAATTTGCAAAGTTACAAACTAAACGAAAGATCGAAACGAAGACGAAGAAATAAATTTGTATTTTGTGTTAAAAGAGCCATAATAACCGAAGATCCTGAAAAAGTGTTTGTCTCATCACCTCTCCTACATTAAAAAAAATTCTACTGACCTCCTTTACAGTAGCTACAATAGTGGTGTCATCTTCAATGATGTGGTCCATAGCACGCGGCTGAGATCCCAGCGGTATCGACACGTCCGTATATGTCGGTACTTCGCCTGAAACACAATTTTACTGTTGAGCAACATGAACTGTTTATCCAAGTTTTCAATAAAGATGACACTCATGGTACAATTGCATAAACAGTATCTAGTTAGATGTTGTCAAAGATCGAAATGTAACTTCCAGTCTCAACGCCTCTTCTTCTACCATGCTATTGTATTTATTCATAATCATCATTATTTTAGTCGAAAGATGTCTACTGCCACAGACAGAAATCTAAATAGATAACGCAAGTCCCTCCATCTGTATGAAAACCAAGCGGGCCACTTTTTCACACACAATTTAAAAACAAATTTACTTACCAATGAAAGAAAACATTTCCAATGCCTCGGTCAACTTTTCTATACATTCTTTACAGATCAATATGGCATAAAATGGCATTTCTAGATTTCGGTGGATTTCCGGTGCCGATATTGCTAAATGAAAAGCTCAAATTACGATCATTGATCGTATCACCTGGTCGTGACCTTGAGCCAGTATGTCATTCTGTCAGTCACAGAGCTGTCGTATGAAATAGTTTACCTTCGGCCTGAGGCGCGGCGCGTCGCAGCGTGTCGTCGATGCCGCACGTCAGTAGAGAGCCGTCCTTGCTGGCTCGCATGCCGTTCACCTGGTTGCCGTGACCTTGACCCAGGATATGGCGACCTTCACCTGAAATATTAGAAATATTGAAATTCTGGAGGTGAATAGCTAAAAAACTGGTACCATTTTTCACATTTTTTGCAGAATTAAGACGATTTCTAAAGCCCATTTATGAAAACTTACCGCTCTCAACATTCCAAGCCGTGACGCATCCATCATGGCTGGCCGTATACACAGTATGCCTGTCGGGATGCAACGCTAGACAGGTAATGGGCTTGTTGTGACCCATCAGCACCTGTAGTGGCTTGTCTGGGTTCTCCACGTCTAAGTAGTTGATTACTCCTGATAGGGAGACGGAGATAAGGTGCTTGCCTTGCCAGAGGCAGGATACCTGGGGAAATAATAATAATTAGATCATTGGACAAGGTATAAGAAGTATAGCAATCCACAACAAGTGTTCGACCATTACGATAAAAAAGATTAATCGTGTGTCAAACTAGACAGCCGGCGTACGATTAGTAATAGGGTACTGAAGCAAACGCATCGAAATCGTGATACTCTAAGTATTATTTCCGTTTCAATAGTCAGGCTTCAGAATAATTAATATTCAAATGGATACAGAATCAAAATCTGTATTTTGGCCCTGACTAACATAGCCAGCATAGCTCCGCCCAGAAGCTTGCTCTCTGGGGGCTTTACAAGCTTCGCGGTGTGACCTCACTGTTCTGAGGATCACAGCACGTTGTGAAGACATGGCCTCGCATTCCAGGATGACGTATGCAGAATGCCGGTGTGATAGACTTTCAAGCAAAGCGTCTCCGGCGTCACTAGAAATTCACAGCAAGAAGGTCTTAAAGGCTAAGTCATACGCGTCGCGTACGCTTTTGAGTCAAAAAACTGTTACTGTCGCCACGACAGAGTCGATGCGCTCGACTGGTACCCCATACATTTCCAATGTCGCTGCCTTCATCATCATCATCATACCAACCGAAATATGTCCACTGCTGGACATAGGCCTCCCCCAAGCGTCGCCACACTGATCGGTCCTGTGCGTCTCGCATCCATCATCATCATCATACACGTTCATTGGTGCACCTAGAGGCAGGCTTTCCAACACTGCGTCTGCCGGTTCGTAGTTACCACTCCAGGACCAACTGCGTTAGTACCGAGTACAATGGCTCGTAATTGACCCATTCTAAAAGCTAACAATACCTGTTGGTTCTCGACAGCGGTGCCCATATTGAACAGGATCGTTCGCTCCCTGCTCTCTACGTCCCAGACGGCGCAGGTTTTGTCTCCGGAGCAAGACAGCAGTTGCTTGCCGTCGGGCGACCATGCGATGCCATAGACTCCGCCCTTGTGGGCCGGGGAGCCGATCTGAAAATAAATAACACATGAATCGTAAATCTTTTTTTATAACCGTTTTCAGCTAATTTTAGAACACAATAAATCATCATTAGTTTTATCTGGCATAAAATAAACGCATTCGGCGGATCCCTCTGCTTGCATCAATTATGGATAACTCGAAAGCTGACCTGGATACACACGAGTACTCAAAAAAAATGTATCTAAAAATATGTAATTTTTATTGCAAAACCAAAATGGCAAAAAGAAAGATAATATGATCGCACCTTTTAGTTACACCCTGTATTAATCAGAGCTATTTAGTGAACCCATACTTGGCCAAGTAGTCTTTGTTCGTAGGCATGCCCCCGCTAAACTCCCATGTAATCGAGGGATCATTCGATTACTGTCATTCAATGAGCACACGTCCAGTCCATCCATCAAGAAACCTCAATACAGAATATGTGACAGATAATGTACATATCCTTTGTGCAGATCCAAAATAAATAAATAATACTGACCTCTCCCTTAAGTTCGGAGGTAGCACCATCGAACAAGAAGATCTTGCCGTCAAAACCAGCTGACGCGAAAAGGCTTCCATCAGGACTGTAGCGGACGGCCTGGGCGAATCGGGTGTGCTCCTGTAGGAAAAAGAAATATGTAGTTCATAAGTGAGATCTGTCTGTTTTAATAGCTCTTCACATAATGCACTGCGAACATAAGAGTGTTGTCTTCGGACGCGGTGACGAAGCGAAATGGACAACCATCGCCAAATCGACTGGTTCAGAGCATCTTGCATCCAACGGATTCCCGTGGCCTTCAGCAGGTCAACCTTGTGGGAAGCCTTTCCAGCTAGATGTTACCTACTTAGCATACTTGAACTTGAAGGAGGTCCCCCGAACACGGCAAGATTGTTGTCTTCCGACTCGGTTACGATTCGGAATGTTCTCGACGGCGCGAAAATCAACGGAGATGATCGGGATTTGTACCAAACTACATCATTTTAGCCAAAAGACGTCGACAGCTGGACATAGGCCATTCCCAACCATCGCCAGATCGACTGGTCCTGGGCGTATAATCCAACGGATTCCCGCGACATTCAACAGGTCATCGGTCCATCTTATAGGATGTCTTCCTTGTATAATATTATTTAATAAAGCAATACTTCACCTGCTTAGTACACTTGAACTTGAAGGGGGGCCCCTCGAACACAGCAAGAGTGTTGTCTTCTGACGCGGTAACGATACGGAATGGTCTCGACGGTTTGAAGTCCACGGAGTTGATAGGCTTGGACTGACCGCTGATCTCTCCAACTGAAGTGCCCGTCTCGGACATGAATACGTGGCCGAATCTGGAAAGTTGATTTTATGAGTAAGCAGCGGGGTAATTATCCTTCTTGGCGTTTCGATGGCATATAAAATTTTATATTTTATATTTGATTCAATATTCAGTCACGGCAACACCATTCACCGATGCAGCCATAAGGTCCTCGCATGTAATTGCGGGGTAATTGAGTAACACACTGTCAATGGCAATAGGGATAATGAAGTCAATTTTTTTTTGTCCGTCTTATATATTGTCAAAAAAGATTGACGTGTGGCTCAATTTTCATAGCCGCGGAATGAAATGGAAGCGAACGAAATTGTAAGAGGTTGCTTGTCTTCAGAGGACTTCCTCGCGCACTCGCATTCGAGAATGCCTCGTATTTAGTTTGAATGTTACACAATTGACTTAAAGTTCATCATGCTATGTACAATAGCTTTACAATTTTCGCTTCCATTCGACTCCGCAGCAATGTAAATTGAGCCTCCTTTTTTGCCAACATATTCTGTCCCAATGCTGGGCAAAGGTCTCCTCCACAGCCTTCTATTGTTTCCGATGTGTTGTCTTTTGTTATACCCCTCTAAGTCATTTCCTAGGTCTGATATAAAAATAAACATAAACTCACGCCTGTTACCCATGGGAGTAGGCAGAAACTAAAGCATAAATAATCATCATCATCATCATTTCAGCCATCCACAGCTAAACATAGGCCTCTAGCAAGCGTCGCATCCAGCGGATTCCCGTAACATTGCAGGTCAAAGGCTCCAAAAATTTTCGTCCCCATCGACCATCCGTTCTGCGAGCAATGTGCCCTGCCCACTGCCACTTAAATTCAGCAATTCTTCAGGTTGTGTATGCTATAAATATTAACTGCTATAAATATTAACTTCTCTCAAATATCTGCCACTCGGTCGTTTAGGTAACGCTCTTTAGTGCTCATCAAACCGTAGCTGTATCGTACTAACGACTCGACGGAGCTAATCAGTGCATCAATTTTGTATCACAACAATACATTTTACATGTAGGTAACACGTTTTGAATTTCCGGTGTAAGTAACCTTGAACTGTGGCAAAATGTTAGTTATGTGCCTCCGACTATCAACCGTCATGATTCACAATCGGTAACAGTAATTGTTTCAACAGACTAAAAAAGAGGAAGTTCTCAAGTCTACACGTATTTTTTGTATAGTTTTTCAGTCTATGCATACCTATGCGTGTTTTCTAATCCATATCTGTTTTCTTAGTTTAAGAGTCAATGAAAAAAACTAGCTTGTCCCCCGGCTTCACTAGCGTGAACTATTCCACGTAAGCCGTGTAATTTTCCTGATCAAAAGCCCAAGGCAATCAGCGATAGCGGGTAGCTTTCTACCAGAAAAGAATATTTGTCATCGAAATAGTACTTTTTGTAAAAGTATGAACAATTTGGCTTAGTAGGCGCTTCGGCCGCTGAGTTTCGTCCGATCCGGTCGAAACAGGAATTTCATTATTATGTCCTTTATTAATTACATTTCTTATAAATTACATTTATAAATATTTTTATAAAATAAATTAAAAACAAAAACATTTAAAAATATAAAAAATAGAGGCCCACCGGTATCGGGAACAGGGTCCAAGCTACCGGCGGTCAGGGCTCCAGAGAGAGGAACCTCCTAACAATACGAGCCGTGTCCAGCAGTACTGCTTTCTGGATCAGGCCCTTGACCCAGCCGCCTAACGAGAGCCTCCTAAGGTGTTGGTCGAGGCTCGTGGCTATTAATTCATTGGCCGAAACGACGACTATCGGTACAATGATTGCTGTGTCCACATCCCACATGTCGACCACCTCGCGAGCCAAATCAAGATACTTGATTTGCTTATCTTTCTCGGCTTTCACGAGGTTCCCGTCATACGGGACGGTAATGTCAACAATCATTGCACGCTTCTCGATTCGGTCCACCACCACAATATCAGGCTTATTGGCTACAATAGTCCTGTCTGTGATGATGGACCGATCCCAGTACAATGTGATATTGCCATTTTCGAGAACTGGGTCGGGCACATATCTGTAGTACGGTACCTCCGACGCCACGAGAGTGTATTTCAGAGCAAGTTGCTGATGGATAATCCTGGCTACAAGGTTGTGCCTATGCAAGTATTCTTCGTTAGCTAGACGAGAACAACCAGAGATAATGTGGCGGATCGATTCACCCGGGCGGTGACATGCCCGACAGATGTCAACCGTGCCATCCTTCACAATAAATCTCCGGTAGTTATTCGTCATGATAACTTCGTCCATAATTGCACAGACAAAACCTTCGGTTTCCCCAAAGAGGTCACCGAAACGCAGCCAGGCTACGGACGCTGATTGATCTACATCTGGCCCATGTAGGGCCCGGCAAAAGCGTCCGTGAAGCTCCTTACTCTGCCATATTTCCCTGCGGTCTTTAGTATCAAGCACTACAGGCTTGCGCCAGTTCTCATTCGCCAAGGAGAGCGGGGTGAGCCCCTTGTCCACTGCTGCTACATCTCGATGCATACCCACGTCGATGTTTAGAAAATATTCTCTGAGATTGCATATCTCGCGGTTGTGGAGGTTTTTGGCATTTAAAAAGCCTCGGCCTCCACACTTCCGCGGGATATACAATCTCAGAGAATATTTTCTAAATATATTTTTTTTTTTCATTATTATTATTATTTTTGAGTGGTGTTTCGGACGAATCCTTGTTTTAGAGGCAAAGTAACGTCAGAAACATAAAATCAGTAGAGAGTTAATAACATGATAAAAATATAACTTCGTCTTTTGCTTTTTTAATTAGATGTTCAACATAACAAACTACCAGGAGGCCAGAATTATGAAGAAGTCTTAATATTTGCAGGGCTGGAATCATTACCGGTAAAGGCTAACTTAAGAGAGATTATAATTATGAGCAAGTATTACCGAGGCTGGAATCATGAGATGTAAAAAGAGTACCGGGAGATTTTAAATTCTAACTTCCTGGAACTCCGTACTAGTCTCTACCGATTATGATTCTAGGCCCGCAAATACTTCTTCATAATTCTGGCCTCCTGGTAGTTTGGGTATAAATGT
The DNA here is from genome assembly GCA_947562075.1 of Orthosia gracilis. Taxonomy (NCBI): domain Eukaryota; kingdom Metazoa; phylum Arthropoda; class Insecta; order Lepidoptera; family Noctuidae; genus Orthosia; species Orthosia gracilis. The sequence goes on along the minus strand of OX387264.1, from coordinate 72,082,572 downwards.
TCAACATGTAACTAAAAAAGCAAAAGAGCTCTTTTGCTTTTGCAAACTCGCTACTGATTTTAATCGATTTTTTATTTTGACGTCCTAAAAAAAATAAACGTTCCAACACTAGTAGGTCCTACATACCTACTGATCCTAAACAATACCGTTTATCGTTACCGTTTTTACCGTTTATTCCTACCTCTGGTGCTAAATGTGAAATAAAATTTTAAATAATAAATTATTCCACTTATGGCACCTGCGTAAAATATCGATATGTGCCGTATGTGGAATACCTCAGGTGCCATTTCGTACGCTTTTTAATTGGTATATAAGACTGATTATTGTGATTTATCATGTTTAATGTTGATTGTTGTAATGGCTTTATCTTTTTCGAAAAATGCCTGACTTTTACTTAAATAATATAACCCTACTACTACTATTCATTCTGACTGTACCAAAATTTTCCAAAAAAAAGTATAGTCCGAAACACCACACAAAAATACTAATAATAATGAAATTCCTGTTTCGACCTGATCGGACGAAAATCAGCGGCCGAAACGCCTACTAACTCAACGATTTTATCTCATTATGATATTAGTTTAGCTGTATGAAATATTTTGATGATGCCACAAAACAGCTAGGTCAACAAATAAACACACTGACTCAGACTGTCGTACATCAATACGATCATAATCGCAAAGCAAACGTACCTCTCACGGCCTTCACCAACGGCAACCATGCGTTGGTTATCAGCACTCCACGCGATGTCCTTGATCGGACCTCCAATTGGCTGGAACTCATTCTTGAGGATGTGTTCCTTGTTCACCGTGTCCCAGATGCGAATCTTGCCGGACGCGTCTGAAATGAAATAGTTTTAAATTTTTGAATTTGGGATGGCTATGGTACAAACTACAAGGGTGCTTTTCCACTAAAAATGTTCGAAGTAGCGAGGCTTCACAAGGATCCGTGGCGAAGCTGTTAAAATACGCGACTGTTTCTATCAAAGGTTTGCCAGGCGGCGCGAGGATGCGTGACGAAGCTGTAAAACGGTGTGTAGCTATAAGTGGTACGAGGATCGATACAATCATATTCTTCGCATCCGTCATTTCTTTGTATGTACAAATACACAGTCCTTCTAGCCTTTTTCTCCCAGAAGTACGCTAAGCCTGGCTCTTTTTCCGCCAAAAGTGCACTAAGCCTGGCAATGGCACCTTTAAAATGGACGACCTTAAAATGTTGGCCGTCAGACTGAAATTGGGTGGGATGATATATATCAGGAATTCTTTGAATGATAAGGGCCTACATGCGCTTTAGTGCCGTAAAACGGTAACTTTCTAAAGCATACTCCTTAGTAACGGCTAGGTTAAAATGTTTAAAAAAACTATATTTATTATTATTTCATGTACATTATTTTTTAAACATGGTTTTTTCGTATAACAAATAGTTTACCTTTAAAAAAATAATTAGCAACACGATATTTTTCGCAACTTTTGGATACTCCTCCAAAGCGACTTGGATGTTTAAAAATATTTTTACACAGATAAGCTGGTATTTCTTCATAACTGACATAGCATATATAAATCAAATAATATTTTGCAAACAAAACTGTTCAAAAGGAGGTTCAATATTACTAGTTTTGGCATCGAGCGGGCGCACGGCCAGTACTGCGTTTACATTGGGGCGTATAATCGCTGAGATAATCTCATTGCAAACACTTCACATTAACTGTGTCATAAGTCATTCCTACGACGACCCAATAACTGGGCAACACGAGCTCCACCTTTAGCCACGAGCTCCTTCTCAGATAGAGTATACCTTTGATATGAAGCTTGGACCTGTTATGATCCACATCCACAGATATTAATCTTACTAGATGACGCGATTGTTTGTACTTCGTGTGTCAAAAAACGGAGTAAATTTACGATCAATGATCGTAATCTGGCATTATCGGCACCGGAAATCCACCGAAATCTAGAAAAATGCCTTTTATGCCATATTGAGCTGTAAAGACTGTATAGTAAAAGTTGACCGAAGCATTGGAAATGTTTTCTTTCATTGGTAAGTAAATTTGTTTTTAAATTGTGTGTGAAAAAGTGGCACGCTTGGTTTTCATACAGATGGAGGGACTTGCGTTATCTAGTTAGATTTGTGTGTTACATCATTACGTTATTCTGTTACAATGAAGCTTTACTATTCACGTCCTTCTTATTTATCGCTGCTTACACTACCATTTCAGTGTCAATGCCAAACGTTATCGAATGATTTAAAATACTTAGTAATCAGATAATATCACGAGCGAGTTATTGATTAATAGCTGTACTACTGAGAAACATCGCAAATCCGCATATCTTTACAATGACTAAGTGGAATATTAACAAAATATAATGTAATTGTAAATAAAAAAGACTTTAAGGTTAACCAAAGTATCCAGCGTTTCGTCAGGGACGGGGAAGAAATTGTTTGATATTTTATGTGAACTTGTGCACTGTTTGGGGGTACAGTGGGTGGGGTAAGGTGTTTAGGTCACCCAAGGGTATAGAGCTAACCCACCCAAGGGTAATCAGCTTGGCAGCAATGTCACATATGCGTTAAAAAGCAAGGTCCTATTCTGGTTTTAATTGAATATTAAATTGGTCTGTATTAGTCCAACTGCCTGACCAACCAAAACTTGTTTACTTAACAATAATATAATTTGACTCATTTAGCTCACATTATTTTTCAAGACCATCCACGCTAAAGGATAACCGCCATATTCGTATTTAAATGACATCTATGACCATAAGAAAACCACCTCGGCATTTACATGTGTATGTAGGTGAACCACACATGTTTTTACGATGTTATCACACGCAAAATTGCGTGCTTTGATGTATTAAACCCCAGTATACGAATTGGCGAGAAATCTTAATCGTGGGACGCGCCCAGATTGTCAAACGTGATTTTTCTATCGTCTATTTTTGTGGCCGGTCAATGGCTATAGGGTCGCCCCTATCAATCAAGCTGCCTCGCCTTTTTACCTTGTGGTCGGTTTCAGGCTAACCGGGTCACATCATCAGCCTTATAATGTTTCCTCTGCTGGTACACAGGCATCCTCTATGTGAGAGAGGTAACAGGCCTTAATCCACCACGCGGGCCCAGTGCGTGTTGCTGAATGTCACACGTCTTCGAATTTTTTGTTCTAGGACATGCTGGTTTCCTCACGCTGTTTTCCTTCACCGTTTTAAGAGCAGTGGTGATGAAATAATTTACACAAAGTTAAGCGCTTGTCTCGGTTCGAACTCACGACTTACGCAACGTAAGTCGGAACCGTTACCACTGGGCCACCACGACTACTCTCACCGCTAACCGAGTGTAGCTGAGTATTTCATAAGGGAAGACTGCCTATCTGATCGCCACAATCCAGAACCTAACTGGTGAGACGATACCTCTGGAGAAAATTGGGTCAGATTTTTCGGGTATTTGGTTACAGACTGTTAAGATGAAGATAGGCAAGATCAACGTTTTACTTGATTTCCGAGACCCGAAGGGATCTTAGTATTTAATGGATTGGCAACCATTCACGGACCGACCTCAGCTAGTTCCCTATCACATAGGACTCAAACAAACGTAACTGGCGAAGTGTACATACATTCGGCGTACATTGGGCCTTAACTTTCGCTACCATCTTGCAGACTGTCAAAAAGTTTTAGCACGGCATTAGCTATGCTGGTTTCCTTTAGGCCGATATATCTGATAATTTGAATGATAGATTGAGGAATGATGTAATAAGATGATAGATGACCAAACGTTTAAAAGAGTATGCTTAGACGGTTTGGTCATATTAAGAGGATAAATTTGAAAGACGACTAACAAAATATACGTGACTGGAAACGCCAGGAGAGTACGCCCTAGAAAGACATACACGAATCTTATTGGTTCTAGTTCTTCAGAAAGGCCAGGGGCGCAGTGTTCATAAGCGGCGTGCGTGTATGAATAGATGTATGACGGGAAGGCATAAGAAGCAAAAGGGCAATGTAAGGATCGTATCAGGTTGCGCTCTGTTGTTTCTGTCATCCCCCGTGGGAGAAGGGCAAGGGCAACTTTATGTATTTATTTAAATCTAAGCAAATACAACAGAGAGATGCAAAGGTTGAAACTACGTCTACATTTAACCGCCCTACATATCTATACTAATATTATAAAGCTGAAGAGTTTGTTTGTTTGTTTGAACGCGCTAATCTCAGGAACTACTGGTTGGAATTGAAAAAATATTTTTGTGTTGGATAGTCCATTTATCGAGGAAGGTTATAGGCTATATAACATCACGCTACGACCAATAGGAGCGGAGCATAAATGAAAAATGTTGCAAATACGGGCAACATTATTCCTTTTTGAGAGCTTCCGTTGCGTGTGCTGCGTGCACGGTTTAAATTTCGCAAAAATCATGTATGATGGAATTGCTCCTCTTTAAAAGTTCTAAAAAAAAGTTCGCTACAGCATATGTCTATCTTTTAAGATTGACTCACTATAACCTTTTTTATGGTAATCAAATTTGTTCATTTGCAAAGAGTTTTATCAACATCTATACTAATATTATGAAGCTGAAGAGTTTGTTTGTTTGTATGGTAGGTAGGGTAAGTAGGTTAGGTAGAGTATGTAGGTAGTGGTAGGTAGGTAGATAGCCAGTTGATGGGAGCGAAGCCACGGGGGTCAGCTTATAATAATCTATACTAATATTATAAAGCTGAAGAGTTTGTTTGTTTGTTTGTTTGTTTGAACGCGCTAATCTCAGGAACTACTGGTTGGAATTGAAAAAATATTTTTGTGTTGGATAGTCCATTTATCGAGGAAGGTTATAGGCTATATAACATCACGCTACGACCAATAGGAGCGGAGCATAAATGAAGAATATTGCAAATACGGGCAACATTATTCCTTTTTGAGAGCTTCCGTTGCGTGTGATGCGTAAACGATTAAATTACGCAAATATCATGTGTGATTGAATTGTTCTTTTTTAAAAGTTCTTAAAAAATCCGCATATGTTGGATCTTTTAAGATGGATTCACTATAATCTTTTTTTATGGTTATCAAATTTGTTCATTTGCGAAGGAGTTTTATCAAAATCTATACTAATATTATAAAGCTGAAGAGTTTCTTTGTTTGTTTGTGGTGTAGGTAAGGCAGGTAGGGTAGCTAGGGTAACTTGGGTAGGTAGGGTAGGTAGGTAGAGGTAGGTAAATAAATAGCCAGTTGACGCGAGCGAAGCCGCGGGGGTCAGCTAGTTATACCTACATATTTGGCGTGAAACCAGGACATCTCTCGGTACATAAAATTTGCCCAGAATATATCTTATAAAGTATCAACATTATGTAGAAATTCGAATCTTGGTAAATACAGCGTGAACCGAGTTTCACAGTTTAATTCTGGAGTGATCCGCGAGTCAGCTGGCTGAGCGCCAATGAGTGCTATTACACTTCAAATCATAAATGTTTTAGTTACGAATGTTTTCGTAATCCTGGTGATGGCATACGACCTACAGGTTTTGGAGAAGTATTACATAAAAGTATGCGGTTTTATAGGTCTTTCATTTATTTTCTTTGTGATTCCAATCCTTGTGATTTGTGGTCTGTCTCGAAGGTTTGATTTTTTATTGATCGGTTTTCACAGGCCATTTCTAGTGCAATGTTTTCTTGTTTGACGCTGAAATGTGTAAATTTGAGACCAATAGAAGTATTGTACTCGGTCTGGATTTAAGTTTTTTCTAATGGAATGCAGCAGGCGAATCAACCTTTCATTCAGGATAGAATTTTTATTTAGAGATACTCTAGTTGGGATAACTAGTTTGGAAGTGCATTCCGTTTAGTTCCTTTTAGGTATATTTTATTTTCGTTTGTCAATATCCAGGGCTGATTTTCAGTCACCACACTGCAGTCTTATCAACGATAAGGCCGGCTGCAGCTGGGCGAGCACGGCTTCTGTGATAGGCTTGAGTCACGCATTTTATTACGGTTTTTGTGATGAAACTGTGATAAAAGTGCCAGTGTGTCTCAAGTCTGTGCTCGCCCCGCAGGATGGCGACTGAAAATCAGCGCTAGGTATTTCTATTTAATGCCCAGCAAATACGAGTTGTTAAACCTTTTCAGACGCAATCGATGAAGAATATTCAAAAAAAAAAATTGTTCTACGGTTTTATATTTCATTTTGTTTTGTTTTGTATTTCTTTATTGTTTGTTTTCTTCTGCACATTTAAATTTTTGCTTTAGTGTGCAATAATTACTTTATTTCAAAACGAGGAAGCTACACCCAAGTTAACTAACAATAATGTTTATTTATTTATTTCAATCGGCATACCAACAACATATTTGCAAATTCATTACAGAGTGAATAATTTACAATATGGTCCTGTGAAAACATGTCAGTTACAGGCGTGCACATCATTCACAGTCTCGAACAATAATACTCAATCTCCGACACCGAAGCGCCGACTTCATTACTGTATTTCATTCGCCACTTCGAAATGATATAATGATATATGCAAACAGGTCGACTATGTAATGGAGACGCACCTATGCATTTCCAGACTTATCTAGGATGTTCCACGATCTATTTACATAGGTAGTTGTCACGCCGCTGTAATCTGCCGTTATAATTCTGCTTCGCTTTGATAATCGCAAACCTGAATCGATTTTAATCGCACGACATTTACAAAGATGCTATCAAGAGGCATTGCATTCAATGTGGCGAAAACTTGTTACAACAACATTCGGCTCGGCTTACAGTGTATCCTATCCTGATGCATCCGAATACCAGTATTTTATTTACATGGAGCGACTGCCTATTCGACTAGAATAGTTCTCGCCAAACTTCTGGGCCGCCTTGAAGCTTATAACCTTTCTCGATAAATGGACTATCCAACACAAAAAGATTTTTTCAATTCGAACCAGTAGTTCGTGAGATTAGCGCGTTCAAACAAACAAACTCTTCAGCGCACGCAACGGAAGCTCTCAAAAAGGAATCATTTTTTTCCATTTTTGCAACATTTTTCATTTATGCTCCGCTCCTATTGGTCGTAGTGTGATGTTATATAGCCTATAACCTTCCTCGATATATGGACTATCCAACACAAAAAGGTTTTTTCAATTCCAACCAGTAGTTCCTGAGATTAGCGCGTTCAAACAAACAAACTCTTCAGCTTTATAATAGTAGTATAGATAATAATTTGAATTCAGAATCAAGTAATTTATTGTTGTTTTCTTTTGATTTCCGTGTGAACTATATAGAGCTGTAAAAATATTTATTCCTGCGACTTAAGCAGCTTTACTCCCATTTTAAAATAAATAACATTAAGTTAAACGAGTTTTAACAACTCCATATACTTTCAAGTTGATTGATAGCGTACGGTCTGCAAGTGCAAAGGGCAACTGATAGAAACCCGACGACTGACGAAACACGAAATTTGCCGAGGGACATTAATAAAATAGTTGTACTGTAAGTCTGTAATGTACTCTTATCAAAGGGCAATGTATTCAAAGCAACCTTTAGTTGAATTATAAGATTGGTAGGAATCTTTTATAGCCGTTTCAAACACGAAAAAAGTTTAAAATACGAGTCTGTTACTGTCCAACAGCTGAGCAAAAGGCCTCATCTCATACAGAGAAAGCACGAGCATTCATGACCATTTTTGGTTTGACGATTTCAGACTAACACGTATAAATCCAGAGTTCACGAAGTTATCCTTCACCGATCACTTACTAAATTCTAAACTGAGAAAATAAAAAGACACATTGGTACCTACTTTATCCCACAGCCTCGTGTGCATGAGATGCCAGATCTCAACCACCGGGCCATCACAACTGACTTAACCGGTTTAAAAAATAAAACTTAAAGAACGGTAAAAATACAACAAAAAAATCGAGATCTAAAGATGAAAAACCCAGCAACTAGATAAAAACGCCTGTAAAGAATATCAAACTCAGTCAAAGAGAAAATTGAACTGAAAACCTTGGCAACAATCTAGAATTAATGAACTACAAAAAAAAGATACAATCGGGAGTTCTTTCACCTGCCTAGTACTTTTAAATGAGACATTTTGTTTATTATCTAACGACTCGGTAACAAGTCGGCGAAACGTTACGGATTTTGGCAACCAATCCGTTTGTTTGACGACAGTTCTTGCCACAATTGTTAAATTGTTATGGGACGTGCGAAGCTTGGTGATAAATTACATTTGAAAACAAATTGCTTGTGAATTTGCGAAGCTGTTCTAGAAAACTTTTAAGATTCGCTACTCAGTTTGCTACAGATTAATCAGTCTTTACTGTTTCATATCGGATCAATTGACTTTGGAATCACGTTATCATTCGAATACTTCGCATAACACACTCACAATCCAGTGCAATAGGACATTTTCTGCATGTTGACAATCCAACAATATTTGCCGCGTTATATACGTTGTAGAGAAGACGAATTTATATAACACATGAAGCGATTGAAAACGAATTTCCTTAAAATGCCTTCAGATGGTGATAAGAAGTGAGTTAAGATATTGGGGAGCCAGTTGCTGTACACATAATATCTTTGCCAGAAAACCAAGGAAAGAAAACTCAAAATTTGGCATTTAATTTCATTATGGATCTTATCACACCGTTGCACACAGCTTGCAGTGGCAAGTGGTCAGCTGAAGTGACAGTAGGTGAGTCCAGAACCACTTCCGAGTGGTTGTTAGAACAGATTTCAATCAAGATGATCTTCAAGAGTACAGGAAGATCATTTAAATAAATAAAATGCAGGTCTAGAAACTACAGGACAGCTTGTCAGTGCACTGCACAGTTTGATTCTGCCTAGCCCTTTCCAACATTGGGCAACAAGACGTACAGCAATGCGCCATCGTAACATGGTGGATATCACACCCATACGCACAAAGCATTTAGGGAATACTTTCATTGAGCGCACACCTAAGGAGTGCAATTCCTTGCCGGAGTCTGTGTTGACCAATATTACCACAACGTAGAGGTGACTTAGGTTGATAATGATGACAGGGAATCCCTTTTACAAACAAAGACTCCCAATTGGTCCATTGTGTGTGGGGGCTCTGGCTAACATAGCCAGCCTAGCTCCGCCCAGAAGCACAGAAGCTTCCTGGGGACTTTACAGGCTTCGCGGAGTGACCTTACTGTTCCTGTGTGTTTACCTGAGGATTTCTTCGCAATGAGAAGCTACGGCCTCACATACCAGGAGGGAATAGGTTACTTCTAGGCAAGTGTGCTTCATTATCGACCACATCATTGCTTTACATCAGGTGAGATATTGGTCAAATGCGAGCTTTAAGCTAATAATAAAAAAGAAAAAGTGTGCCTCTCAAAAATAAACATTTTCCCACAAGGAAAAAAGAGCAGTGTTGAATTATTTCATTGGGAGTGCCTTTATCAGTATGTGATATTATGATATAATGAGTCATATACATAACATTTACAAGATAAAATAAAAGACTTTACAAATAATGAGTCACTAACATTATAACATATTATTTTTGATTGCTATACCATTGCAAATCAAAGCAAAGATAGGATTTGGAAAGAAAATTCCATGAAAAGAGTATGTATTCTACTTCCTACTAATATTATAAATGTGAAAGTTTTTATGTTTGTTGATCAACCACACCTCAACGGCATTAGGATGAAACTTGGCAAACGCATAGACTGTAACCTGTATAAGGACATAGGATTTTGACACTTGATCCTGGGCGTATTTTCCCTGGGATAGATTCACATAGGCCATAGGTGAAGCTGCTGCCCACAACTACAGCAGGAACTACATTTTTGGTCAAATTCTTTGCATGAATACAGTTCAGATATTGTTAAGGGATGATGTAACAGTGTTTGAATACAGTTCAGATATTGTTAAGGGTAATTTTCCCTTAAAATTACCCTTAACAATATTAGTACAACAGCATCAGTTGTGAGTCTGGTAAATGAGTACAGGCTTGTTATTCTAATAAGATTAAAAGAAATCCTATAACAAGGTAAAAACAGAATTAGTGTTCAGACCCAAAATAAGGCTTCAATTTAAGTACCTACTTAGTGCTCAACAATTAACAAATTAGGTAGATTTTACCCTGCATGTATTGCCTGCTTTCACATAGGTATTTGAATAATATGTCCTCCTAATCATGCTACCAAAATATGATAACTCACAAAGGTTGATTGAGTTAAATATGGATCAAAACACAGAGCCCAAGCAGACAATTACTAAACTTTTAGGCACTCGAAGGGCTTTGGAAATCAAAACTGCTATACTCAAGACCTATGTAGGCAAACCAATTGCTACTGACCACGCACAAAAACTCAGTCTCTAGTAGACTGCTACAGAGGAGTTCCTGATAGATAAACCCGATAACACATAACAGGACCAGAATTTTTATACCCAGGGTCCAAACCTGGTAGTGTTGCCAATAGACATTGAGTGAAGCTGTTTCAAGATTGTTTTCTTTCGACTGAATATGACCATAATTTTTGTAAATTTGTATAAATTAGACCTCATTTGCAACAAGCAAGAGAAAGTTAAGAATTTGGTAAATAGTTCTTAAGTTGTATAAATTAACCACTGTTAAAATTCAAAGCGAAAGTGCCTATGTGTGATAATGTAGAATTATAAAATAGAATACATGAAGATGGAATTATAACTGGCTATGTACAACAACTAAGTTGATCCACGTTTTGAATAAATAAATGAACAGTAAAGCAAGTTTGCAACTAATATTAGAGTTGAATAAACAAACAAGCTGATTATTGAGGAAAACTGTCCCAAACAAATGCTAAAAATACTATGTGTGTATCAAAAAATATTTATGAGTTGTGACTAGTGAGTTTTTATGTCATTCATACATGACTTAATAGGATGAGGAAGTGGATTCCTGTGCCCTTAACTTAAATAAAAATAAAGATTTTCAAAGCAACAAATTTCACATAGGTACTAAATTCGAAATCGTTAAATGCATTTAAACCTTACCTCCTGAAGAAATGTAGAATCCACTCGGAGAATATTTCGCGACATTCACTTGGCAAGAATGCTCGGTGTATGTATCCGAGATCGCGGGGTTCTCAATATCTCGTATGATAACGGAATTGCCATTGGTATACAGGAAGTTTCTGCCCTTCGGATCACCGCCTAAAACTAGCGGTGTTCCTCTCTGGGTCCTCGGTAAAGCCGCCCATGTATATTCTGCGGACACAAAACCACACTGTAAATTCACTGATCACTATTATTTTCATACACAGACTGATTTATCATCATGTTTCACCAGATATCTACAACAACCATGCTGCTCCTTAAAAGATTCAAATTAGAACTTACTATGAGAATAAGACATTTTATAAACACTCTTTGCTAACTAATCACTAAAATGATAATGCTTAAACTATTGGTCACTCAGTACTTTTAATTATTTTTAGAGAAACACAGTCAGCCGCTATATCCCATAGCCTACCAAAAAAATGACGTACAATAATATTTTTTGCTAAGTTGGCACGATTGTCGCTCATTGATATTACCATATATGGGCAGAGGAATACCGATCATTTTTTAGTAATTTATAATGTAAAATCCATATCATTCTATTTTACCCCATGTTTTTTTTTGATATTCATTAGAAATTTAATTTTCATTGTTTCATTACATATAGAACATTTTCGTAAACCGAAACTTGCCAAAGGTAGGGTCGTCATTAGTCGATTTTTTGTCTATGAACATCAAGCCCAAACCCAAACGAATATATTTCGCTATCAAGCCGAATCCCTCACTCAAGTTATGCTCTTTGCTCTCTGTTCCATTCATTCATTTCTAATTTCTAATTGTCAAAGCATATTTTAAACAGTCTGTGGCGGTCTGTGGTCAATCAAAAGACTCAAAAGTGCGACGAACGAGCCAGACGTACCATCAGTACCATGTAACGAAATTAAATTAAAATACAGTTTTTTTTGTGATATTAATTCGGTGTTACAGTGTTTTAATCGGATGGGAAGAGCGATGCTTGCATATGGTACATTTTATTACTACAACAGAATTTCTTTTGTTGCATTTTTCGGCTTCTTTATTTGACACTTGTTTCCACGTGGTTCACGTCATAATTGGTCGACGTGTTAATTTTCTACATAGAATTTAAAGTTCTCCGCTTTATCTTAAACAAGAAATGGAGTCGTTGAACATCTCGAAACTGAACTTGTACAGTGGAAGGAGCCAAGGCTCCCAGCACAACGGTGTGAAGTTTGAAAGGACTGAAGAAAAGTTTGAAGTCAATGTAAGTGCTTAACATGTGTTGTAAAATCTTTTAGTACAAATATTAAATAAAACAGTATTAAGTTTTATGTTGCTCTGTAGAATAGCCTTCTGAAACTTGTTTTCGGGTTTATGCAAACATAAAATCATCATATTTGCACAATATTCAGTATCCTGAAATCAGATAATTTTTCATGACCAAATAAAGATGTCAATATATCTTGATACCTGAAAAAATTGTCGTGCAATACTTTTGACCAAGGAGGTGCATAATTTATCAGTTGAACATGTAAATGCGTTGCTATGCAGAGATGATGCAAACTACCTGCAATGAGTAAGTACTTACCCAATATTATGATGACATAAAACAGCTGTTTTACAAAACATTTCAGAAAATATTAAAGTTAGGTCTACTAGTTTTTTTTTATTTATTCCAGAGTAAGTATCATTCAATTAAAATTTTTGTAAATTCTAAAACCAAGTCATTTGTTGGAGAAAATTTTTTTTTTTTTTAATAAGACTACACTATCTTTTTAAATTGTAAAGCTTTTTTTAATTTAAGGAAGGAGGGAATACTATTCCCTCATTATAATCACACAATAACAGTTGCAAGAATAATAAGGAAGACATTAAAATTAATATTTTGTGACCACCTAAACCACATACTAATAGGTTCTAACAAAACTGGTTTGTTTACTAATATTAATAATGTAGTATTTCATCATTCCCGTGCGTCTCGCATCCAGCGCCTTTCCGCAACCTTAACCAGGTCATCGGTCCACCTGCGAGATGCACGGGATCGGTCAATGTGGCGACGCCTGGGGGAGGCCTATGTCCAGCAGTGGACGTCTTTCGGCTGAAATGATAATGATGATGATTTCATCATTTCCATTATTTAATTAATTGATTCATAAGCACTCAGTTAATTAATATTTTCTTTAATTTTAATTAGTAGTATGAGTATGTACTAGTATTTTAGGAATTTTATAGGTAGGTAGTTGCAAAATGTTACATTTGATTATTGAGTTAACTGTTTTAGGCCTTATTTAACATTAAAAAGATTTTATGCAAGAGAAAAAAATTAGAAGGTCAGACAAAGTCCAACAGGATGTCGAATATCTAAGAAATCTGGACAGAAGGTAATCCTAGCTGGGGCAGACTTGCGAAAAGCAGAGAAGAACTTGAAATAGGCGTAATGTCTAGCAGTGGACTGCAATTATAGGCTAAGTTGTTAGTGCATCAAACCAAAATATGATGTGATACAGATTCTCCCTTGAATTTATAATTTTAGTAGCGATAGGATAGAGTTGATAATCATCATACAGTTACATCCACAATGCAGACGGATTGCAGTTACATCCAAACAAACTGACGCACCACCTCATGGATGAAATATTGCCAAGCTTTTGGAGGCTTAAAAAAAGAGTACTGCAAAATTAAGAAACAAATTACTGTTAAGAACACAAATATTGCTGAATGTATTTTAGACAGATTGCTACAGAAGAGAAGATAAAAATAAAATAAAAATAACATCATAAGTCCTAGCTACTGGGTTTTGACCTGGGTACAAAACCACTGTTGAACATAGTCCCAGGCAATTACCCAACAGTATTTCCACTTGTTGAACCTTCAATCGACAATAACCAACTAGATAATGGGACATGTACAAAATCAATGCTGAATTCTTTCCGCATGAATATATACTTACTACCCTACATTTATAATACTTAGTATAACAAACAAAATAAGACCTCACTTTTTAAGTGAGCTGTTATTTAACGAGACATAATTACACCCTAATAAATAAACCCTACATCTAGTTGGTATTGTTGATTTAAGTGCAGAACCATCCTGCCACCTTTATTAGATTTAAAGATAAAATATACCGAAAATGGTCTTTTTTTTGTTGTCCATTTAAAGCGATTTAAAGATAAAAAATCTTTCAACTTATACTATACCTGTCCCTTCAATTTCACTCAATAGAATTTACATGATTATTCCTTTTCTTTTCAAGTAGACGAACAATCATGAGTCATTTTACATACCTAGTAGTTTTTTGATAGCCTGGCAAACTGCCAGTACCCATGACTTTACAATCTATACCAGTACACCCAATACAATGTGTCTTTAAATAATACTAAGGATAGTAATGGTCTTTTGACTTGCACATGTATCTGAAAAGTCTTAAAGCCTCGTGGCATCCACTAGCCAACATTTGACTCGCACCACATATTGCTCAACATGTTTGGCGTTAAACTAGGGTTTGACGTGTTTGTAACCAAATTCTCAATATAAAAAGCTGGCCCTTTTTTAGAAAGTGTAAGCCCATTATTATTATCTATTTATTGTGTTATGAGCCTGTTGTGTCCCACTGCAGGGCAAAGCCTCCCTTCTGTCTTTCCATTTTTCTGGTCTCTTGCTACATCTGGACAATCCTTTTGATAGGAGTCTAACTCGTCTCGTCATCTCCATGAAAGTGGAAGCTATTAATTATTTAAATGAGGAAGCATTTTATCAATCTCAGAAATATGAACTTGAATGCAAACAGCCTTTACTCCATTTGCGATAACATTAGGCGTTTAAATTAGCCCATTTTACAGCTTGTTCAACCGATTTTGATTTCTATTGCGTTAGCAATACGACAAATGGTAGCTGTAGTCAACAGTTGGTTTTGGTAACAGGTTTATGCTTTTCATGTCATCCTTATGTTTACGGGATAGAACTCAAAATCGGTTGAACGGACTATAAAAAGATTTGGAAACATGTCTAATGTTATTTCAAATGGAGTTTAGTATTATAATATCTGTGGTACACTAAACAAATACAGCGAAAAATAAAAATTCTCTCAGGGTCTTCATAACAATAATCCTTTGGCAGGGTTTTATTTGGAACTTATACCTACTACAGCATTATTTTTCTTTGCAGGCTCTCACAGACCAAGATGAAGAGTACCATTGTGAATATAAGGAAGAAATTTGGAAGAATCTACTGGAACTAGAATCAGAGAAGCAAACCATCCACCTGCAATCACCACAGGTGAGTCTAAATAAAATACTGCCAGGATTTTTATAACCATCTGGTCTGGAAGTATGCAACTGCACTGACGTTCCTTGTCGAGGGTCACCAATATAGAAGTATTCAGAACAAGGTGTAAAGTCTCACAACCTTCATTGAAGAGGGAAGGTCCTCGTCGTGAGGAAACCGGCATATCCTAGAACCAAAAATTCAAAGACATGTGACATCGATCAACCCGCACAGGGCCCACGTGATGGGTTACGGCCCACTCCCTCTCACAGAGGAGGCTGGTGTACCAGCAGTGGGAACGGTAAAGGCTGATATAGTTATGCTATATACAAAGTCACATTATATTGGACATATTTATTCACTTGTTTATCGAAACTGACAAAAAGGAAAAATCTTTACCTAATCATATTGCATTAATATTTATTGCATTGTGTATAGGAATTCCCTGATGAGCACTCGATGTAATCAGTATTCAAATTAGGTACCTATACTGATAACAGTGATAACACTTTGATTAAATATCAGGAACTCAAATATCACGAGATATATGCACTTAAATTCTATTGTAAACAAATGATATCTGATGCATCAAATGCCTGTGTTCCCCGAAGTGTTAGGCACCTTAGGCAGAAATGCATCTCTAGTAACACCCTCCCACATGCCGTCAGTCTTGTTCAAGTCCCATGCAATAGTGGGCGAAACCATTGCCATTAACCAGGCAATATAATAATATTAAAAAATAAGCTCTGCCAGTGCCAAAGGCCTTGGCATGCGTTGACTTACAAAATCCATAAACTAGCGAGAGAATCTATTTGCTGAGTTTCTTGTCGCGGGTGCGATCCCCGATTGAACAAATATTTGTATGACCTACAGATGGTTGTTCAGAGTTAACGCATCCACGATACAGGAGAAATTCCTAGTGTGGAACAACATATTAAAAGAAACCATTTAAAACGGAAAAGGTTCTCAATTCATAAATCAAAATCCCCATTGTCGAGTCTTAACAAACCGAATGCGCTTACCGAGTGCCAGACAGCAATTCCTATATTACGTTAAGTACGTTTTATGATTAGGAGGAACTCGTGATTAAATAATACCAACCGGACATATCGATATTCCAGGTTACGCAACGCTTGCCGAAGTCGGTCTGTGGACTGGTGACCATTTGTTGTATACCGAGACTCCTTCGTGTCTCGAACAGCACAATTAGATTGGTCCCAGGTTTCATTTGTAGATTTTTGAAAGTCGTTTTCCTTTTCAGAAACCAGAACATCTGTATTTTAATGTAACCTACATTCGTTGCAAATAAATTATTTGATTGATGATTGACTGACTGACATCAGTCTTGCAAAGTCGTTATCCAATAATTAAATTGTGGAGCTCAGATTGGCAGTCGCCCTATGTCTTCTTCTTCTTCTTCCTAGCCTTTTCCCAATTTATGTGGGGTAGCCTCTCCTTATTTCACAGCACCAAGAGTCAAGACATTCTGTCGAGGGTTTTCGGGACAGGTAATTTCTCTTTCTTGAGAAGCTTCGTCATTCTAGTCTACCATGTCAAAGAAGGTCGTCCTTGGCCTCGTTTGCCTTCATACAGGATCAGAACCGGCCGAACCAACGTGCTGTTTTGTCTTTCCCAATCTATTCTCCATGAACTTGTCCTGATTGGAGCCATTTTACGGCCCATGTATAATGCTGGTATTCAACTGAATCTGTTTAGACAGCAGCACCCAGCCAGCGGCCTCAACATAGTTGGAAAAAGGCTACGCAGATTGATTGATTCGTATTAAAACGTAAACTCAACTGAAATCGATAGTATGTTCCTCATCGTCCTGAATAATTAATGTAACCTTGCCGTATGTTTTCCAGCTGGTATGTTATAACTGTGTGTGTGACTATACTATGAACTACACCTATGACACCTATTATTATGTAGACCATTTGTTTTACCATACAAAATTATTTTTCCCATAGTTTTGTTTAGATACTATTGAGAGTAAAACCTGTGTAAACATCACGAAATATGTCAATGGCACCTAGCCTCTATAGATTTTGGTGTTTTTCAGCTAAATTATAAAATGGACTTGCTATGCACCGCGGTGTCACATGCCCGCGCTATTACAGTGCGTGCCACGAAAGATAGACTTGACCGCGCCTCCCGCGCTCTGTCCGCCGCCCCGATGACGCCCGGTCCTTTCCCGCACTCAGACCGCATACCGCTAAAGAGACCTATAAATCGTCTACTGCGCAAGTCAAATCACTTGGTGTGTCAAGTCTCATCTTTCGTGGCACGCACTGTACGTCGTTTTCGCTTGGCGTTCTTACTTGACTTTTTTTTGCTCGGCTCGTTAAGGTTCGTTCAAACAAAAAAGTTGAAATGGATATCAATACAAATTCTTAAAACCCTTTATAAAAAAAAAGAGATTTTGCGTGGGCCCTTTTATGAACAACTTTGAAATGCTTAAGTGTGGATATGAGATAACCACACAAATAGAATAGAACTCACAAAATTATGCAAACACGCAAAATGCATTCATTTTGCGTTTCCTTAAACATTATAGGTAGTACTCCTAAGGCGTCATCAGCACTTTCATTTTTAACCTAACGTTACAACAAAGGTTCGTAGGTATAAAATTATATTTGTAAGGACATTTTTATTAGCGAACTTCCTGATGGCTCGACACGATTCGATTTTTTCACACTGAAAAACGATTTCTACTGAGCAAAATTGCAAGTAGAAGTACGTTCGGGATCCCTTCTTTTCGCATAATGTTCTTTATCCTAATAAATACTTCGGCATATCGATTTTGGCACAATTTGTTTTGGCATAATAATACTTCGGCATAATTTTTTTAGGCATACATTTTATGTTGGCATAATCATCTTAAAGACTAATTTGTTTTGGCATAAATTTGATTCGCATAGCGTTAGTAGGCCTAATGATAGCATAATAATATTTAGGCATACAATTAATATAAATAACAAAAACAATTTTCATGCAAATGATTTATTATACATAACATTATGTAACTTAAACGATTTTTCAATCGCGAGATAACTTTTATCTGAAGAATATATTAGATGTTTTGACAGTTTTTGTATAAAAAAATATGTCAATCAGTTAACTTCTATTATGAGAAATAAATATGGCGGTTATTCCTCAGATAGAAGTTAACTGATTGAAACAGTGGTCCTTAATTATGTATAATTATTTATTTTAGGTGTATTTTTTAGCAATTGCTTGTAAATATGCTAGTTTAGAAGTATACTCATCTTTTTTACTAATAATTTTTTCAATTCTTTTGGTTTTGTCCGTGTATTTTTTCTTTTTTTTTTGGTATAAGTGATGTTCCGACATCCAGTTTATCTATTTCAATGGTTTGATGTTTTATTTCTTGATCGATCTTTTTTGTGTTTTCCCACAAAATGTGCAATTCTATTGTGCCATGCCTCTGCATGATTTTGTGTCCTAGGTCTATTTTCCTTTTTTAGGAGATACGTACTACAGACTTTGGGTGGAAATGGTGGTGGTGAACTTGTAGTGCCCCATACATAATTCTGATCAAACCAATTTGCTATAGTTTCTGACGTGCAACAAAAGTTAGTGACAGAACCGAATTGCTGCAAAACCGACTCTACGTAGTCTTGTTTGTCCTACCCCTAGAGTGTAATTTAAAATCGCGTAGGCGCGTAGGGGCGAGGCGGCCCACGGGCTGAGGAGCAGGCGGCTGCGAGCGAGGCGCCGCGGCTGAGGCTGGCCGGCGAAACCGGCCAACAAGCCGAAGCTGCGGTGGTGAGCGAAAGCCGTCTGCGACGATTAGCACGCGTGAGGCCGCCGGAAGCCCGCAGCGCCGGAGCCGAGACAGAAACCCTGCCTGCTGCATGTTGCCTGCTCGCTTGAATGCTGCATGCTTGCTTGCATGCTGCGTGCTTGCTTGTTTGCTGCATGCTTGCTTGCATGCTGTATGTGTAAATAAATTTATGCTTTAGGATATTATGCTTAAAAAAGTTATGCTTTAGAACTTTATGCTTAATAAATTTATGCTTTAGAATATTCTGCTTAATCATTATTATGGTTAGAGAAATTATGCTTAAAAAAATTATTCGTAAGCTGTTATGCGTAATTATATTATGCGAAAATATAATTATGCCAAACAAAATTATGCTAAGATATATTAGGTCTTAAAATTTTATGCAAATGGATAGGGAACCAGTACGTTCATATTGAATCAATGCGATGCAATTCGTCCGATCTGTACTTGAAATCACGCCTATCGACGCCATTTAAATTGCGTCGCGCCATCAGGTCCTTTACAATCGAACGGTATTTTATTATATTTATATTTAACTAAACTATTGCAACTTTATTGAATATAATTACATGATTCATATCGATCCACTATGTTTTGAACCGTCGTATTTCGTCATGCAAACGTTTCATACTACTACTATCTACTACATACACTCTTACGCCATAGGTAGTGGAGTTTGAATTCGCTTGCATCGACTGTGATTGCATGGATTTTAAAAAGTATTGCAACATAATAAAATTTGTTGGCGTAATGAAACATAAAGAAATGATGGATAGACTATGAAAAATGAGGTTTATTAATAAATAAAAAAGGGGCTTATTTTTTTTTTCTTTTTGTTCAAGAGAAAGAAAAAAAAAATAAGCTTTAATAAAAAATGCATTGTCAAGAGAAACAAACGTGTGTGCAAAATTTTATCGCAATCGAACACCGGGCAGTAGGTCTAAAAAAACTTGACACCGAGTCAAGTATAACTAAATTTTTATTTTTATTAAAAAAAAGCAGATTCTAAATTCAAATGCTCTATACAATATTAAACAATATAGTCGCTAAACAGCGTCAAGATTATTATCTATGAAGGTACATTTAGGTCTAGAAAGAGCTATTGATGTACTAAGGTGATGACTAGTTAAAAAGTTCAAAGTATGGAAGGAGAAGACATGTTGCGCCGATCCCAAATATTCGTAAATAAAGATCGATATGGGCCAGAGAATGATGATATTGAAGATGCAACATAGAAACGGACTTTCATACGCCATTTTATCTTCTTTTAACCAATCAAATGTTAATTGTTTGTATTTATTTTTCCATGTACTACTTTAAACAATGGGTCTGTTGTTCGTACTTTTAAGTTAGAACCCTTATATAGTGCTCGGCAGGCGTTAATGACTATGACACATTCCTAAACTGCCGCAGTTATAATTATTACAATTTATTGTTATTTTTGTACCGAAAAGTTCTCGATTGTTCCACATAAAGTTGTCTCACCTAAGGGACGAATGTTGTTCGAAATATTTCAATGAAGCCCTAAACAAAAAAATAATAAGGTCTGCTTGCCATCGGCCAAACAATCCAATTTTTTAACGTGTTCTTCGTTTGAAATTGAAAATGCGATGTTGCCGTTAAAACCAAAAAAAAAAAGAAAAGGTAAATATGCGAATTCTGCAAGACAATACATGATGCCAGCTGGTACGAGTACTTTTCGACAAAGAAATGTGAGGCAAAAAGCAGGGGTTTCGAAAGTTAGGGGCAAATAGAATTTGTATGCACCCATCTTGACAAACCCGAACTGGTTTCACCTTTCATGTAACGAATAAGTTACCGACAGATGTTATCTCTTGAAAAGATTTTTAATTTTTCGCATTATTTAAGAGGCTGCGCTCATGTAGATAAGAGATATTCTAACGTTTTTTTGAGGTTACGTTTCTCAAAAGGAACCCTTATAGAGTCACTTTATTGTCTATCTGTCAAACCCCTTTTTAGGGTTCCGTACCCGAAGGGTCCAAACGGAACCATATTGCTGTCACACATGGGGATGTCTGTCTGTCTATCCGTCGTCTGTCACACAGGTTTTATAGCCAAACGGTTGGAGCTACAGTAATAAATTTTCACAGTATAAGTATCTTGATGACCCAAAGCAATACAACAAAAAAAAAAAATACAGGTAAAGGAGGGCGCGAAATAAATTTTGCACCTACCCCATCGAAGGGGGTTTTCGTTGTTTAAAGCTCGTTTAGTAAAAAAATATTGTAAAACAAAGGAATGGGCAGGCACCAAAGTCAGTTTTTTTTTACAAAATTTGTTCCGAAGAATTTTTAACTACTTACCCATTGATTGAAACTTACAAATAAATTATTTTACTTAAAATTTGGTGATAATGTTTATAATTACGTATATTTTACTAACAAATACCATTATCACACTAATATTGTAGGGGCAAAAGTTTGTGAGTGTTTGTATGTTTGTTACTCTTGCGAAAACTACTGAACGGATCTGGATGAAATTTCGCACAGAGATAGGTTATAGTCTGGAATAGCACAAATAATACTTTCTATCCCGTGAAGTTTCCTTGGGATAATTTTCACATTCACGCGGGCGAAGCCGCTGGCAGAAGCTAATATTGTATAAACCAGATTTTTCTTTGAAATTTTCTCATTTTTCCTATTACAACCAACTTGATTTCGCGGTTTGGTACGGAACCCTAAATCTGTAAAGTCCGACACGGGCTTTTTCGCCGGAAAGCCTGGAGGCATCAAGTTAACCCAATTTATTGGATCGGTCTAACTTGCCCCTTGTATTAGTCATCTGGTAGTCTCGTCATCTTTCACGCAGTTCATCCATCGATTCTTGGATTTCCCCTACACTTATAATCGTCCAAATTTTACACTTGAAACTTACCTCACGACATTTTGTATCAAATAAACAGTTTATCAAAAGAATTACACCCACGGTCCAAAATATAAGGCTTTTATTAGGCGTAGGGGGATTAACCTAAAGAAATAGCCTACTCCCATTCTGTCTGAATTGTCACGAAAGTAAACCTTGGCTTCGTAACCTGAACCGGTAAAACAATGTAGTAAATGATGTCATTGATAAGCTTTTAATGGTGAGTTTACTTACTCTCAATTAATCTGAGTTCGTTGACTGATTAATTAGAAAAATGATTTATTATTTTTCATCTAAACTTAATTTTGTAAACAGGTAAAATTGTTGTTCTTGAATGATTGATTGAGGAATGATCGTTGTGGTTTATAAAACGATGTAGTAAGAAAAATTTAAAATGCTTAAATGACCATGCTAAGAGGATGGATGAAAGGCGACTAACAAAACGTATTTACAAGACAGACGAGAGTGGAAACGCGGAGACCCCTCCCGGCGTTTCCATTCATTTCTCTCTCTCACTCGTTTTCACTCTTCTTTTTTATTAATAAATGGAGGGCGCGCATTAAATATTGCATTTCATTAAAAAAAAAAGTTCTTTAATTTAACAGTAAATAAAACGAGCTTGAACTATTGCAATTGTTGTTTTTTGAAAGTATTAAAAACGAAAAACATTCCGAAGCAGTCGTATAATCTCACAGCTTCGCTTCGCATCCTCATCACATGGTGCATCTTTGCTTAGCAAAAGCAACCTTCCGTAGGAGTCCAACTCTCTCAATCTCCTGGCCCTACCGCGTCTCTGGTGTTCAACTCTCTCAGTCTCCTGTCCCTACTGCGTCCCTGGTGTTCATCTCTCTCAATCTCCTGGCCCTACCGCGTCCCTGGTGTCCCAACTCTCTCAATCTCCTGGCCCTACCGCGTCCCTGGTGTTCAACTCTCTCAATCTCCAGGCCCTACCGCGTCCCTGGCTTTCATCTCTCTCAATCTCCTGGCCTACCGCGTCCCTGGTGTTCAACTCTCTCAATCTCCTGGCCCTACCGCGTCCCTGGTGTCCCAACTCTCTCAATCTCCTGGCCCTACCGCGTCCCTGGTGTTCAACTCTCTCAATCTCCTGGCCCTACCGCGTCCCTGGTGTCCAACTCTCTCGATCTCCTGGCCCTACCGCGTCCCTGGGGTCCCAACTCTCTCAATCTCCTGGCCCTACCGCTCTCAATCTCCTGGCCCTACCGCGTCCCTGGGGTCCCAACTCTCTCAATCTCCTGGCCCTACCGCGTCCCTGGGGTCCCAACTCTCTCAATCTCCTGGCCCTACCGCGTCCCTGGGGTCCCAACTCTCTCAATCTCCTGGCCCTACCGCGTCCCTGGGGTCCCAACTCTCTCAATCTCCTGGCCCTACCGCGTCCCTGGGGTCCCAACTCTCTCAATCTCCTGGCCCTACCGCGTCCCTGGGGTCCCAACTCTCTCAATCTCCTGGCCCTACCGCGTCCCTGGTGTCCCAACTCTCTCAATCTCCTGGCCCTAACGCGTCCCTGGGGTCCCAACTCTCTCAATCTCCTGGCCCTACCGCGTCCCTGGGGTCCCAACTCTCTCAATCTGCTGGCCCTACCGCGTCCCTGGGGTCCCAACTCTCTCAATCTCCTGGCCCTACCGCGTCCCTGGGGTCCCAACTCTCTCAATCTCCTGGCCCTACCGCGTCCCTGGTGTCCCAACTCTCTCAATCTACTGCCCTACCCTGTCCCTGGTATTGTTTAGAACCCTATCCGTGACTTTGCGTTATGTTAGTTAGTTACTACTACTACTACTTCGCCCTCGTGAAAAGTGTTTTCTTATCCCAAGGGAACATTATACAGGGATGAGAATTCCAGCCTATGTGCCATTCCAGACTATAATCAATATCTGTGCCAAACTTTATCAGTTTGTCAGATCTGTTCAGACGTTCGGGCGTGATTGAGTAATAAACATCCATCCATCCAAACTTTCGCATTTAGAATATTAAGTAGTATAAAAATATAATATTAGTAGGATTTTATCAGGTTTTTTTTTCTCCCTTTCAGTTGGAATTCCGTGGTGCTTTGGTGCAGCAACTCCGTGATGTCACCAAGAAGTTGGGACTTTGCATTGCAACCTTACACTCTGCCGTCGCTCAACTAGACTTGTTTATGGACGCGCATAGACTGAGAGGGGATCGGCTGGCGCATGTCGCTCTGGCTTGCTTGAGTTTAGCAGGTATGTAACAGTCTCTATTTTTTATTAAAAATAACGGGGCTCCACAAATACACACAACACCTTAATTCAGTGCGGGAATCGAATTGACCCACGACTAAACCTTTTGCCCTTTTAAATAGCACAGTAAACGTTTCTGGAACATTCCAGACTGTTCTAGACTCGACGAGAACTTTCCAGAATGTTCTGTTGAGACGGACTTTCGAGTAGATTCGAGAAGATAACTTCTGCTATTCGATACGAGATGGCGCTACTATCTGCTACTAATTTTCTTCCTCCCTTCAATAGATGGCGTTACCTTGTCTTGTAGCATTTTTATATAAGCCGTCAAATACTAACGATAATTCAAATTGTCCACAGCAAAAAGCGAAGAAAAGTTCAGCCGTGCGCCCACTCTAAAGACTTTATCGAAAATCAGTGGGGTTCAACTATGTGGTAAGACGTTCAGGCAGCTAGAGTGGATGGTGGGCCAACATGTACGTTGGAGGCTGTTGGCGCCAACCCCCGTCACATTTGCGGCACTGTTGGCCCAATTTGTGGTGACTGACAGTGACTTGACGACGCGACATCCGAAGTTTGTGAGGCGATTCAAGAGAGATGGGGCCAAATTATTGGAGGCTTATTTGGACTTGACTTTGTCTGGTAAGTTTTAATGTATTTTTTTCTTTTATTTAATTCACTGCTGACCCCCAATATCTTAATAAATTTTTAGTTTAAGGTTTTATCATTAATTAGGTTTTATCAAAGTCCGTTGAATAGTTTTTGCGTGAAAGAGTAACAAACATTGGTACTAATAAACTTTCACATAAACTGCTTTGTTGGTCTCATCATCATCATATCAGACGAAAGACGTCCACCGTGGTCGCCACATTGACCGCTCCCGTGCGTCCCGCATCCAGCGGATCCTCGCAACCTTCACTATAAGTCATCGGTCCACCTGTTGGGAGGCCTTCCAACGCAACATTTTTCTGCCCCATCGGCCATCCATTCTGTGAGCATTGTGCCCAGCCCACTGCCACTTAAGTTTCGCAATTTTTCGGTATATGTCGATAACCCTGGTTCTCTTGCGGATCTCTACATTCTTCTTCTTGTTGGTCTAGCTATAGCGAATAGTACTTGTGCTGAGCTTTGTCCATCATCGTCCTGGTTTCGATTCCCAGGTTGGCCAGTGTTATTGAGTTTTTCTGTCTAGAATTTCTCGGTAGCTATCCGGCTACTGAGTGAGCGATAAGCTCGCCCCCTATTTGGGACTTAAACATAACTGGCGAAATGTGACCAACTTTATGAATGTAGGATTAATATAATATGATATTTTTTTCGTAGACGTCCGTCTGAAGGTGGTTGAGTGCGTGGACGTGGGCTGCGCGTGTGTGGCGTGCGCGCGCGCAGAGCTGGGACTGGCGGCGTGGCCCGCGTGGCTAGCTGCGCGCGCGGCGAGGCAGGCGGCGGCCGTGGCGCCCATCGCGCGCCTTCTGCAGAGGTACGTATTCATCATGTATCGCTAGCTGGGGCTAGCTGGCGGCGTTTATATATCTATTCATATATATATTTTATTATTATTTATTGTCTATAGGCTCGCGCTTGACCACTATCTCACCTATAATAGAATTACTAACCTCATATTCATAGTTTTTAGTCAGAAACGTTTCATTCCTTCTCATCAAATGCCCATACCAAGACAAACGAGTCACAGTCGGTCGGCTGGTTTGGCTCTTATCACTAAGGGCCGATGTCAACATTGAAACTAATCGCGATTAGTTCAACTAAACTCAGTTTATGCAAACACAGAGTTCTGATTGGTAGTTTCTTAGCGATCTCAACCAATCAGAACTCTGTATTTACATAAACTGAGTTTAGTTGAACTAATCGCGATTAGTTTCATTGGTGAAATCGGCCCTAAATATACAGTAAAACTCAAATGATGATCAAAGGCCGAAAAGACGCTCTTTAAGAGCTGCAAGGTCGATATCCCCTTGGGTTGATGTCCCTCCTTGGTTATAACACCGAAGCGAATACCTGAACACCACCAGACTAACACTACCCCAAATCTATCCAACAACAAAAAATAACAAAACGAAATTAAAATTACAGGATGATGCAAATTCTCAAGTCGCGTGAGTCATCGGTGGAGTCAGATCTGGATCAAGGTTACAGCAGCGCTCGAACATCCCCGAACCAGACACCCTCTACGTCGCCTAGCGTCCACATATCTCCGGCCTCAAGTACTTGCAGCACTTCCTCCCGCAGCCATCTGAATGTCGACACATCCTACCGCCAACGCCCCGTCGAACGACGACCAGACTCCAGCTACACAGTCTTAGATCTAGATGATTCCAACGTGCCTCAAACCAATGTTCAAGACTACTACGCATTACCTACAGCTGTCGACATGACTCTGCAACGGGTTAACACAGCGGCTGACTACAGGTATTGTAGGTCCCGTAGACTTATTGAAGCTAGCTTAGACGTACAACCCTCAACTAGCATGGCTGTGAAACGAGGTCTAGATTCCAATGTCGAACTTGAGAGGAAAAGGTATCGTCTGACCTCGCAGATGTCTCAAGTGGTTCTATGATCATGTCTAGTCTTTATTTAAATCTGTATTCATGAATTGTTAGGTTTTTGTTGTTGTGACACTAATGGTTGATCCAGTGGTTCAGATTGTGGCTCTTTTTAAACCAGCAAGACTTTCACTATGAGCACAACTAGACTCTGGACTACTGATATGATATTCATAGAAAAATCCAATAACATTCGACGACCTGGATTTCGAATACAGGACTTCGTCAATTACTGCGACCCTGACGAACGACATCCTAAATTACTAATAAGTGATAATATTTTTATGTGTTTCAAAATGTTTTACAACACAAAATACTACCATGACTCTGATGGTCAAACAAATTCATGTTTACAGACGATTGACTTTAAATACTTTTGATTTTAGCTTTTAAATTTTAATGATGTACGTTTATATACTAAATAACTCTTATTTATTATTGGAATTGAAAGTATTTATGGTCAGTACATAGGTTAGTATGCATATTCCAGAATATGTTTGTTTGAAAGCATAGCTGATTATTACCAGTATGCTTTAAAATTATGTACGTGGACATAATATTGTATGGATGATGTAATTTTTTGCGTATTTGAATTTACCGCCTCTCTCTTCTCCTTAGTTTATATTGTCTATGACTCTTATAAACCAGGAATAAACTCATCATCATCATTTTCTTGTCTTCCGTTTTCAAACTACTCCGTTAGACGTCATGTAAGTAGTCTGCCAAGAACAGTAAAACGAAAAAAATATATATTATGTCCACAAGCAATAAATTATATTAACATATAGCAATAAATGATTGAGAAGTTTTAAGAAATGTTTCTTGATAGTATTGTTAAAAAGAAAATACATGAACAACAACTGTTTTGCCTTGGTTTCTGAAAGGCCACTAAAAGTAACTAATAGACTCTCAAACTCTTGTGAGTTCTCTTGAATCAACCAAATCACAGAGCTAACAGACTCTCCAACTCTTTTCAAGACTTTTAAATCAGCCAAATCAATGCAGCTTACTTTTCTGTGTCATTTATAACAACAAAACAGGCACAGAGAATATTATTTTTTCTAAGCCCGCTTGCGCCATCCTAGGTTATCTTACTAACTCCGAGTTAGTAGCTTACACGTCTAGTTGTTTATTTATTTAACAAACTTACGTCACAAATATCAGTACAGCCCTGGCTCTTGTACAAAGGAAGTCCTGTCTCACAAGAGCCAAGAGTTTTGCATGAAATATTTGTTATTTAACCTCGCGTTATCAACTTTTGGTGTTAGTGGGCCATAATGTTACTTTAATCTTTTATTTTCACAGAAAATAGTTCAACATTATGAAAAAAACTTCTCAATTGTGCATTTCCTAAATAGCAATAGTTAGTGAGAAATTGTTGGTCGATCACCAAAACTCGAATTAGTTACTGAAGGCGAAGTGCTGTTCAGCATTAATTGGTGATTTTGACGTATCTTATGAAGTATATGGTTGTCATGGCATGCGTGGTGGTAGCTAATCAACGAGGCATTCATTAACGTCGTATTATGTTTTCTTAAATTAACTATAGTTTACTGTGACTATAGGCTCGCGTTTGCCCACTAGCTCACCTGATGGTAAGCGATGATGTGGTTGACGGGGAAGCACACTTGCCCAGAAATAACTTATTCACTCTTGACTTACAGCCTTCTAGTTTGTAATTATCAGGAAATACAGTCTCAGACAAGGAATTCCACTCCTTAGCTGTACGCGCAATGAAAGTATTCCCAAAACGTTAAGCGCGTATGGGAAACTGGAATATTTGAGTAGAAGAGTCAACATTAACAAATAAAATAAAAGGAATGTCGCTTCCTAAAATGTCGTTGCCGAGATATTATGGGATGATGACGTGTCAGTATTTTTTTTTTCCAAATATCTTGCCGAAAGTAGTTACCGATTAACGAAGTCAAACACAAAATAAACGTGAGGTACTGCAGGATACCATTCGCTTTTCGCTGATATCACGATCAGTCGTGCAAAGCGCATCTCATCCATAAGTATTCTGCGCGCAACCAAAATGTGGCTCTCTGCCAGCATATGTTCCCTCCATATGGACCATATGAGTGAAAAGGCATTTTCTGGAATTGTTCGTTTCATCGTAGACCTCTTAAACAGCTTACCATTAAACTAGATCGAGGTAAACAAGCTGATTAAAAAACAAAAAAGACAAATTGAGAACCTACTTCCTTTTTGAAGCTACCAGTGCACCATGTCATGGCACACCAGTATTGTATGATGACTGCGTTAATGATACTATGACGTCTCATAAGTACGTGATTGCCAAAGTAAAATTGGCAAACATAATTTTCTTAATTTATGATAGTTAGAACTTTTGTATTGAGTATATGTTGTTGGAGGTGAAATTATAAGGACTTTTGATTCGTGTAAGGTCCTCTATTATTGATATGAGAGAAAGCCGGCAACAGACAATGGCACAAGCCATGCTATGCTTTTTAAATTTATATCACTATTCTCAAATCGTTGTCAAAAACACCTTCACGAACAAACATTCGTCTTTAAAAACTCAATTTCACCTCAATGTACCAATCTAGTATATTTTGTCATACTGTAAGTATCCGAAATAGCAATTTTTTTATAGTAAATTATGCCAATTTCTTTATAATGCGAGTCATGTTTTAGAATAAATTAATTTGATTGATTGATATTGCTGTTTTGGGTGTAGAACGGTTGTGATTACGTACGTTTTAAATTATTATTGTTATATTGTATTTTTTTTTGCTTGTAAACGTTACTGTCATGTCGACTTTATTTATTTTAAACATGGCTACAGTCTGCCACGCTATATCGCGTGTTCATAGTCATTTTTATTAAAAATGCAAAATGTAAACGTCCACATTGCGCGAGCTCTAAAAGTATTGTTATAATTACTACAATGCAATGAAAGCGGTTTGGAACCGAGAAGCCATATTGTTCCCGCCATATTTATGTTTCGAATTTAGAATCTTAGGTAGGCATAGATAACTTTTACAAGCAGAAAGAATTTTCGAACCGTGGTATGGAATAGAATCTTGTTGTAAAGGTTTTTTTATTGCTCACTTATAGTGCACTGTTTAAGTTATTTTTTAATGTTTTTTATTGATGAGTTGTAAGATTCCGTTCCATGCTCACTTTTTTTTTTAATTGTTATATGACAAAATATGTGGTGTTAAACCCGAATTAATAGACATAGTTGACACTCGAACTCGCGAACTTCTATTGACAATTATCTTGAGTTTATTGATACGACGGTTCAACACATATTTAGTCATATCACTCCACATTATTTTAATTCAATTAAGGTATTGAATTATAAGGGTTCCTAGAATCTTGGAATAGAGAAAAGGGGATACAATATTTTTGAGGCTCCGTTAGTATATTGATAGCAGACTGTCATTAATTTGTGATCAGATGATGTCGACTATACTCCATTTGCGATAACATTAGACGTTTGAATTAGCCCATTTTACAGCCCGTTCAACCGATTTTGACTTCTATTGCGTTAGTGATACGACAAATGGTAGCTGTAGTAAACAGTTGGTTTTGGTAACGGGTTTATGCTTTTTATGTCATCCTTATGTGATAGAACTCAAAATTGGTTGTTATTTCAAATGGAGGTTAGTCATGAAAAAGTACGGGCGTCGCTGTCGACATTTACGTACGTGGCTGTTACTGTACCCAGTCTGATTGCATAAATGAATTCGGCAAGGCAAATGGTTTGACACCATGGAAGAGTATGAACAAATGACCCAATCACATGCAAGATGAAAGGCGCGATGTGTTTTTCCTTCTGTGATTGGTCGTTTGTGTATACTCTTTCATGGGGTCAAACCCTTTGCCTTGCGAATTCATTTACGAAATTAAGCCAATGATAGATAAGCCGAGTTTGAGAAAGTTTGACTATGTAGATCGTTGTCTCTTTCACTCATATCTGTGTGACTCTCTTTCTAAAGCTCGATGTATCGTAATACACGGTCAACTTAACTGTGCACCTCGCTGCAATGCGCCCGCTCCCGCCTACCCGCGCGGCGCCCCACATTCGCCCAATACCAAAAGTCGAACGTCAAAGTGTCGTCACAACGTCAGGTGCACAGTAAAGTTGATCGTGTTATGATTTCAGTGGCGAACAAAGCGAATATTCAAGATTACTTATTAACAATGCCAACCACATAAGCCCCTTTACAAATATGCCTCGCGCGCTAACAGCGACTAGCACATTCATTAATCATGTTTCAAAAGATCACAACGAATATCCCCTTCGCTCTTGAAAAGTAATTTTTATGCGGGTTTATAAACGGTCTCGTGATTACTTAAATTTTTGAAAATTCTTGTTATATTTTGTCGAATAGGTGAATGTTTTTTAAATTTCTTGTGTATTTTGAAGACATTATTGGCTATTCAGCCTCTAAAGACCTATAGACAGATTTCTCTCATTCCGCCAACTATCTAAACTAATTTAAAGTACTGCATTTGGATTGGCCCTGCTGATTGATATACAGGAATTACTGCAAATTCATAGTAGGTACCTGTAATCAGGCTATGCATGATGTTTTGTAATCAGGCTATGCATGATGTTTTATGACGTACTCTATTGCTTGTTTTACGGAGTCTAGAGGCTGCATAGTTGATGAGAATTTGGTGTTATGTGGCTATTTGGCTAACAACATTATCACTGTGTTAATTGTCCAACTCAAAGGCCTATGAAATGAAGTTACCAACACTATGTTTGAGTGTTTTATGTGTTACATACCTATTAATGCTCGTTTATTGTATTTAAATTATCATCATTCGCTACATTAACTTGTATTTGTTATTTCTATCTATAATTTTAAAATGTTATACGTAGTTGGAGTTAGTTAACTGAGCTTCCTAAAGAAATCTGCCTTAAGATTTCATAATTTGTCGATAATGAAACCAATAGTTTTATTTCCGTAACTGCATTTTAAGATCAAGTTTCACATTTATGATAGTGAAATAAAAAGTTGCTACTTAAGTTCCTATGATCCCGAAGTTATCGACAAATAATGGAGTCAACTCATGTTATAAAAATATAAATCTGCTTATAATAATAGAAAATTTTCATTGCATTTCCACCGTACATTATTTCTAAGATACGCAATGTAAATTATCTATGGTATACAAAATAAAAAGCTTCAAATTATTATTATAAAAATTAAAGTACATGTTTACCAATGTAGGAAATGATTGATTGCTCGAAGACTGAGGGATATGTAGTATACTTTGGCATCGAACTGAACTGAAAATGAAAATTATTTTGTACCTCTAAAAATTTAAGATAAAGACACATTATAAACCTTGAAATAAATATTTTACTTCTTTATTTACTGGTTTACTTTCGCAACCTTCAAGAATGTCCACACGGCAGTGCTCCCGCCAAGTCCAGCACAAACTTACAAAGGCTCCTCAGTCGTACTACCCATTTCCCAAAGTCGTTTAGGGGGGTCACCATAAGCTCCTAAAGTTATTTTGAGTGTGCGTAAGGGAAAATTGTATACAAGTCATATACGTCTGTCCCTTACACACACTCAAGAGCTTATGGTCACCTTTTGGACATTTTAAAACCCCTGAACTTCGTTGTGGATAAGGTACCTACATGAAAGTACTATGATGAAGGAAATGGGGTCAACTCGACATAAGCTGTCTCTTTCAAGTCCCTTGTCCGAACTATAGGTCTATATTAAGTCATTTCGACCCTTAGTGCTAAGCAATAAACTGTGATGACCAATCAGAAGGGCAATTTCTGTATTTTTAAGCAACGTGCGTATTTTCATTTCAGTTGCAATCTGGCAATAACACCTATTTTTATTCCCTACGTGCGAGAATCGGCCTGCTGTTTCTTGCGACGAGTGATGATTATGGTCATTAGTTCTTTATCCGCACATTAATTGGTCAACTAACCTGTGGGACATAAAAAATGTACTCTGGGACTGGCTTCTAGTGCAAAAGACTAAACAAGTAGGTACACAGGAAAAGGAAACACTCATATTTGTTTTTATTTTTTATTGGCATCTTTACAATAAATGTTTAAGTAAAACGTTCAATGATTTGCCATCTTATGCCCTCAAAAACTGGATTGACGAATTAGAAATAAAAAAAATATCGGCAGCTGGCAGCTGCTGGTATATATATTTACACATATATAATCATTATTATTTACATTCTCACTATCGAAAATATAATTTGTGCTCGTTTTTTTTACACTAAGCTAATCGGTAGACTGATGTGTCATCGGGGGAGAGTGTCGGCAAACGTGGGGGACGACGGGGAGGGCGGCGGCGGCGGCGGGGCTTGCACTCGCAGTGCAGCGCACACAAGCCTATGCCAGCGCAACCAGATAGGAACAGCGGAACAGCCAAGGTCCTGGTCACCGTGGCCACTTGCTCTCCTCGAGACCAACGCGGTACCACCACCGTTGTATCAGCTCGCGACCAGAAACAGGGGTATTTTGCACCGACATACCCGTAGCTCGTTGTAAAATTCTCGCAATCGACCATAGGTGGATAGCCACATCCTTTTATATTGACAAACAGCACCGCAGGACGCCATTCTTCAGACTGAGCTTTGTACTTCACGTGTAGCTGTGTACATTTGTACGCGTCGCTGGTACATCCCTCTCTACATGAAGCCCAGGTGCAGTTGTCCAAACCGAGCCTGTCATCACGCCTCTCAGTGACGCACTCTGCTGGCACTGGATCGAAATCAGCTGCTAGAGCACTTAACGCTGGATCAGCGTACAGCGGGACGAGGAAAAGCAGAGCGGAGCCACCACCTCCTAACAAAGTGGCGAGTATAACGGTGATATATCGCGTTAGTTTGGCACGAGTTTCTCCTCTACGGCGAGAAGGCCGTACGACCAAACGTTCCGAACTTCCACCCCTCATTTTATGAGCACTGCGTCAACCCATGCTGAATTGCGAGCCTTGCCCCATATACATTACCGAGGTACGCATGCGCCAAGCCACAGCGAAACATGCGCTGTATATGCGCTGTATGTTAATTGTTCATAGTCAAGATTCTTTAAAATTGCATAGTAATTATGTGTGATAAACTGATAATATTATATGTATGATTGCAGTAGGTTCTTACTTCGTTATTTCTCTTTATGTAGGTAGTCTATGATGCGGCAATTTAAGTACTCGTAATAAGATAGATACTGCTACTTATAACATTTTAATTTCGTATAATATTCATACAGCAACACATGAGAAAAATGCATAGAAGTTATGAAGTGTACAATGAACTGGCAAGATTTATTTAGTTAAAATATTCATCCCTGGCCAAAAAAATGTCTAAAACATTACTTGGCTGAAATAAAAACTATTTTCAAATTTATAAACCGGTATTAACACTGATTAACACAAAATACCGCACATGGTGTAGCGATGCACATAACATGGCTAAAAGCCAAGTTATGTGTATAGTCTATGGCCAAGTTGTCGCAGCACGGCAGCACAGCGCTCTAGAAAAAAAAAACAAAATGGCTAATGTGTGACATGTGTGTTTGTGTAGTGAAACGTTCTCAGACGTTAAAATAATTTAATAGACCATTTTTCAAGTGATAAGTTGTAATAAACAGTATCATATACGTTTGTAGGTATGTCAGTCACGTTATTCAGATTATTCGTAAATACTTTGAGACAGAATCTGCCGAGACATCCCATTAGATCAGGTAAAAAATTACTACATCACATGGGGATTGTCGGCTTTTTATTTTATTAAAAAATGTTCGTGTTTTGTTTTCCGTTATGTTTTGCACAGAGAAACTATGAGATGATTACCAGCATATTGTTATGTACATAGAAGACAAAAAATTCGCCCCGCAAGTGGTAGAAAATTAACCTTTTTGTTTTCAAAAATTCTGTAAAACCACTTTAACCCTAACTAATTATTTAAATTATCATCTAATTCTAGTTGTTAATCCTTCAATCTTGTTGCAACCATATTATGTTCTTACAATATTTTTAAAGGGGTAGTATTTAAACGAGTGACTGTAAATTAAAGTTTTAAGTGACAAAAATAATTAATTTACGTTATAGTATTACTAAGTGAGCGACTGACTGCGAGTGACAAGAAATCAACAGAACAGCAACTTACAAACATTAATTTGAGTTACTTAAAATACAAAATGAGAAGCTTCATAATATTTGACTTGAAAATAAAAGTTTGTCGACGGAGCCCCGCTGCTCGGGGCTCCTATTTCCGTCCGCAGGTTCTAAAGTAACCCGAACGCCCACGCATTTCTAGTCGTTCACTTAGTAATTTAGTCGCCCAGCTAGAATTTTAATATCTGAAATGGATTATTCGCAACCCACTTTTTGTAAGCTCATTCTGGATTTTATTATTAATCAATATTCGTCGATAGTTTAGTTAATTTTTCGCTTACTCAAATTCATACCGCTCAAGTTATTAAAATAGTATCTCATCATCAGTCGCTAAGTTTTTTTTTTATTCGATCGTTTTATAATTCCCCTTTTTAAAGCTTCACAGGGTAGGAAACAGGAAAAGCCAGCACTCAGTTATAAAAACATTGCTTGGTTTATTTTACCGGACTGCGCGATGCAAAAGAGGGTCATTCTTTGTACAAGAAAGACCTCACACTTTCAAGTTGAGTAGGAATGTTGTTGATTTCTTGTCTAATGTTTTCCTTCAACTTAGATATGGTTTTGGATTACTTTTGTACACCCCTCTAAAAGACCCCGCTGTATAGACTCTTTAGATAAACCCAGAGGAGAAAATTCGGAGGTGTGAGGTCTGGGCTACTCAACTTCTGAGGTGCCGTTTCCATGAATGTTAGAGATTGCTTTGAAGAGTGCCAGAGTCGCAAAAGATGTTATTTATAAAAAGTAATTTTCCCACATCTTCAGTTTCTGATTTTGAAATTTAAGGAGTTTACAGGGCTACAGGTTAAATCAACCTAGATCCTTTAAGAGGTTGTAGTTTCCGATTATTTTTCTATTGGCCTTTCTTTTTTTGGATGTTTTCCCTCTAATTTATTTTTTTGAGATTTTTGTGTAGTAGATAAGTTGCTTTATTATTCTTAACACTGAACAATTGCAGTTAACAGAACCAACTGAGATGTAGTAGGCAATTGATAGTTATAAAATGAATTATATTTGTTAAAAAAAAAAATTATTATGTCATTCATGAAAAAGATTTCAAAATTCAAATTAATTCGTTCCCCTAGGCACAATCATCAATGCAAAATTTAAAACATATTTTTTTTAAAGCAGAGGATCCAAAGACTTGTATTATGTCTACAGCCATGCCTACAACCTTAGCTAAAACCACAAAAATGAATAAATAATAGCATTTTTAATCTTGTCATGAATAAGGATATGGTTTTATGATAAAAACCAGTTTTCATTGAGTATCTTTTTCTTACATTTGACAGTTTAAATTATATCCATGTTAGTAAACGAAAACTGACAGCTCCCATGTCATAATATGTTCCGTTCTATGTATTTGTGCATTCTACATTTCCTTTAACCTATTATTTCAAACTTATTTGGGAATACTTAATCCATATCACCATCTAAACATGATGTTATTGGTAATACACTACATAAATAAATGCCACAATAAAATCTATTATTTTTTTAAAGTAGTGTGATGTAAATGTATGATATTTATGTGTAGGCGGTAAAAGTTTGTTTACCACATATTAAAAGGGAAGTTTTTGGATGTGTTGCAAACCTATAAACAGTAATAAGGAAATTAGGTTTGTATTATAAAACGAAATTATTTCACTAGCTCCAATAAAATTAGCTGGCATTTTTTTTCACATATCAATCATTGGTAGTCATAGGTCAGGTTGTGTTTGACTGATTTTCTTTATCATTTGGACCAGAAAACAAAATAAAACAATCCAAATAGGTTCAAAATGAAGTTTATTACTATTTTCACAGAAAGTCTACAACTATTTCATGTTCCACGTGTCCGCCACCATTTCGCACACATACTCTCATTTTGAGTCTTAATCCACTTTTTACTACAGCAGTTGTTAAACTCCTTCGTATTTTATTTGCTGCATTAATTATTCGCTGTCTCAATTTTTATGGTATAAATGTTATGAACATTGATTTCGTACATTTTACGTGATGCGTGCACAACTAAACAGATAAAAATGCTGGAAATGGGTTCTGTTGGTTACGCTGGCTATTATTTTTAATTTTTTTTTTGTACAAAAACTTATATTCTACAGATTTATTATATGTATTGATTGGTGTTATTATTCCTCTTGTTCATTGCAGCATTGCAAGTGCGTTCTATATCAGCCATGGAAGTAGCAACAGTAGAAAGCAAAGTCACTGAAGAAAGTCCGAAAGAAGAACAAGAAATAGTTCCCAACAAGAACTTGACAAGATTTAAGAAACGTTTCATGAAGCGGCAGTGGGAACAAACAGAAATTGAAAACAAGAATGGGGAAACAGAGCAGAAGAAGCTTTGTGAGCGACCCGTAGAACGGATAAAAAAGAAGAAAATGGCACTATTATTGGGTTACTGTGGGGTTGATTATTATGGCATGCAACGGTGAGTTTTACTCTTAATCCCCTGTTGCAAATTACGGAAAATATGTATTTCGTGAATTATAATAATTATAAAAAACACTTGTTTTTTTTGCTTTATGTAATTAATAAAGAAACACTCGACATATTTAAATATATGTTTCGACATGTATCGCTTACATGTCCAATATTTTTTATTAATCTACCTGACATACTTTTAGTCATAATCCCTATTGAAGTGCTTGAACAGCACTCTCAGCTTACAAAATATTCAAAAAGAATTTTAGATGTCAACAGCACTTGTGGACAAATCCATTGGGTTGTTTGTAAGTTGAAATTGAAAGGATTGTTTTTAAATCAATACTTTTGTTTTCAGTAACCCTGGTGTAAGAACAATAGAGGAAGACTTACTAAGAGCATTAATGGAGGCAAAATATTTGACAGAGGATGATTTCAATAATCAACAGAATGCACAATTTCAAAGGAGCTCTCGGACCGACAAGGGTGTGTCCGCGGCCAGACAGGTTGTGTCTCTTAAGCTACGTTAGTATTCTTCACATTAATAACCCATGATCAGTTATCTGATAATGGGGTACTTATAATAGGCTCGCGATTGACCACTATTATTAATTATTATTATTATTTTCGTTTAAACTAAAAAAAAACGTAGGTAGGTAGGAAGGAAAAATTTTTTGCTAGACTTTGAAACAAGCCCAGGTTTTCTTTTTACTGATAGTAAAATCTTATTCAGAAATGTCCATATTGTTATTTTGTGTGAAGCTGGTGCATAACTATTTAGGTTTCTGAAAAATTCATGTATTTCAAGTAATCATTTTAGCAAAATTAAGTTACTAATATTTATAACTGTGGTCTAAATTATATTAACCCTAAAAATGTATGGCCCCATGGTGCAAATTTATAATGCCCCATGCTTATTGAGACAATGTCCCCTACTTGACACAGGACTAAAGGCAGGTTTCTGAACTATCTGGTGTGAATGTGTCAAACCCTACTTAAATGCCAAAGTTTGACAGATTTTCAGGCTAAAGTAGAGTTTGACAAATAAATAATAATTATTATAAAAGCCTTCATTCACTGACCAAAATTCAGTACAGATTTAACTTAATATATGAACTAAACTATTAATTTTATCACTTAGTACATTAAATATAAAACATTTTATTACTTTTTAGTACATTCAATATAAAAACTTAATATTGAGTACCTAAGAAGTACTCAGTTGGTTGGTCAGATTGTCCTTCTTTGACAAAGGCCTCCCCTAGTTTGTTCCATTCGTCTCTTTTTTGAGCTTATCGCCGCCATCCTTTTGGTCTCCCATCTCTTAATTTGACGTCCTTTTTTTCTTTTTCCATTCCTAGGATACTTAAGAAGGGGTGAGTTTTTAATTTTGAGCATTGGCTCAAACCAAAAATATTAGGGTACATAGCAATAAATTGTAAATTAATTAGTTTTTTGTCCACAGCTCTTGAAGTAAATGTAGAAGAAATAAATAAAAGACTACCTGATTGTATTAAAGTTTTCTGTATAAAGAGAGTAACTAATAAATTCAATTCGAAATCAAAGTGCTGTGCTCGAACATATAGCTATACTCTGCCCACATATGTTTTGGAGCCTAGTCTTGTCACAGATGAAGAGAGAAGGCAATATAGGATCACAGAAGAAAAAAAAGATCAAATGAGCAAGGTTCTGCAAGTTTACAAGGGGACCAAGTGTTACCACAACTTTACAGAAAAGAAGTAAGTATGTTTATTTATTTATTATTATTATTACTACTACATACTTTATTGTATAATTATTGATATATTTTATTATTGAGTATAAAATGTTTACTTAATTATACTTTAATTCTAAGCTGGAGCATTTGTATTTAAGTTACTAAGGTCAAGTTCATCATCTGCATCTGCCGATTTCGCCACCGGTGGACATAGGCCCCTTTTCTGGTGCCAATAGGCATTTAGGCAGCATCAGCAAATCTGCCAAAGGTTCTACACTTTTAAACTAAAAGTTAGAAATTGCAAGTGCTTTGTCGAGTTTGGACCCCAGAGGTCTGGCCTATATTGAAAAGTTAAACTCGTTGCAGTGCAAATAAGATAGCTCCTCATGATAGTTTTCTTTGCTTGCTCGCACTAAAACTTTGAATTTCATTTATGGTATACTAGTTGTGACCGCAGCTCCTCCTACATGAAATTAGTACTTCTCCCTATATCTTTATAAAGTACAGCCTATGTGTTATTTTGACGTACAAGATATATTACTGTAAAGTTACATCATAATCTTTGGTTTATATGTGAATGAGTAAAAAAATTTCACACTGGTAATATGGATAGGATAGTCAGTTCACTGGTATTTTATTAACCAAAGTACTTATTTCAGACATTTCCAAGATCCATCATCGCTAAGATTTATGATGGGCTTCACTTTAGACAGAGTGTTTGTTGACTCGGATATGGAATTTGCTGTGCTATTAGTAAAGGTATGTTATTTTAAAAGCTTTTATTTAGCTTGCAATGTATGTATAGTTCTCGCCAAACTTCTTGGCCGTCCTGAAGTTGGCTACAATGGCTGTGCAGTAATAAATCTGACACATTTAGTTTGGATGACAATGTATGGGTAGCTAAGTGACGTCATTCTATATTCAATCCAATATAGCTGACGGTCGAAGATGGCGGACTAGTTATTTTTTGTGCACTTCCATGATATGGGTATCAAATGAAAGGGTTTGCTGAGAAGAATACGAAAAAAGCTTGGAAAAAAAAAATAGATTAATTTGATTCTTCTTCTTGTTGATGATTCCTTGGGTCTTAATTAAAATTTTCTTCGACCCGTTCTCAGCCACGTCGATAGTCTTAGCACTGTCCTCGTATAGGTCTCCCTAGCTGGTCAGTGTTGCTTCGTTAGTCACGCCGGAGCCGCTTTGCTAGTATCACGCGATCTCTGTCGACGCGAAGATACGTTCGGGTTAAAAGAGTTTATGACATAGTGTATTTCTTTAAATAACCATTTCATATAGCACAGTATAATATGCACTTACCCATCTTCTACCGATTTGTTTACAAGTGGATACTAAGGCCGTTTGTTCACGAAGCGGCACACGACACGACAAAATGTGGTCACGATTCAGATCTCCATATATTTGTATGGACCGTTTGTTCATTGCACGAAACCGCACCGCACGCGACACGATTTATAAACGGTTCGCCGTCTATGTCGATGCGACTTTTCTGCAGTGACGATTTAGCGGCTGTACAAAACAGGTACCGTCAAATGGGGTGAATAGGAACGCAGGGGTGAATAGAAACAAAACTTTGAAGGGAATTTTAACTGTGATACTACTTTATTAGTTTCAAACAAATCGTCGTTTTTTTAAACAATTATTTAATATATTGGATTACCTACTAATATGCTATACGCAATTATTAAATAATGTGAAATATCCCTTCAAAGTTTTGGTTCTATTCACCCCTGTGTTCCTATTCAACCCGTTTGACTGTATGAGCTTGTTGACGACACGACATAATGCACCGCACGGCTCACGCGTGGTTCGTCACTCACGCGCTTAAAGAACAATACAAGAGTACTTCAGTGTCGTTTCAGAATCGTGTCTAGTGCAGACCGTCTGCAGTGTGTCGTATGTTAAAAATCGTGACCGCAACTCGTGTCCTGCGATGCCTTGTGAACAAACGAACTAAGTACTAACGCGCCAGACAAACATTGGATAAACAACTATAAAACTATCTTGTAGATTTTTTTAATGAAAAATGTTTGTCGCATTGTCGCATCCCTATTGTCTGTTGGGACCTTCGCCCTATAATTTTACTCAAGTTTATCTTTTTCAACCCAGGGTCAGAGCTTTATGCTGCATCAAATTCGAAAGATGGT
Organism: Orthosia gracilis; assembly: GCA_947562075.1. Lineage (NCBI taxonomy): Eukaryota > Metazoa > Arthropoda > Insecta > Lepidoptera > Noctuidae > Orthosia > Orthosia gracilis. The sequence goes on along the minus strand of OX387264.1, from coordinate 72,041,405 downwards.
TGGATTGGCGATAGCAGTGGTACGTGGTCATACAGACAGTTCCATACTTGAGAGGGTGTTCGCCAAGGAAAAGGTCATGATACCCACCGCACCTGGCCTCGGTCTTGTCCTTGATACGGTATGTATGTCTGATCTTCAATAAGTTATATGTAAATGGTGATAAATGCTTTGTGCTGGGGTGGGTAGTAATACACTCAATAATGCAATATTGTTAGAGAAACGTTGATGCAGGATTATTAATGTTTAATTTTGTAATTCAATATGGAGAATAGAAGGCATAGACCCAGTAGTTGGCAAGGTTGGCTCAGTGGCTCAGCGATTGGCTACTGCGCTGCTCGGCGCGGGTTCCATTCCCGCATGGAACAAATATGTCTAAAATATTTAAATGTATAGTTATAGTGGGCAAAGAATTGCGCAGGCTCATTTTTACTGCACCATTTCATAGGAGTTCCGCCCTATTTTAGACAAGGCTTAACGTTCTTGCTCATTTCAGGTCCACTACGACAGATACGACGCAAAATTTAAAGACAGCCACGACAGTTTGACTTGGTCAGACGTAGAGAACGAAATTCACCAGTTTATTCATAAGCACATATACCCCGTGATAGTGAAGGGCGAAGTTGAGGGCAAGTCTATGGAGATGTGGCTTGAGAAACTTCAAAGACATTCTTACGAGCCCTCGGAAGACGTTCCGGATAAAGTTGATGAAAAAGAACTTGGTGGTGGCGATGATGATGACGACGATGAAGCTGATGATGGAGATGTTGACAAAAATGAAAGCAAAGATAGCAGCAACGCAGATACTAAAACAAATCAAAGTATGAATGAAACACCTGAAAAAGAAGTCTGTAATGTAAATGTTGAGTCTAGTGATAAAGTTGAAGACAGTAAAGCAGAAGAATTTAAAATCAACGTAATAAGTGAAGGTGTCGAAGTTGATGATAGTGCAAATAATAAAAGTAATCAGTAGTTATGTTATCAGATGTAGCTAATGTTATTGCATTAGCATATTCAAAACGGAGATTGGTGCTGTGTAAACTAAATAATGATATTCCTCAAACTTCTTACGATTTGTGAATTCAGTAGTTATTTTGAATATAATAATGCAGTAAGGACACTATAACTTATTAAAAAAATCTATATAATAAGATAAGAATAATAAGTTTCTTGTTCATAATTACTAACTAGAACCTGACATAATTTAGTTAATAATAGAACATAGATGTTGTTTTATATTCTTTATTGAATAGAAAATGTAAAAAAAAATCATTTTGCCACGATGGCATATAAAATAAATGGCTGAGCCATATTTCAAAACAAGTAAATATATATTTTATTTATATGATTTTATAGACCTCCTTGTCTTATTTATTATGGAATCAATCTTTATTGTTTTTTTTTCTTACTCTGCTGTTCTTTACCAAGACTGTTTGATCGTTTTTGTGGGACTCGTTGAGCTTCATTCTCGACTATGCAGTAGTTGAAAAAAAGAAACTTATCTCCAAGGCAACTTGACAACTTTTGTTTTAAATCCTTTCGTCACACTAAGAATTTCTTCCTGTATCGTGGATACGTTTACAAACATTTAAACTTACATACACAAAACACCCAGATCCGGAACAACTATCTGTAGGCCATACAAATATGTGTTCCGTGCGGGAATCGATCCCGCGACACACAGCGCAGTAGCCAATCGCTGAGCCACTGCGCCAACCCTGTCGTCGTTGTATGGGTTTTTTTTTGAGAGTTATCTATGACTTCTTTAGAGAAAGTTGTTCAGTTCCGTTCTTAAAATATGAGCTCACCTTTTCGTTATATATATAGGAATGGTTCACTAAAGCCTAACCGCTGCAAGTAATAGTCAAATCTCAAAAATTAAAATTGTTTTGTTCAGACAACTTTGTATAGGAGATTTTTTTTTTGAGAATTTTCTATGACTTCCTTGGAGACAGTTGTTCATTTAAATGGGCAGAAGCAGTTTTTAAAATATAAAGCTCATCTTTTGCGGTACCTCCTGTAGAAATGATTCCCCAAATCCCAACCACTGCGAGTATTAGTCAATTCACTAAAGTTGTTTGGCTCGGACAACTTTATTTATTTATTTAACCATTTATGCACACACACATAATATACAGACAAGAAGAAGAAACAGAAAAATAGGTACATAGGTGATGCTTATTTCTATAGAAATCTCTTCCAGCACACCTGCGAAAGGAAAGATGAAAAAAAAAGAGATGTAGTGTGTAGAGTTGAAAAATAATAAACATAAAACGATTCATAACTAATAAACAATACCGATAACAAATTAAATATATGTCGCATCAAGGCTGGCCGATAGATGCAAACCATCGGGAAGTCAGGATGCACTCCCTTAGGTTAAGACATCGTGTATGGGCAGGTCGGTGGGTACAGTCGTGCAAATGAAATAACATAAATTATTCGATACACTGGGTTTATTTAAATAGTTTACAGTTACAATCTTGCTCACTAATATTACTGATCGATACCGATTCTACAACGTCTTACCTCTAGGGCGGTCAGTACTCAACTCTTATATACTGTGTCCCCACCACACAGGTCGTTAGAGGAAGCGCGCCACAGCGTAGTTGTTCTTGATTTGCCGACAGGTGGCGTGCTCGTGATTTGTTTTGACGTCCGTACTATTGACTAAACCCGACACGGCCATCCTGCGATACAGGCGTCCTCGTCTGTTCCTCATTGTCAGGTTTTAACAGTGTATCGAATCATGTGGAAATCCTCAATGGATGTCCTCAGCCCTTGGGGAAAGCTGAGGGGTCTGTCAGACTCTTACTGACTAAAACCACATGGTGTTCTCTAGGCCGTAATTCCTATTGAGAGGCGAGCGTGGAACACAGCACGTCGCCTTCTCTGGCCTCTCTCAGGTGACAGACTCCCCAAATCTATCACCCGCAGGCATTATCTTCTTGTCCTTGCTCCATGCCATCTCATGTCGTGTTGCGCTACACGTTCTTAGTCCACTCCGTTCTACCAGTCTCCCATCATACAAGGGAAGTTTTCTGAAACACACAAAATCTCCACACAGTATTCGCTCGTCCAATCCTGACTCATACTCTAGGTGAGTGAGGAAACATTTTGCATAGTTACATATCGAAAGGATCACTGGTCTAGGTATTTCTTTACAACAGAAAACCCCTTCAGTTACAATCAAGCTGGTCTAAATCGTCACCCACTAATGCAGGTGAGATTCCTGCAGCACCTCGGAAGGATCACTGGTCTAGGTATTTCTTTACAACAGAAAACCCCTACAGTTACAATCAAGCTGGTCTGAATCGTCACCCACTAAAGCAGGTGAGACTCCTACAGCGCAGTTACAGTCAAGCTGGTCTGAATCGTCACCCACTAAAGCAGGTGAGACTCCTACAGCGCAGTCACAGTCAAGCTGGTCTGAATCGTCACCCACTAAAGCAGGTGAGACTCCTACAGCGCAGTCACAGTCAAGCTGGTCTGAATCGTCACTCACTAAAGCAGGTGAGACTCCTACAGCGCAGTCACAGTCAAGCTGGTCTGAATCGTCACCCACTAAAGCAGGTGAGACTCCTACAGCACAGTCACAGTCAAGCTGGTCTGAATCGTCACCCACTAAAGCAGGTGAGACTCCTACAGCACAGTTACAGTCAAGCTGGTCTGAATCGTCACCCACTAAAGCAGGTGAGACTCCTACAGCGCAGTCACAGTCAAGCTGGTCTGAATCGTCACCCACTAAAGCAGGTGAGACTCCTACAGCACAGTTACAGTCAAGCTGGTCTGAATCGTCACCCACTAAAGCAGGTGAGACTCCTACAGCGCAGTTACAGTCAAGCTGGTCTGAATCGTCACCCACTAAAGCAGGTGAGACTCCTACAGCGCATCACAGATCAACACCCACAACAGCAGGAGTGATCTTGACATCCCATTTACAAAAATTATCATCTTCCACAAAAGTAGAAAAGACCACATACTAATTGATCATTCCAAAGATTCTATTATAGCTTCGGAATTATCTACACTTAAGGTGCGAGAGTTTATGGAAAATGTTTCCTCTGACTCCAAGGGCGTATTATTAATTACAGGTACAAAAGACATACCGAACTCATCATCTGTCGTCACGGTCCATTCATCATCATCATCACCATCATTTTCGCAAATTTCCAAATAACCTTCTTGCCCTTTAGGTACTTACTTAAATTTTACTACCCTTAAATTTTTATTAGCAATTTTATAAATTCTGTTAATCAAAATTAGAATACCAAAATTATTTAAATTTTCGTAATGAGGGCTTGACGATTCGAACGTCATCAACATTAACATGGTGACCTCACCTCTGGCGTGACTATGTGAGTTTACCTTCTTTCAACGTCATAACTCAAAATGAACCTTCTGCAAGGTCTCTAACATAAACATGAACATTCACACCAGACATAGTGTCACACAGACTTACAGGTGCCATACAGGCCTTCAGTTGACACACAGGCTCACAGTTGCCACACAGGTCAACAGCTGCCACACAACGCTCGGCTACTCCTGACCAAAATAGATCATTGGGTTCGTGAAAATAGGGAAATTTTAGAACTCTACTCTTTAACTGAATCATTACCCTGGGCCATGTACCACAAATCGATCCAAACCAACTTTAAAAATTCTGCTGCTGCAAAAACTGTCAAGCTTAAAGAAACCCTCGAGTAAAATCTTCAACGCCACGGCCCTCTAGCCAACCAGCAATTGTATTGCTCTCACAACGGTCTCTAGACCCCGATCTCAACCAGAATCCACTGGTACGGTCAATCATAATACATTCGATAGACTGAATTACTCGACACTTTAAGCTTGCTCATCATCATCAAAATTCCCTTAACATCAACATCGACTGGTACATGACCCGTTGGCATCTTCCCTAACCTACCGTGTGCATACTTGTAGGTCCTAAGCGTTCCTATTTAAAGCTTTCATTGTATAACTATCACTGTCCTGTCATAATAATCTATCGCGGACTTAATAAAGGGCCCATTTAGTTTTCACACTAGAGTTTCCCACACAACACTATTGATTAGAAAAAGATCCGACGATCAACAACTAAATAAAGTAATTGTAACATTTCCGTTAATCTTTACCATAATTCAAAGGCAAATGCATACTCAACGACACCTCTTCGTAGACCCATCGCCACATGTTACTCATGAGGGGCGGTCCAGAATTTGTCGCATGAGTAGACATGTTAATCAGATTTGGTTTCACTACCACTGTCATCAACTATGTTGTCCAGTTCTCAAGGAACTGGTGATCGAGGATCCTTCCCAAAAGATTCGCACTTTTTACTCTAAGATTTACATACCGACTGCTAACAAAAGGGAAACAACTAACCCTGATAATATTAAGGAGCTTCACGAATTAATTCGGATCAAAATCTTTAAAATTAAATATCAACAGTAACCATTTACTATCGCTCACTACCTCAGTTTTTATGTAAGGAAAACGATCGCGAGATCTACTGCTATCCTAATGTTACTTTGAAAGTAAGCAAGTGAATTCAGATCCGAGGACGGTGGTCGTAAATCATGACGCAACATAAGATTTGTTCTGAATACACGTAAATGACCAGTACCGTTACTAACTCGATACAATTGCGATGGCCCTACGTCATTACTAACTGGCTTTGTTACTGAAAATCTCCTTATGGGATATCTCATCCTAAAGTTCGTATTGAACCAAATCTTGAAACTATACTGCCAATAGGAAACTCATTACCTAACTACTTGCTTTTACAAGTGTGTCTTAATTACCTAGTGATAGTGCTAGATATAACCACTACCAATTCAGTGATCAAACATGAACACTTAAAACTCGAAATAGCATCTCTTCAGAAGAGAACTTTCCACCTCACTATCGAAATAACATGAAAGCGACTCACCGAGTATTCCATTTCAAACTTGCGCGCTCCCAACCTCAAACTGCTAGTCTGCCGTTCCTCCTAACCTCTCAGATGTTGACAGATCAGCCTTCGCATACAGCGTCTGAACTGCTAGCAGCAGCAGAGGCTCCACTGCGATACAATATGGTATCTGAAACATGAAAAACACTACGAGAGTACTTGTTTACACGGTTATCTTAACCATACACAGCTTTGATGGAAATTAACCGGTGTAGTAACCTAAACCGGCACGGCAAAATGGGTTATTATGAACACTGAATGTGAATGCAGAGACCTTCAGTGTCTGACTACTATGTCCCAAGTGCCCAGGTAGGTATTCTTACTTCCAAACAATGATAGTCAGCCAAGGCCAGTCAAGGGCTACCGCCAGTGATAGTAGAATTATAACCCTTCAACAAAACCCAACTTGACCATCGATAACTAACATTATAACCTAACACGGGCCACCCCGACGATCCATTGACCGCCACAAAACCAGAATTTTGAATAATTGAACACTCTTGGCCATAGTCAATAACAAAATGAAAACGACTCACCAGATTGGCTTAAAGATCCATGTGTATGGATCTTTCCACACGTCCTCACGCTCCTCCTTGACCTGTCCAGCTCCTTGGTTGTTGCTAGCTTCCTTGCTGCTCCGCTCTAGACTGTTTTTTTTTTATTCTAGACTGAGGGTAGTCGCAGAAACGAACCACTACTGTTTTTTTTTTTCTCAACTGACACCGCATTTTTTTTGCAAGAATGTAACCGCCATTTTCACTAGCATTGTTTTTACGTGTGATCTCATCAGCACGACCGAATCCCAATTCTGATGTCGCATCAAGGCTGGCCGATAGATGCAAACCATCGGGAAGTCAGGATGCACTCCCTTAGGTTAAGACATCGTGTATGGGCAGGTCGGTGGGTACAGTCGTGCAAATGAAATAACATAAATTATTCGATACACTGGGTTTATTTAAATAGTTTACAGTTACAATCTTGCTCACTAATATTACTGATCGATACCGATTCTACAACGTCTTACCTCTAGGGCGGTCAGTACTCAACTCTTATATACTGTGTCCCCACCACACAGGTCGTTAGAGGAAGCGCGCCACAGCGTAGTTGTTCTTGATTTGCCGACAGGTGGCGTGCTCGTGATTTGTTTTGACGTCCGTACTATTGACTCAACCCGACATATACCTACTGTCATAATAATATATACAAACATATTTGTGAAATAAATACTAAAACAATAAATACTAATACCAATATAATATATATGTCGTAGGATAATTTGAAACTTCGAATCTTCGCGAAAATCCTAGGGGTTTTGCGAAAACGCGGATAATTAGACATAGGCGAAAAATTATCCAAGTACGATTAGTACTTTGGCAACATAGTCGACGGAGCCCCGCTGCGCGGGGCTCCTATTTCCGTCCGCAGGGTCTAAAGTAACCTAACACGAAAGAGATGACGGGAGCTGAGTTCGCTCGCTTTGCTCGCTCACTTCAGCTCCCGTCATCTCGTTCGAACCTAACCTGTCCGTGTCGGGGTGCCCTAAGCTCCCGAGCTCGCTTCGCTCGCTCTTGGACTTTTTCCAGTAAGATTGAGAAACAGTTTCGCCATTGTCTAAATATCCGTGTTTTCGCAATATCCCTAGGGTTTTCACGAAAATTCGAATTATCAAATCATCCTACGACATATATATAAAATAAATAATAATACACAATTACGCAACTATGACGAAATGGAAAGATAGTGTTCTTTCACTCTTCTTTTAAAAACTGCAAGAGTTTGGCAGTCCCTAATGTCAGGTGGTAGAGAGTTATTTATTTATTTATCTTACACACACTATCTTTACAGGATAACCCCAATCGAGTTCAGTACCCCCCAGTTCCACAATCGCACAGCGTGCACAGTAAAAGAGTAGGAGTAGAAGTCGGTAGTATGAGAAGAGATATTAAGGAGATTTTTGAGAAGCGACCGGCAAAGTGCATCGGAAGGACGGGAGTAGGAAAAGCGTTCACGGAGGTAGGAAGGTGTTTTAGGATTATGAAGGATGTTAAATAATAGACACAATATGCGAGAGTTCCTGCGAAGTCGAATAGGGAGCCACTTGAGTAACTTGCGAAAATCTGAAACGTGATCATACTTTTTAAGGTTGAAAACAAAACGAATACATACATTTTGCAAACGCTCAAGATTTAAAAGCTCCTCGGTGGCATCCAAATAACAGGCGTCGGCGTAGTCGATGATGGGCTGAATGAGTGTTTGGGCAAGGGAAATTTAGGTTTTAAGGGGCAAAAAGCTCTGGAGGCATTTCAGCGAGTGGAACGAGTAGTGTCTTTGTATGGGAGAAACATTTTTTTTGTGAATTAGCTATGATTTCTTTGGTGATAATTGTTCATTTTCAAGGGCGGCAGCTGTATTTCTTGATTTTTTAGTGTCGTATTGTAGTCATCCTTGTTCCAACGCGAAAAAGATATAGCGTTATACTACCCGTGAAGCTCCAAATCTATTTGCCTTACAGCCTGGTGGATACCGCATATGCAGTGTATTTTCGTATACTTAAGTCAGTCGTATGTAAGATACTAGTTTTGGTTAGTCATGTTTCCAAGCTATTCATGCTTCTATGGCCTCATAAGAAAATATATAGCAAGATTAAATAATATTATATAAGTATATGCTTGTGATCTTGTCTGTGATTCCAATTCGGGTTTAATAGGATAGTAATGATTTATGAAGCTTGTTGTGATACATTTATCTCATAGTATTGCATGGTCTAAAAAGTTTCATTCACAAGACTAACCCTCAGTTTCCCAGCTCTAAATTATCGGAGAATTAATGTGACAAATTGTCAAGCACGAGTTATCTGCTGTGATTGGTCGAATGATTTTCAATTGCCAATCACAACAGATAACGCGTGCTTGACAATTTGTCACATTAATTCTACGATAATTTCGAGCTGGGAAACTGAGGGTAAGGGTTAGCTTGATCAAAATTGGTTTTGAAGACATAAGACTTCCTCATCTTTCAAAAATTGGTCAAGAATTAATTCTATAAAAGCTTAAACCTTTCGTGCTTTTAAAGTCAAAGGCTTCCTTCCATCTATTTTCTTGGCGAAAAAGCTAGCCTTGGTTGGTCAAAGACAATGTTTTGAAATAGCTTAAACTATAAGCTTTATCAAAAATTTGTTTAAACTAGACTACAGTAGCTTTAAGCCTTATATCTACTGTGATCTCGTCCGAAAAACGTTGACGCCCTGTGGACAGCCCTTCGCGACGATAGCCCTAGGGTCGGGTCTATGCTGTGTCTGTCGAGGGCCGTGTTTATATTGTTGAACATGGTCTTATCGAAGGCGCCCTCGATGTCAATGAAGGCAGCCAGTGCTGAGCATTTGTGGTCCACTGCGCATTCAATTTTAGATACTACGTTATGCAACGCGGATTCTGTTGATTTGCCTGTGGAGTACGCATGCTGTTGTTTGTGCAGTGGTTTTACCCGGAGAGGCCCATCACGGATGTGCCTATCACAGAGTCTTTTGAGGGTATGAAGATGACTTTCACTACTGTTACTATAATGTGGGCTCTTGACCAGTCTTCTTCCGTTGGAGTCCATTCGGGTTCAGCATCCCACGTCTTGTCCTCCAGGACTTGACAGTCCGGGAAGTGAGTTTCGAGTAGGACCTTACTGGTTTCATAGTCGGTTTATGTATATGAGTTGTCGGGTTTTTTCAGCGCGCCGAGGGTTCGGTCCTGGTCCGTTGATAGGATCTTCCGTACCCTTGCGGCCTCATTATTTGTTTCAATGGATTCACGGAATTTCCGCCATGCCATCCTCCTGGCAGTTCTAATCTGTTTTTTGTATGCATATTGTGTCTCTTTGTATATCTCCCAGTCTTCCGGGAGTCTTGTGTTCTTCGCTCTGTTAAATAGCTTACGCAGCGTATCTCTGAGTTTACCAAGATTTGCGTTCCACCAGAGGTTCCTCTTGTTCCTGCTTTGTGGCATTACGAAAATTAAAATTAATTTCATACCATTTCCCCTCTTAAAAGCGTATTTTATTCACGATAAGCGTATTATTCATTGAATAAAAAGCACTTTTAATCACTGTTTTGGTGTTTGAATTTAGAACACACCAATAGTATATTATGCAACAAGTGAATAAAGGACGGTTTTAAAGCGAGGGCCATAGATGAATCACAAACAAGTGATTCATGGCCCTCGATATAAATCCTTTTTATTCAAGAGTTGCATACTATATTTTATACCATGACTACGAGAAAAAGAAGGATTTAAGCCAAAAGCACAAGGAATAATAATAAATAAATATAAATGGTTTACTACCTTCAAAATTTACAAAAAAAATTAGAAACCTCAGGGCTTCACATTTTTTGTAAATTGAAGCTGAGCTAGGTAACAGCACCTGTGTTTCAGGGGCCAGTGACCACCTGCGTTACGTTACATAATTATAATTAATTAAACACCAATGCAATTAATATTAGAATTACAATCCAAATAAGTATTCACTAAATATCCTAGGTCAAAATCAAAATCATTATCAAAATCCTAAATGTAAACAAACTCAAAATTAAGTCGACGAAGGAGTTTGAAATTCGAATATTCTTTGCACAAGAAGTTTGTATCGAGTATTTTATGCGCAAGTAGGTTGTATTGCATTGAGATGGAGGTCAAATATAAATTAGTGTGTTCTAAATTCAAACACCAAAACAGTGATTAAAAGTGCTTTTTATTCACTGTTTTCAGTGAATAAAATAAGCTTTTTAGAGGGGGAATGGTATAAAATATATTTGACCTCCATCTCAATGCAATATAACCTACTTGCGCATAAAATACTCGATACAAACTTCTTGTGCAAAGAATGTTCGAATTTCAAACTCCTTTGTCGATTTAATTTTGAGTTTGTTTATACGAGTGCTAGCACTTTGCCCGTGACTTCGTTCGCGAGATTTCGTTATGACTCTATTTATGTGCAGTTAGTAAGGCGACCAAAAATAAGCTATTATTAAATCAATAAAATTGGGGTAGGTATCGTAAATATACAGAGTTTATTGGTTTGGGACGATTCGTTATATCACTTAGATTTTAGGTTACCGCCACAAAGTAAAATTCTTGCCTAAAAACTTAATAAACCCATTTTGCCCCGTTGAAGGTCGAGTTTTGAACAACCCAAATATGATATTCACTATTTTCTTCTCTTTTTTATTTTTCGTTTATGTTAGTAAGATTCCGCAGTAATATGCCTCAATAAAACTTTAACACCCCTTAACCATATCTGGGGGGTAGTTTTAAAAAACGTATTATGTGAAATTCGATTATTTACTTTATCCCCAAGGAATTAGATCTTTCATACCAAGAAATCTTGCCCCTTTTCAACCTTAAAGGTTTAATTTCCGAAAATTCCTGTTTAGTGCTCCCTAGAACCCTACGTCAAAAACGAAAACCTGTCCAGTAAGATTCTTAGCTTGGGGTTAGTTTCGAAAAGTTTATAATGACAACCTATATTAGTTACATAGGTTGGTACTTATGTCAAATTTCAAGATTTGAGAAATATGATTCTCCAAAAAAACTTTGACACACCCTACATAGTCTTTTGGGGGAAGATTCGAAAATCTAATAACGATAACCTTTATTGTTTACTTAGGTTGGTATTTATGTCAACTTTTCAAATTTATTAACCCAAGAAATAAGATTCTTCAAAAACAAACCTATTGTTTATTGAGGTTTTTATTTATGTCAATCCAAATGTTTTATCCCAAGAAATAGGATTAAAAAAAAACAATAACATCCCCTAAATCGTCTTTTGGGGGTAGTTTTGAAAAACTAATAATGAAAATCTGTATTGTTTATTTAGTTTGGTATTTATGTCAAGTTTATTTTAGTTACCTGAAGTAATAAGATTCTTCAAACTAACTTTAGCACCCCCTAAATCGTCTTTTGGGCGTTGTTTCAGAAGACTAATAATGATGACCTTTATTTTTTATTGAGGTTGGTATTTATGTCAAGTTTCATGTTTGATAACGCAATAAATAAAATTTAAAAAATATGACTTCCCCTAAATAATCTTTTGGGGGTAGTTTCGAAAATATAATAATGATAACCTTTATTTAGGTTGGTATTTATGTCAAGTTTATTTTAATTATCTGAAGTAATAATATTCTTCAAAAAAACTTTAACACTTCTAAATAGTCTTTTGAGGATAGTTTCGAAAAATAATAAATACAACCTTTGTTATTCATTTAGTATAGTATTTGTGCCAAAATTCAAGTGTATTGACCCAATAAATCAGATTCATCCATACAAACTTTAACACCCCATAAATCATCATTTGGAGGTAGTTTCGAAAAACTAATAATGATAACCGTTATCATTTACTCAGATTACTATTTGTACCAAGTAAGTATCGAAAATTTTGGCCGAAGGAATTAGATTTTTCATACAAACTTTTAACCCCCTTTTTACCCCATTAGGGGTGGAATTTCCAAAAAATATTTCGTATCGGATGCCTACGTCATACAGAACACACTCTCCAAGTTTCAGGTCTCTACGATCAGCGGTTTAGGCTGTGCGTTGATCCGTCAGTCAGTCATTCAGGTCAAAGCATTTTATATGTATAGATTTAGGATTTTGATAATGATTTTGATTTTGTTCTAGGCTAGTTTGTGAATACTTATTTGGATTGTAAGTCTAATATTATTTGCATTGGTGTTTAATTAATTATAATTATGTAACGTAACGGAGGTGGTCACTGGCGTCTGAAACACACCTAGCTCAGCATAAATTTACAAAAAATGTAAAACTCTGAGGTTTCTCACTTTTTGTAAATTTTGAAGTGACTGGAAAATAGAGGGCAAATTACCTAGAGGCCGAAGCCCCAAACGGTGGTTGGATCGAATAACATAGCATCTGTTGATACAACTCACTCGACACGCTCTACACTCCACCGAGGTGATGATCGTTACAGATGGAGAAAGGCCGTTGACTATTTGAAACGAAGTCATAACTCTCAGCAGTGAGAGAACGATTACACAGAGAGAGAGAGTGACATAGTAATAAGAGAGACATTTGTGAGAAAATATTTTAATAATAAAAATGTATAACTGCTTTGGTTAATCTGCTCCCTCCCTTTCCCGTATGCAGTCCATACTGAAAGAATAAAAAAAAAATGTCAATGGCTTATCCCACAGGGACGGGATAATACATTATTCCAATGAGGACCATTTTTTTTAAACAACGTTCGTAACTCACCCTGCATTAACATCCAAACGAATCAAAATCGGTTAAGGATAATTGTTTTAAATTCAATTGCAAGATTTGAACAACACATACTACGAGTAACTAATTAACACGGCAAATAAAATAAAAGCTTGTAAAAAGCCTATGAGGCAAAAATAAAATTATTTAATTATGAATTAAAAAAAAATCTTTTACTATGTGAACATGAAGCTTCCTATCATTGAAAGAATTATTTAAATCGGATCGGGACCTCATTCAATATAACTGACAATGCGACATATTGGTAAACAAATTACATAGGTTTAGTAGTAGTATAGTCACATATTCTCGACAGGTGCTGAGAAATAAAAAAAATGCAAAATTTATGAATTATCTGATTGTCGTCTGATACTTGTCGGTTCTTGAAATAGGCCCAAAACGCTCTAGACAAGACAGTGTCATTAATGTCAGCGACGGCTATGGTCGAAATGCCAAAATGTAAAGAATTGATCACGTGACTTCGATAGCGCTTGAAAATCACATATATTTTTTAAGTTTTTCCAATCGCTATCGCGACGTTTTCTTTGACAGGATTTTACTTATCTAGAGTCTCAGTAGGTACTTCCAGATTTTTTTATACTTAATAAAAACAAATAATTTTACATCTCTACAGAGTGTAACAAAGAGTGTGATCATATTTTATATCTCTATAGAGTATAACAGAAAGGTGTGATCATATTCTACATCTCTAAAGAGTGTAACAGAAAGGTGTTATTATATTTTCATCTCTACAGCAACTTACATACATTTACTGCTATAAATAGTTCCATCGGGTCCTTTTACTGGATCATAAATCATGGGGCACATGCACGCATCGCTGGTTATTATGGTACCCATCAGCATCAGAATCAGGATGAATACTGTGGAGAAAGATATGTATAAAATCGTTGCTTAACGTCAAGTGAAGTGAAATATGACTTACATGAAGTACTGCATGTAGCCGCTTATATTCAAAAGGGCCAGAATTTTTTTTGAAGGTATTTTATTTTTTGTTTATTATTGGTTTCATTGGTCTAGAGTTAATTATATCAACGTAACGGAGTCTTCGATTCGATCGAGACTTGGGCTGTACTGCAGTCTCTCCAACGGTGCCAAATCGATTACCGGTACATCGAGGTGCTGAAGTGTTTGTACAGAAACGCCATCATGGCAGTCCGACTTCAGGATTAGACTTTGGAACCGATCCTTCTGCAGCTAGTTGTGAGACAGGGAGACGTCATATCACCGAAACTGTTCTCTGCTGCACTGGAGGATGTATTCAAGGTTCTGGACTGGACAAGGCTAGGCATCAACGTCAATGACGAGTAAATCCTCACCTTCGGTTTGCTGTCGATATAGTGGTCATTGCTGAGACCATGGAGGAACTCAGTACATTGCTCGATGACCTCAGTAGAGCTTTCGAAAGAGTGGGTCTAAAAATTAACATGGAGAAAACCAAGTTGATGTTAAATGCCCATGTTGCACTCACTCCTATTAAGGTCGGAGACTCTGCATTCGAAGATTTGGACGATTATGTCTACCTGGGACAAACGGTCCAGTTAGGTAGGTCAGAGAATGAGATCAACCATCGAATCCGACTCGGCTGGGCAGCGTTCGAGAAGGTGCGCGGTATCTTCTCTTCCAACTTACCACAGTGTCTCAAGATGAAAGTCTATGACCAGTGTGTGTTGCCGGTGATTACTAAGGGGACAGAGCTCTATGACCAGTGGGTGTTGCCGGTGATTACTTACGGGACAGAGACGTAGTCGTTCACAATGGAACCTCATCAGAAAGCTTTAAGTCACCCAAAGGGCAATGGAGATGGTTATGCTCGGAGTTTCCTTGCGTGACAGAATCAGAAATGAAGACATCCGCAAGAGAACCAAGGTTACCGACATAGCCCGAAGAATTGCCAAACTTAAGTGGCAGTGGGCAGGACACATTACTCGCAGAACGTATGGCTGTTGGGGCCGAAAAGTTCTAGAGTGGCGACCGCGTACCGGAAGACGCAGCGTTGGAAGGCCTCCCTCTAGGTGGAGCGACGACCTGGTGAAGTCATAATTTTAGCCGAAAGACGTTCACTGCTGAACATAGGCCTCCCCCAACTGTCCCGGGCGTCTCGCATCCAGCGGATTCCCGCGACCTTAACCAGGTCATCGGTCCGAGTCTCAAATAATTAATAATAAACTAAAATATTTAATACGATCTTACCCAAAGCAAATAATTTCGTCATCTTGTCTTAGTGAAGTCACAGTATTACCACAACTAATGATTTACTTTGTTAAATATTGCTTTTATATACAAGCAGTCGTCGTAAGATTGGAATGAAAGAATAATCTCACATGTCATTTATTTAAAATTAAAATAATGTAAGATTAATGACGTTATTTCGATATCATAATGTAAAATTAATGACGAAATTACGATATCATAATTTAAAATTTAAGGACGTGTCATAAAAGTAATAAAAACTCTGGATTACATTATAATAAAAATAAACGCTATAAATTACATTCGATAGAATCATCGAATGGTAATTCACATCGGATTGTTTAGAGCCTCTGAGGCTCTAAAAAGTGTCATTGTAATAGAGGTTGAAGTATGAAATTTCCGTTTTATTGTAATAGGTACTTCGAATTGACATAGAACCTTCATGGTTTGAGATTTTTGAGTGAAACTGTTTTTCACATGGTATCTATGACGTTTTTCTTTTAAAAAATGTGCAACATTCGATTATCGAGTTTCAAGTTGTTTTTTTTATTCAGCTTAGACAAGAAAGATGGATACTTCGAAAATTCGAGGGATTTTTGAATACGAGTTCAATGTTGATTTTCGAGAGGGGACAGCTAATGAACGCACCGTGCGATTTTGGTTTAAACGCTTTCGTGATAAAAACTGATTTGAAGAACGAACCACATGAAAGACTGTCCACACAGGTGAATAACAATGAA
Organism: Orthosia gracilis; assembly: GCA_947562075.1. NCBI lineage: Eukaryota > Metazoa > Arthropoda > Insecta > Lepidoptera > Noctuidae > Orthosia > Orthosia gracilis. The sequence goes on along the minus strand of OX387264.1, from coordinate 72,025,251 downwards.
TTAAAAGAGATGGTGGAAGCCGATCCGAGTTAAACTACCCAGGAATTAGCGGCATAGTTTAACGTTACCTTACCAACAATATTGACTCATTTGCGTCAAATCAATAAAATAAAAAGATATGAAAAATGGGTGCCTCATGATTTGACTGATCTGCAGAAAGAAACGCATGTTGAAATTTGTGTTGTCTTGTTGAATCGATACAGAAATGAAGGAATATTGGATACTTTACGATAACCGTAAGCAAAAAATGCAATGGCTGACCCCAGGTCAAACGCCGTTTTGTCGAATCTAGATCACCAGAGTTCTATCGCAAAGGCATAAATGACCTTCCTATTAGATGGCAGCAATGTATAGATAATAATGGTAATTATTTTGATTAAATAAACATGTTGAGTAAAAAAAAAAACTAATTTCAATTTTTCAGTATAAATCGGCAATTTTATACTTTAACCCCTAATATGAGCGATGGCGATTTACGAAATACCTAAATGTATACGTACATTTCGATAGCGTTTGACAATCCCAAATATATTTTTGACATTTCACCAATCGCTATAGTCACGATGATAGAATTTCACTTGTCTTGGGGATACTATGGTTACAAACATAGACGGAAGAATTGCCAAATTTAAGTGCCATGAGCAGGGCACATTGCTCCAGAGGTAAATCCATATATAGGTATTCTTAGTGTCAGTCAGGCTGCAATCAAAGCCATGGCATCCTACAAAGTGGACTCCGGACTTGTTCTGGATGCTATCCGGACCCTAAACAGGCTTGGGAAGCATAACAGGGTAAGACTGATGTGGGTCCCTGGGCTCAAAGGAATCCATGGTAACGAAGTGGCAGATGAACTGGCAAGAGAGGGCTAAGCAAATGATTTTGTGGGCCCAGAACCTTTTGTCTCGTAAAAGCCGCATTTAGGGAGTTTGCAGATCACAGACAGCGAACACATTGGCTGTCTAATACCGGTCTACATCACTCAAAGAAATTTCTAGGCTCTACTTTCAAAGCCCGGAAATGCATTTAGAATATGAGCAGGGGGCAAAGCCGCTACCTGCTTGGGGCCTTTACTGGGCACTTTGGAACCAACGACATGCTCATGAAGAAGGGTCTGGCCGCGACACCCATGTGCCAGGTTGTGTGGGGAACATACGGAACGCATGGAGCACCTTCTGTGCACATGCGATGCACTGGCTGGTAAGCGAATGAGTCTCCTAGGGGTTGAATATCCAAAACCGGAAGACTATAGGCTCATATCACCTAGTCTCGTTGTAAAACTCATGAAAAGAGTTTTCAACGAGATTGGGGAAGAGTAAGGTATCTAGGGGACCACAATAGATCCCAATGGGTCGAAGTGTCCGAGTTATTTCTCGGCCCCTCCACAAGATAATATAAGAAGGGCACATTGCTCGCAGAACCGATGGTTATTGGGACCGAAGCCAGCCAACGTTGGAATGACTCCCATAAGGTGGACTGATGATCCAGTGAGGGCCGCAAGGATCCGCTGGAGGAAACCCCACCCATGATGATTAAGTATACCGTACGTACCGGGCAAAGGCATTTAATAATAATCAGCCACCTTTCTGCGTTCCCAATTTGCCCGAAGTACTTTGATATTAGAGAAACTGTTAAGTAGTAGTTGAATGATATGTTCCAAGTTAAATTTTTGTTGGTATAAATAAATTTAACGAGGATTATTTAAGTAGATATAACCCCACGCCTAAAATAACAAATTTAATAATCTAATCTTTTGTATATTCCCAGTGTACAATCCTATTGATCCGTATGTCCTACGTGAGATTATTACCACGTGAACATTAATCGTCATCACTGTGAATTTTATCTTTTAATAATAAATGTTAAATCTAAGGGTACATACACACATAACATCCGTATTTCCAGGATCGTTTTTAACGGATCCGTTACTACTGGAGGTGGTCCAATTCATACGCTGTCTCAACAATAAAGCTCTGGAACGCGCTACCCTTTGGCATTAAAAAGGCTGAAAGAAAAGTCTCTTTTAAAAGAAAAGTTCGTGACTTCTATTTGAGTCAGACTAAATAGCTCTCATCTAGAGTCAGAAGTTTAGTCATAATAATTATTAACAGGTTTCTCGTTTTTTTTTTATTGGTATTTATTAGTTTATTTTATTTGTATATGTGTATTATTAATATTTATTTAAGTATATACATTTTCGTATAAAAATTGTAATTTTTAAATATTTTTTTTACCCATTTCACAAAGTTGACCTTTTTAACCCAAAGGTTGACTGGTAGAGAATGCCTTGTGGCATTAAGTCCGCCTATGTACCACTATTGTACATGAAGTTTAAATAAATAAATAAAGCTTGTTAACCTGTAAAACGGACTGCTGTATATTTTGTCGGATCGGTATTTTTTACTGGATCTGGAATACTGTCATGTATGTGAACTCGCTCAAACAACTACATACAACTGCGCCGAATAAAACGGATAAGATAAAGCGGACATAAACGGACCTCCGTGTGAACGAGCACTTATTATTTATTTATTTATTTAGACTTCATGCACAAAAGGTATAAAGGCGGACTTAATGCCTTAGGCATTCTCTACCAGTCAACCATGGGTGGTGACGAGATAACATGGCAGGTGCATTGCTTAAACAATAAAAAAAAAAGTTGTTATTAACATACTAAGATAGGTAAAATAAACGTACATATATATTGAATATAATATATACTTATATAAATATATATATTTATGAAGTAACAGAAAAGAAGAAGGTGAGATGACTCTCCTTAATTGAGTTGAAAATAAAGCCGCAATTTCCGCTTGAATGCAAACCGACTTGTAGCCGTCCTGATCTCGGGAGGAAGCGCGTTCCAGAGCAGAATGGACTGAACATTGAAGGAAGAGTGAACAAAATCAGTAGTATGAGAAGGACAGAGCAAGAGGAGATTATTGGAAGAACGCAGATTCCGAGCATGTGAAGAACATAGATATTGAAATTTTGACATTAGATAGGAAGGAGCGGTGGGAGAATTTAGTAGGGAGAAAAGCGTGGTCAAAGCGCGTAAACTTCTTCTCTGGCGAATCGGCAACCATTTTAGCTCAGACCTGTAGTTCGACACATGGTCATACTTTCTGAGGTTAAATATGAATCTAATACAGTTGTTCAAGAGCCTATCTTGTTTATCCAGTAAGACCGCGTTCAAGTCAAAGTAGCACACGTCCCCATAGTCGAGCACTGGGAAAATTAAAGTCTGCACAAGCATAGTTTTCGTTTTAGCAGGCAAGAACCTCCTCAAACGATACAAGGATCGCAAAGTACCCCCAGCCGGCTTCATCTAGTTTTAAAAATATGATCGACATGTAAAAGTGTTTGTACAAACCTACTTACAGAAATAAATCATTTATCATTTATCATTATTATCATTTACCGCTGACTCTCTGACTGACACTGGACACCTGGCTGTGCCAGCCAAGTGTCGAGTCAAGATGCAAACCGAGATCTTTCACACTAAGGCTAATGGGAATGACGGAACCATTGAAAATGATCGGGAGAAGAGAGCCAACCGCCACTCTACCCATCATGCGCGAGCTTCCAATTATGATGGCCTGACATTTTGTGGGGTTTACGGACACCCCAAATCTGTCAGACCAATCTTTGATAGCATTCAAATCCCGGTTCACATCTTCTATGGCGTCAGATAAATCTTCGATCCGCGCCGCTGTATATAGTTGCAGATCATCGGCATAAAGATGATACGAACACTGAAGAGAGTGAGTTATAAAATTAATGAAGATGGAGAATAATAATGGAGATAGAATACCGCCCTGTGGAACACCAGCGCCCAGGACACGCCAATTCGAGGAAGTCTCATCGACACGAACCGACTGCTGACGTCCCCGAAGATAAGAGGAGAACCATTCCAGCGCCTCGGAAGAAACCATAAGATGGGAGAGGATAGATAGGAGTATATCATGACTAACAGTATTAAAGGCATTGGAGAAATCAATTAATACTAGTGCAGTGACCTTAGTATTCTCCATTGCTTCTCTAACGTCGCCAGTCACTTTAAGGAGTGCGGAGGCAGTACTGTGGCCAGGTCTGAATCCAGACTGGAATGAGCTTATAAGGTTGTTAGTTCTAGTTCTTAGTTTCAGTTTTACATAGTATAGTTAGCTATTGGCAAGGCCTAAATTTACCACCATATATTCGTATCTTGTCTCTTTAAACTAGCTAGCTATGTTAGCTATATTGTTGGCGATCGGCTGCTGCTCTGAGTGTCGCGGGTTCGATGCGCAAGAAAAAATATATGTATACAACCGATAGTTGTGCCAGACATACTTCGATGAAGAATACACTAGATTCCCGGTCAGCGCTTCAAAAACGGGCCGAACAATATGGCCACAAATACAGTTGTGGCCCTATTTCAAATTAGTATGGTCCAGTCAAAAACACCATTAATACATTAAAAATGCCGCAATGTCCGTTCAAAAACTGTGCAAATAACCACCGTAACACCTTGATTAAAAACCGAATTAAATAGTAAATATGAATCAATTACTAAATATGTTATATATTGTTTGACCAACGTTTGCGTAGAAAAAGCGAACGCGCCAACTATTGTAACAAACATCGACTGTTCTGAAACAGAGAATGCATGGAGTAGTTTGTTCAGTTTTTTTTTTGCTTTTCTAGTTATCCATTTTGCTGTGCAGAATGGGTATCTACTGTTGCAAAAGAAAGAGAAGAAGAAACATACAAGCCTTTTAAATATTGGAAAATTTGTTCGATTCATTTTGATAGACTGGACATAACTGGAAACACGCAAAGGCGTAGATTACTAAAAACAGCGGTGCCCAAATTGCAGGTAAATTATTCAGTATTATAATAGTTTGCGTACGACGTTTTGTTTGATAAAACAGTAAGTTGATTATGATTTCTTTTTTTTTGTAGATTCATGGACCAATAAAAGTGCAATCAGTTAATCTAGTGAAACTCCATTTCGTCTCTTTGGTCACCAAAACCTAAAGTGACAAAACTCACTTCATTCATTTTAGTGATCCGTATTTTTTGACGTCTAATGGAAATCTCGTCAATTGCTAAAGAATATTTTTTTTTAATTTCAAAGCACACAACGACTCGTTAGTAAATCCAGGCTGTGCATCTATATTAACATACCATCTGCGTAATGTTCTTACATGTGGAAAAACTTTAATGAAACATTTTCTGGCATAATTGTACGCGGCAGGAATATGAAAATGAAGGGTTAAAGCAAATTACCGAAGAGCCGGATAAAATTTACGACGGGATAATCCTGCCTTCGTGGAATTTCTGTTGAGTCTATTATAGAGGGTTTTTGCTTCGGCTATAGCTTTAAGACAGTTGGCCTCGTTTTGTCAAACTTTTTTCTAAATAGTTAAGTTAAACTTCTAAACCGCGACATAAGTAGACGCGTTTTTAAATCGGGTTTTTTACAAGGAGCCAACCCGCATTTAATTATTAGCTTTGTCTTAGTAAAATTACTATTATATTATTTTAGTCCGACTATTTTTTTAAATCAGTCAAAAATATTTAAACGAAAACGAAATAAAGAAACTCCGAAATTTCTTACATAGTGTTTTTAACCTTATTGCTGAAATTTTAAGTTTCATTTTATAATAAATATTTTTGTACCTACTTTTATAACTGACTTTTAATTTTCAAGTTTACAAGCAAACCCTACCCTACCTACCTTCCTATCCTACCTAAACAACCCTAGATCACCACGTATATAAATGCCACGTCGAAGTACCTATGAATTATAGGACCACCATCATCAACTCCAATGCCTAGAAGCAATTCCTTCATTCTTGATAGGAACTGGTGAACTTCAATAACACACAACACTGGATTGAAACTCAGAGTATTTATTTGACTTAGTTACAGGCACTTTGAGTTTTCAAACGAACTTGAAGCTAAAACCACACGTGTGACTCGCTAGATCGCAAAGCCGTCGACGATCTCTGGCGAAGATCTAGCTCTTTTAAATCTTTTTATAGTTTACACAATCACTTTATGACCACGACGTTATCCACATCTTAATTAAATAATATTACTAATGCCCACGACAGAGGCTGAGAGTAACTTAAATAAACAAAGTTGAATGATCACAATTGAAAAACAAAAAAAGCATTTAAAAAAATAGATATATAATATAAAAAAATCTTAATCAAAATTCAAAGTAAATTATTATTCAACAGATAATTAAAATTCATGAATTAAGTACTTTATTAAAATTTCAATGTAATTATTTTATACACATCTTGGATAGTTGAATAAAGCTAGCAAACAATACTAAAATGCTGCTCAGTTAATTATTTTAACATTAAACAACCCCAATACTCACAAATACAAAGTTATTTGTAGATTATTATTGAAATAGTCATTTCATCACCAAACTATCCAAGTTTCCGGTCTCTGATTACATAGCTGTGTAAAATAGTCTTATGACTTTTTAGTATTTAATCATTTACTCAAATTTGTTTAGTTCTCTTATTAAATCTAGTTATTGGTCATTGAAATTATAACATTTATTATATATTTAACACGCCATTGTTGACAACTTTGCGTAATAAGAATAACATTAGGTCATAATCAAACACATTTACTTCGTCAAATGTGCAATAGTTAAAATGAGAACAAATCTCAAACTCCTACAATAAGTGTTCCCGTTTCATTTAAACATCTCGTATTAATTAAACATTAAAATTTGCTTATCAAATGATCTTCATTCAAACAGATCAATAACTGAATCCACAATAAGCCAATAGATGGCGCTGAACCCAAAACCCAACTTAGATAGACATTGAAATAGTTCTAGTGGTATCTCAGAGATGACAGGATTAACGAGTTTGTGTTAATTGACAATTAAAATGATTAATTTGGATAAAGAATTAGCAAAGGCACGCCTCCGCGGCGACATATACATTTTTAAAATGTCTCTTTATTCGAGTGAACAAAACAAAAAAATAATTATTCAAATCGATCCAGCCGTTAGCGAGACCAACGAACTGCATTTGATTTTTATAATTTAGAAAGATCTAAGTGAGTCATTTGAGCGACTTATTTTTGTTCCTGATTCTTAATCTAGTATTTTTATAGATCGATGATATAAAAAAATAATTGAACGTTTCGACTCCACTCATTCCTTGTTCAAGCAGCGAGCTCGGTCATACATTTTTATTTATTATTTTGGCACATTGTAATTTAGACTTTAAAACTTGCTTGTAAGACTAAATTTGTATTAAGCTCATAATTTTTTTATTGCTTTTTGTACGTAGTTTTGTGAATACAACTTTATGCATTTAAGGTTGAATTTGCATTAAAATATATTTATTTCAAGTAGAATTTTTAGAATCACCTTTTTTTTTAGAAAACAATTGGCGTCAGTTTTAAGGATAAGTTTTGTATATCTAGTGTATTCTTCATCGAGGCAGATAAGGCAGTTTGTGAATGTGAGTTTTGTTTGTATACGCACCCACGGGTACCTACAGTAAAATTACGAAGGTGACAGCCGGAGGACTTAAAAAATACCAAAGTTATTTTAAAGAAAAGTTTAATTACTTTAAAATTACAATTAAATCTTAAGATTTAATTGTAATTGTACATTGTTCCACTTTTACACTATAGACTGGTCACTTGAGTAACTTGCGAAAATCTGAAACGTGATCATACTTTTTAAGGTTGAAAACAAAACGAATACATACATTTTGCAAACGCTCAAGATTTAAAAGCTCCTCGGTGGCATCCAAATAACAGGCGTCGGCGTAGTCGATGATGGGCTGAATGAGTGTTTGGGCAAGGGAAATTTAGGTTTTAAGGGGCAAAAAGCTCTGGAGGCATTTCAGCGAGTGGAACGAGTAGTGTCTTTGTATGGGAGAAACATTTTTTTTGTGAATTAGCTATGATTTCTTTGGTGATAATTGTTCATTTTCAAGGACAGCAGCTGTATTTCTTGATTTTTTAGTGTCGTATTGTAGTCATCCTTGTTCCAACGCGAAAAAGATATAGCGTTATACAACCCGTGAAGCTCCAAATCTATTTGCCTTACAGCCTGGTGGATACCGCATATGCAGTGTATTTTCGTATACTTAAGTCAGTCCTATGTAAGATACTAGTTTTGGTTAGTCATGTTTCCAAGCTATTCATGCTTCTATGGCCTCATAAGAAAATATATAGCAAGATTAAATAATATTATATGTATGCTTGTGATCTTGTCTGTGATTCCAATTCGGGTTTAATAGGATAGTAATGATTTATGAAGCTTGTTGTGATACATTTATCTCATAGTATTGCATGGTCTAAAAAGTTTCATTCACAAGACTAACCCTCAGTTTCCCAGCTCTAAATTATCGGAGAATTAATGTGACAAATTGTCAAGCACGAGTTATCTGCTGTGATTGGTTGAATGATTTTCAATTGCCAATCACAACAGATAACGCGTGCTTGACAATTTGTCACATTAATTCTACGACAATTTCGAGCTGGGAAACTGAGGGTAAGGGTTAGCTTGATCAAAATTGGTATTGGTAAAGACATAAGACTTCCTCATCTTTCAAAAATTGGTCAAGAATTAATTCTATAAAAGCTTAAACCTTTCGTGCTTTTAACCCTTAATTTGAATTTGTACGGTGGGGCGGACGCCAACTTAAAAAAAAAAATGGGGGCGTCGTAAGCGTTCTTTTTATTTAATTCCTGAATATTATTTTTTTATAACATCTCAAAATTTAGTAGAAAGTGAATTTTTACGTTTGCAAACACTGAATCTGTCAGTCGCGAACAAAATGTCGGCGAAGAGGCGGTCATCTGTTTTCGACAAGGTAATTTAATTATTTTTTCAGTGTTTTGCTGCTAAAAGCTCATTGTTTTTTCCAATTTGTTTTAAAATATACGTGTACGATAATGTTTAGCTAAAGTTCATAACATTTTATATGTTTTGGTGTTTTTTTACTCGCTTGACACCTTTGTCCGGCACAGCGAACATTGCCAATTACTCACTGATATTCATAAATACAACTTTGTCCGCTGTGGCGGACATCGTCAAATTTGGTTTGTTTTGCGGTTACAGGATTTCTTATGTTTTTTTGGTTTTTAATTTGTCTGCAGCATTCGCGTGCGTCAAGAATATTGACTTTATTCCCTAAAGAACACGCTTCCTCAGACGCAAGTGAGAAATCTGATACAGATTCTTATGAAAATCTATAAGCTGAAAACCCCTGTGCTAAACGGACCAAAAAGGCAGCTCCTAAAGTTGGTAAGCCTCATGTAAAACGCCCTTGTTAATATTATGAAAACTCTAAATAAAATTTGTATGAAATTAAGCTTTTTTATTTTATCCCCTATTTATCAATGTCCGCCACGGCGAACATCTAAATCTACTCGTTATTTGTGACGTCTTTGACAGTGTCCGCTGTGACGGACACGAATTTTTCCAACTCTGGGCAATGCAGGATTTTTTTTTCATATTTTTTTTTAAGTTCTTAGCATACCCTTAATGCCTTACATTCATCAAACTTATGTATTTCCAACTTTTATGTCTGTGCCAAATTAAGGGTTAAAGTCAAAGGCTTCCTTCCATCTATTTTCTTGGCGAAAAAGCTAGCCTTGGTTGGTCAAAGACAATGTTTTGAAATAGCTTAAACTATAAGCTTTATCAAAAATTTGTTTAAACTAGACTACAGTAGCTTTAAGCCTTATATCTACTGTGATCTCGTCCGAAAAACGTTGACGCCCTGTGGACAGCCCTTCGCGACGATAGCCCTAGGGTCGGGTCTATGCTGTGTCTGTCGAGGGCCGTGTTTATGCTGTTGAACATGGTCTTATCGAAGGCGCCCTCGATGTCAATGAAGGCAGCCAGTGCTGAGCATTTGTGGTCCACTGCGCATTCAATTTTAGATACTACGTTATGCAACGCGGATTCTGTTGATTTGCCTGTGGAGTACGCATGCTGTTGTTTGTGCAGTGGTTTTACCCGGAGAGGCCCATCACGGATGTGCCTATCACAGAGTCTTTCGAGGGTTTTCAGTAAGAAGGTTGTGAGGCTTATAGGTCTATACGCCTTGGGTTGTGTATAATCAGTTTTCCCAGGTTTGGGTATGAAGATGACTTTCACTACTGTTACTATAATGTGGGCTCTTGACCAGTCTTCTTCCGTTGGAGTCCATTCGGGTTCAGCATCCCACGTCTTGTCCTCCAGGACTTGACAGTCCGGGAAGTGAGTTTCGAGTAGGACCTTACTGGTTTCATAGTCGGTTTATGTATATGAGTTGTCGGGTTTTTTCAGCGCGCCGAGGGTTCGGTCCTGGTCCGTTGATAGGATCTTCCGTACCCTTGCGGCCTCATTATTTGTTTCAATGGATTCACAGAATTTCCGCCATGCCATCCTCCTGGCAGTTCTAATCTGTTTTTTGTATGCATATTGTGTCTCTTTGTATATCTCCCAGTCTTCCGGGAGTCTTGTGTTCTTCGCTCTGTTAAATAGCTTACGCAGCGTATCTCTGAGTTTACCAAGATTTGCGTTCCACCAGGGGTTCCTCTTGTTCCTGCTTTGTGGCATTACGAAAATTAAAATTAATTTCATACCAAGTGAAGGATTCTAACAACTGAATCACGACCGTAGGGAGTGATTCATGATGATTGAATCACGAGCATAGCGAGTGATTCAAGTGTTAGAATCCTGAGCGACGCAAGTGATTCATGGCCCTCGATATAAATCCGTTTTATTCAAGAGTTGCATACTATATTTTATAACATGACTACGAGAAAAAGAAGGATTTAAGCTAAAAGCACAAGGAATAATAATAAATAAATATAAATGGTTTACTACCTTCAAAATTTACAAAAAAAATTAGAAACCTCAGGGCTTAACATTTTTTGTAAATTGAAGCTGAGCTAGGTAACAGCACCTGTGTTTCAGGGGCCAGTGACCACCTGCGTTACGTTACATAATTATAATTAATTAAACACCAATGCAATTAATATTAGAGTTATAATTAATTAAACACCAATGCAATTAATATTAGAATTACAATCCAAATAAGTATTCACTAAACATCCTAGATCAAAATCAAAATCATTATCAAAATCCTAAATGTAAACAAACTCAAAATTAAGTCGACGAAGGAGTTTGAAATTCGAATATTCTTTGCACAAGAAGTTTGTATCGAGTATTTTATGCGCAAGTAGGTTGTATTGCATTGAGATGGAGGTCAAATATAAATTAGTGTGTTCTAAATTCAAACACCAAAACAGTGATTAAAAGAGCTTTTTATTCACTGTTTCCAGTGAATAAAATAAGCTTTTTAGAGGGGGAATGGTATAAAATATATTTGACCTCCATCTCAATGCAATATAACCTACTTGCGCATAAAATACTCGATACAAACTTCTTGTGCAAAGAATATTCGAATTTCAAACTCCTTTGTCGATTTAATTTTGAGTTTGTTTATACGAGTGCTAGCACTTTGCCCGTGACTTCGTTCGCGAGATTTCGTTATGACTCTATTTATGTGCAGTTAGTAAGGCGACCAAAAATAAGCTATTATTAAATCAATAAAATTGGGGTAGGTATCGTAAATATACAGAGTTTATTGGTTTGGGACGATTCGTTATATCACTTAGATTTTAGGTTACCGCCACAAAGTAAAATTCTTGCCTAAAAACTTAATAAACCCATTTTGCCCCGTTGAAGGTCGAGTTTTGAACAACCCAAATATGATATTCACTATTTTCTTCTCTTTTTTATTTTTCGTTTATGTTAGTAAGATTCCGCAGTAATATGCCTCAAAAAAACTTTAACACCCCTTAACCATATCTGGGGGGTAGTTTTAAAAAACGTTTTATGTGAAATTCGATTATTTACTTTATCCCCAAGGAATTAGATCTTTCATACCAACAAATCTTGCCCCTTTTCAACCTTAAAGGTTTAATTTCCGAAAATTCCTGTTTAGTGCTCCCTAGAACCCTACGTCAAAAACGAAAACCTGTCCAGTAAGATTCTTAGCTTGGGGTTAGTTTCGAAAAGTTTATAATGACAACCTTTATTAGTTACATAGGTTGGTACTTATGTCAAATTTCAAGATTTGAGAAATATGATTCTCCAAAAAAACTTTGACACACCCTACATAGTCTTTTGGGGGAAGATTCGAAAATCTAATAACGATAACCTTTATTGTTTACTTAGGTTGGTATTTATGTCAACTTTTCAAATTTATTAACCCAAGAAATAAGATTCTTCAAAAACAAACCTATTGTTTTTTTTTTTTTTTTTTTTTTTTTTTTTATTGTAATCTACCGCGGACATAGACGTCCGCGCCCTTTTTTACTATGTTAATTTGTTTGATTTGATTTTATAAAATTACAATTATTTGACTCCTACGTCGGACATTATTCCTAGGCTTACTTAACTAACTTAAGTCTACGTGAGTTCATCTTTCACTAAATTCTATATTTTTATCGTTTATTATATATTTCACACTGGCATTACAATTTTATATTTCTATTTACTACTTATCTTTATGTTATTAACTATTTGGTTTATTAATTTCTATTGATACACTGCCTATGTTATTCACTATTTTGTCTACTTATTTCTATTTGTACACTTTGCGGGGGAGATGCATGGCAGTGCGAGCAGACCAGTACCGGCCGACGGTTCCCGTTCTAGAACCCCGTCGTAAGGACGTTAAGATGAGTATGACTGACTCGTTCCACCATGCAGCTTTACATGTATATTTTTATTTTATCATTACAGGATTTAGACAGGGTGATGGTTTGGGTTTGGGGAGGTGTTTGGGTTGGAGTTTTTGGATGGGACTTGTTAGGTGGTGTTTTGGTGATGTCTGCTGACCAGGGACTTCGCCAGCGTGAGCAAGGCCTCTATGACGACTACGTTTCGATGCTGCATGGCCGTCTTAAGATTGTAGTTGACGACCGTTTTAGTTGGCGCATCCATCGCCCTCTTAGCAAAGCGGCCTGTGGCGTCATCGGCGTCGTCGGTGTAATAAACGCAACTAACTGTATGTCTGGACAACGCCACTACCGCGTGGGAGATGCTGTCGTGGACCTGAAGCCTCCTGGACTTGGTGTTGATGATTATGACGTCATCGTAGGTCAACCCCTGAGCCTCGTGTATGGTTAGCAGGCGCGACCCTTCGCCGGACCCAAATCCCTGGCTCGCAAGAGAAGCTTTCTCCCCCTGCGTATGAACCAGGAACAGGGTGTTTTGGGCAGTGCTCGGTATTTGCGCCCCTGTATAACCTTTCACCTTCAGAGAGTGGACCCGCGACAGCGACGACTTGGAGGAGTATATACCGGGGTATATCTCACTCAGTGCAAACACCACGTCCATTGGATTGCGGTGTGTGCAGAGAAACTCCTGGGTGATGCCAGCCACCAGGTCTGGACGGGTATACCTAAGCTCGAAAAGGTTCTCTCTGTCCAAAAATGGAAGCTGGTTAACGTCTCCGACAAGGACAAGCTCGCTTGCTCCAGACAACTTTACTGCCATGACTATGGCCCCAAAGTGGTTCTTAAGAGCCTCGTCTACCGTAAGACGGTAGCATTTGTCTTGACTCTTGAAACCGTTTGCTAGGATTGAGGCCATAGTGCGCACCTTGGTCTTTGCTCGGTCTCCTAAGCGGCGCGCAAGCTTTTCCCTAAGATCTTTGGCAGCTTCTGTTGTCGTGGTTGCTATCACGTCCCTGTCCTCGTCGAAGTGCTTTACCAGCCAGGTTGTCTTACCGCAACCCGGAACTCCGTTAATCCACCTGATATTGGGTACCGCCCAGCTTTCCTGTGATGCCGGGATACCTGAGGTTTCCGAAATGGACTGTGCCATTTCCAGGATCTTATCATCCGGCATGATTTTGGTACATTTGGCGGTAACCACTATCGGGTCGTCATTTGACACGCTGAACTTGAGTTTGCCTGAGCGCTCCGTCTCCTCCTTGTCCAGGGCCACAAAACCACTCCTCGCGCTGTAGGCTGCCATATACGACCCCGTCATTTCCCCTTTGATGACTTGGGATGTGACGTTGTCGTACACCGCTGCCCCTGCTTCCTCGAGCAGTACCCTTAACAGACCCTCTGTGTCTCTCTGGTAGGTCTGCAGGATCTTCCTGCATGTCGTAAGATTGACCTCTCTGGTCGCTCTTACGATTGCTACGTACTCGAGGAACGCGCTCTTTACGTGGTCCGTGGCACCCGAATTTACTGCGAGGGTCGGCGGGCTGACTTGCCCTTTGTCGGCTCGTGTTGGCTTTGGCTTTTGCTGGTTTCTTTGGTGTTTTTCTGAAGAACCTCTCCAGTGCTGTCTCCTGCTTGTGAGATGGTGATATGTGGCTGGTGCTTGGGAGCAGTGCACTGAGGAAAGAGCCGAAAGCTTTCAGGCGACTCCTCGACCGGGCCCAGTCCTCCGGGTTTATGGTGTTGCACTGCTCCTTTGCAGCTTTTTCGGCTGCTGCCTTCTGCTGGGCCTTTTCCGATCCACTTTGAGTGGTGGGGTTTGTTGTGGGGCTCGTCGCGCTGGCTGTTGGTTGTCTGGGGTCTTTGAGGAAACTCAGGGTTTCGCCTGTGTCCTCGTAGACAACGACCTCATGATGTTTTGAGGCCTTTAGACAGCCAAAGCGGTCTGCGACGTCTCCTCTGTCTCCTCCCACCACCATTGCGTCCACGCTTATGGTTCGGGCCGCGGCTGACATGTAGTCTCCTGCCTCCCCGATCTTCTGAAGCAATGAGCTTGCCTGACCAAATGGAGTAGCCTCCCCCCACTCTAGCAATGCGATTGTTTTCCCTTTAAATCGCATTACACGGCATCGGTGAGTGGCCACTTCCACTTGAGGTAGTGCAGCATACTTGCTGCTTTTTATGCTCGTTTTGTTGGTGCTTCCGTTAATCAGGGCGGCAATGCCCGGTGAAAGGTAGATCCGGGCCGCAGCTTGACTTGAGCCTATGCAGAAGCCTATGCCTAACTTCTCCTGATCCCTGTTCATGAACAGAGCGACGCCTCGCAGTCGGATGCCAGGGATTCCGTCTTCTCCGCATGCCAGGAATTGTGTGGTAGTCATGATAGAGGCTGGTTGTAGGCTGGCTGTTGCTGCATCCGCTGCTGCTTCCGTTGGTAATGGCCGTTGGTTTGAGTGTGTGTGTGTAACTTGTGTATCAGTCAATGGGGTGCTTGTTGTTGTTTGTGTATTTGTGGTTGTTGTTTGTGTGGTCGTTATTGTGGTAGTGTGTGTTCGAATGTGTGGTCGACTTCGCAAGGTTACGTCTGTTTTGTTGGCCCTTGCTGCGATTGTGGCGGCTTTACTCGCGAATGCCAAGAATGGAATCCTAGTAGCTGGTCTCCCCATGATGGTGTGGAGTGTGGACTGGCTAAGCTGGGTTTCGAATTTTACTTCGAGCTCCATTCTGTCTAGGCTGAACCTTGGGCATTCGAAGAGTAGGTGCCAAACTGTCTCTTCGCAGCTCGTGTCACAGACGCACGAGGGACTATCTTTAAGGTGGAAGCGGTGGAGATACGCTGAGAATCCTCCGTGTCCTGTAAGGATTTGTACGTGGACCGGTGTGAGCACTGCGTCTCTGAGTGTCCTTTTTGCCGCTAGGACGTCTGGAAAGAAAACTTTCGTGACCGATCCTGTACTCGAGGACTCGTACCGCGCTTGCCACTTCCTTATAGTCCCCTCCCGTATCTTCCTCCTCACGAACGAAACGGGGACCTTGCTGTAGTCAGATGTGAGTTTTGTTAGGGCTGCCTCCTTGGCCAGCTCGTCCGCTCTCTCATTCCCAGCAGTTCCCACATGGGCCTTAAGCCAAAAAAACCTATTGTTTATTGAGGTTTTTATTTATGTCAAGTTTCATGTGTTTTATCCCAAGAAATAGGATTAAAAAAACAATAACATCCCCTAAATCGTCTTTTGGGGGTAGTTTTGAAAAACTAATAATGAAAACCTGTATTGTTTATTTAGTTTGGTATTTATGTCAAGTTTATTTTAGTTACCTGAAGTAATAAGATTCTTTAAACTAACTTTAGCACCCCCTAAATCGTCTTTTGGGAGTTGTTTCAGAAGACTAATAATGATGACCTTTATTGTTTATTGAGGTTGGTATTTATGTCAAGTTTCATGTTTGATAACGCAATAAATAAAATTTAAAAAATATGACTTCCCCTAAATAATCTTTTGGGGGTAGTTTCGAAAATATAATAATGATAACCTTTATTTAGGTTGGTATTTATGTCAAGTTTATTTTAATTATCTGAAGTAATAATATTCTTCAAAAAAACTTTAACACCCCTAAATAGTCTTTTGGGGATAGTTTCGAAAAATAATAAATACAACCTTTGTTATTCATTTAGTATAGTATTTGTAGTATATAGTATTTGTGCCAAAATTCAAGTGTATTGACCCAATAAATCAGATTCATCCATACAAACTTCAACACCCCCTAAATCATCATTTGGGGGTAGTTTCGAAAACTAATAATGATAACCGTTATCATTTACTCAGATTACTATTTGTACCAAGTATCGAAAATTTTGGCCGAAGGAATTAGATTTTTCATACAAACTTTTAACCCCCCTTTTTACCCAAATAGGGGTGGAATTTCCAAAAAATATTTCGTATCGGATGCCTACGTCATACAGAACACACTCTCCAAGTTTCAGGTCTCTACGATCAGCGGTTTAGGCTGTGCGTTGATCCGTCAGTCAGTCATTCAGGTCAAAGCATTTTATATGTATAGATTTAGGATTTTGATAATAATTTTGATTTTGTTCTAGGCTAGTTTGTGAATACTTATTTGGATTGTAAGTCTAATATTATTTGCATTGGTGTTTAATTAATTATAATTATGTAACGTAACGGAGGTGGTCACTGGCGTCTGAAACACACCTAGCTCAGCATAAATTTACAAAAAATGTAAATCTCTGAGGTTTCTCACTTTTTGTAAATTTTGAAGTGACTGGAAAATATAGGGCAAATGACCTAGAGGCCGAAGCCCCAAACGGTGGTTGGATCGAATAACATAGCATCTGTTGATACAACTCACTCGACACACTCCACACTCCACCGAGGTGATGATCGTTACAGATGGAGAAAGGCCGTTGACTATTTGAAACGAAGACATAACTCTCAGCAGTGAGAGAACGATTACACAGAGAGAGAGAGTGACATAGTAATAAGAGAGACATTTGTGAGAAAATATTTTAATAATAAAAATGTATAACTGCTTTGGTTAATCTGCTCCCTCCCTTTCCCGTATGCAGTCCATACTGAAAGAATAAAAAAAAAATGTCAATGGCTTATCCCACAGGGACGGGATAATACATTATTCCAATAAGGACCATTTTTTTAAACAACGTTCGTAACTCACCCTGCATTAACATCCAAACGAATCAAAATCGGTTAAGGATAATTATTGTTTTAAATTCAATTGCAAGATTTGAACAACACATACTACGAGTAACTAATTAACACGGCAAATAAAATAAAAGCTTGTAAAAAGCCTATGAGGCAAAAATAAAATTATTTAATTATGAATTAAAAAAAAATCTTTTACTATGTGAACATGAAGCTTCCTATCATTGAAAGAATTATATAAATCGGATCGGGACCTCATTCAATATAACTGACAATGCGACATATTGGTAAACAAATTACATAGGTTTAGTAGTAGTATAGTCACATATTCTCGACAGGTGCTGAGAAATAAAAAAAATGCAAAATTTATGAATTATCTGATTGTCGTCTGATACTTGTCGGTTCTAGAAATAGGCCCAAAACGCTCTAGACAAGACAGTGTCATTAATGTCTGCGACGGCTATGGTCGAAATGCCAAAATGTAGAGAATTGATCACGTGACTTCGATAGCGCTTGAAAATCACATATATTTTTTAAGTTTTTCCAATCGCTATCGCGACGTTTTCTTTGACAGGATTTTACTTATCTAGAGTCTCAGTAGGTACTTCCAGATTTTTTAATACTTAATAAAAACAAATAATTTTACATCTCTACAGAGTGTAACAGAAAGGTGTGATCATATTCTACATCTCTACAGAGTGTAACAAAGAGTGTGATCATATTTTATATCTCTATAGAGTATAACAGAAAGGTGTGATCATATTCTACATCTCTACAGAGTGTAACAGAAAGGTGTTATTATATTTTCATCTCTACAGCAACTTACATACATTTACTGCTATAAATAGTTCCATCGGGTCCTTTTACTGGATCATAAAAAATGGGGCACATGCACGCATCGCTGGTTATTATGGTACCCATCAGCATCAGAATCAGGATGAATACTGTGGAGAAAGATATGTATAAAATCGTTGCTTAACGTCAAGTGAAGTGAAATATGACTTACATGAAGTACTGCATGTAGCCGCTTATATTCAAAAGGGCCAGAATTTTTTTTGAAGGTATTTTATTTTTTGTTTATTATTGGTTTCATTGGTCTAGAGTTAATTATATCAACGTAACGGAGTCTTCGATTCGATCGAGACTTGGGCTGCACTGCAGTCTCTCCAACGGTGCCAAATCTATTACCGGTACATCGAGGTGCTGAAGTGTTTGTACAAAAACGCCATCGTGGCAGTCCGACTTCAGGATTAGACTTTGGAACCGATCCTTCTGCAGCGAGTTGTGAGACAGGGAGACGTCATATCACCGAAACTGTTCTCTGCTGCACTGGAGGATGTATTCAAGGTTCTGGACTGGACAAGGCTAGGCATCAACGTCAATGACGAGTAAATCCTCACCTTCGGTTTGCTGTCGATATTGTGGTCATGGCTGAGACCATGGAGGACCTCAGTACATTGCTCGATGACCTCAGTAGAGCTTTCGAAAGAGTGGGTCTAAAAATTAACATGGAGAAAACCAAGTTGATGTTAAATGCCCATGTTGCACTCACTCCTATTAAGGTCGGAGACTCTGCATTCGAAGATTTGGACGATTATGTCTACCTGGGACAAACGGTCCAGTTAGGTAGGTCAGAGAATGAGATCAACCATCGAATCCGACTCGGCTGGGCAGCGTTCGAGAAGGTGCGCGGTATCTTCTCTTCCAACTTACCACAGTGTCTCAAGATGAAAGTGTGTGTTGCCGGTGATTACTAAGGGGACAGAGGTCTATGACCAGTGGGTGTTGCCGGTGATTACTTACGGGACAGAGACGTAGTCGTTCACAATGGAACCTCATCAGAAAGCTTTAAGTCACCCAAAGGGCAATGGAGATGGTTATGCTCGGAGTTTCCTTGCGTGACAGAATCAGAAATGAAGACATCCGCAAGAGAACCAAGGTTACCGACATAGCCCGAAGAATTGCCAAACTTAAGTGGCAGTGGGCAGGACACATTACTCGCAGAACGTATGGCTGTTGGGGCCGAAAAGTTCTAGAGTGGCGACCGCGTACCGGAAGACGCAGCGTTGGAAGGCCTCCCTCTAGGTGGAGCGACGACCTGGTGAAGTCATAATTTTAGCCGAAAGACGTTCACTGCTGAACATAGGCCTCCCCCAACTGTCCCGGGCGTCTCGCATCCAGCGGATTCCCGCGACCTTAACCAGGTCATCGGTCCGAGTCTCAAATAATTAATAATAAACTAAAATATTTAATACGATCTTACCCAAAGCAAATAATTTCGTCATCTTGTCTTAGTGAAGTCACAGTATTACCACAACTAATGATTTACTTTGTTAAATATTGCTTTTATATACAAGCAGTCGTCGTAAGATTGGAATGAAAGAATAATCTCACATGTCATTTATTTAAAATTAAAATAATGTAAGATTAATGACGTTATTTCGATATCATAATGTAAAATTAATGACGAAATTACGATATCATAATTTAAAATTTATGGACGTGTCATAAAAGTAATAAAAACTCTGGATTACATTATAATAAAAATAAACGCTATAAATTACATTCGATAGAATCATCGAATGGTAATTCACATCGGATTGTTTAGAGCCTCTGAGGCTCTAAAAAGTGTCATTGTAATAGAGGTTGAAGTATGAAATTTCCGTTTTATTGTAATAGGTACTTCGAATTGACATAGAACCTTCATGGTTTGAGATTTTTGAGTGAAACTGTTTTTCACATGGTATCTATGACGTTTTTCTTTAAAAAAATGTGCAACATTCGATTATCGAGTTTCAAGTTGTTTTTTTTATTCAGCTTAGACAAGAAAGATGGATACTTCGAAAATTCGAGTGATTTTTGAATACGAGTTCCGGCGCGGAACTAACGCGGCAGAAACAGCTCGCAATATCAATGTTGAGTTTCGAGAGGGGACAGCTAATGAACGCACCGTGCGATTTTGGTTTAAACGCTTTCGTGATGGAAACTGATTTGAAGAACGAACCACATGAAAGACTGTCCACACAGGTGAATAACAATGAATTAAAAGAGATGGTGGAAGCCGATCCGAGTTAAACTACCCAGGAATTAGCGGCATAGTTTAACGTTACCTTACCAACAATATTGACTCATTTGCGTCAAATCAATAAAATAAAAAGATATGAAAAATGGGTGCCTCATGATTTGACTGATCTGCAGAAAGAAACGCGTGTTGAAATTTGTGTTGTCTTGTTGAATCGATACAGAAATGAAGGAATATTGGATTCTTTACGATAACCGTAAGCAAAAAATGCAATGGCTGACCCCAGGTCAAACGCCGTTTTGTCGAATCTAGATCACCAGAGTTCTATCGCAAAGGCATAAATGACCTTCCTATTAGATGGCAGCAATGTATAGATAATAATGGTAATTATTTTGATTAAATAAATATGTTGAGTAAAAAAAAAAACTAATTTCAATTTTTCAGTATCAAGAAGCACCGATAGATTAAAAGAAATGTTATCTGTCTATAATCTACGTTTACAAATTAAAGAACCTACACGTTTAAAATCAGGTACATGCCTAGACAATTTTATGGATAATATACGAGGTAGCACTAGTCAAATTACGGAATTTGCTATTTCTGACCATACGGCACAAGTTCTAACGTGCCCGGTCAAACCAAGTAGCTATCTTAAATATTGGTATGTAGAAAAACGGGACTTTAGTAAACAAAATATTGACAAATTTAAACAATGTATATCTTCTCTGACATTTTCTGATATTTTTAATTGTGATAACCCTAATACTGCATTTGACATGTTTCATGAATTATTCACATTATTTTTTAATTTGTGTTTCCCCATATGTATTAAAAAGATACGAACTGAGAAACAACCTACATGGATATCTTTAGGTATAAGAAAATGTTGCAAACGCAAACGTCAACTCCTGTGGAAATATAGGAAGAATCGGACTGAATTAAATAAAAATAATTTTAAGGCTCTTTCATCTAGACTGAAACGTATCATTAATCTGACGCAAAAATGCCAAAATAACAATTTTTTAAACACTGCAGTCAATAAAGGTAAGGCTACTTGGCAAATAATAAATAATACAAAACACAATTTACCAAAGGCCGAAATAGAGGAACTGGATGTAAATGGGAAAATTATTAGTGATCCTGCACAAATAGCTGAGTCCTTCAATGACTTCTTTATCGACCAAATATCAAGCAATGAAAGTAATGCCAAGTCACACCACCCTCATAGACTTGTTAATTCCCTTTTTATTGCACCTACAATCCCTCCTGACATGGAAAGAATAATACTTAGTTTGAAAAACACTTCTAGTACTGGTTACGATAACATAACGACAAGCGTTTTAAAACACGTAGCAAACGATATATCCCCGGTATTAAGTCATATAATGAATCTTTGTATATCAAATGGAATTTTCCCAGAAAAGTTAAAAAATACAATTATAAAGCCTTTGTTTAAAAAAGGTAACTTAAAGGATATGTCATGTTACCGACCTATTGCACTTGTTCCAGTTCTGTCGAAAATATTTGAGAAGATTATATATAATAGTTTATATTCCTTTTTTGAGTGCAACTGTTTATTTGCTGATGAACAAGTTGGCTTTAGGAAAAATAAAAGTGTAAATGTGGCGATTTATAAGCTTCTTCAAGTAGTTATGACAAATGTGGATAATAAGATTCCAACGTGTGCCTTATACATGGATCTAAGCAAAGCTTTTGATCATGTTGATCATACTCTGCTCTTGGAGAAACTTAATGCTTATGGTGTGAGAGGAACGGTTCTAGATTTAATTAAATCATATCTGTGTAACCGAAGACAATCCACAGTAGTTACAGCAATATGTAAGAAGCAAAGAAAGGAAATAAAATACACGTCGAGATTTAGAAAAGTAAACGTTGGTGTGCCTCAGGGAAGTGTGTTAGGGCCGTTGTTATTCATCATATATATCAACGATTTTCCAAACGTTACCCAACATCCAACAATATTATTTGCTGATGATAGCACAGTCCTTTTCCAAGGCAAAAGCCAAGCTCTTCTGGAAGAGGATATAAATAATACCTTAATTACTATTATTAACTGGTTGACGATGAATAACTTACAGATAAATTTGACAAAGACTAATTTAATGACATTCAAAAACAGAAAGGAATTATTATCTAACGTTTTAATTAATTATTCAGGACAGCAAATACAAGAGGTACAATCCACAAAATTTCTGGGACTGCATATAGATAATAATTTAAAGTGGCAAACACACAGTGAATATATAAGCTCCAAAATTAACCAATTCTCATATGCGCTGTTCAAACTCTCTAAAGTTGCGAATTTCAGAACACTTATGACTGCATACCACGGACATGTTGTTTCTCTTCTTCGGTACGGGATAATCTTTTGGGGCAACTCAACTTCCAGGGAAATGATATTAATATCACAAAAGAGGTGTGTTAGGGCTATTTGTAAACTAAAAAAGACTGATAGTTGCAAGCCATACTTCATTGATTTGAATATTTTGACCGTGCCATGTATTTACATATATGAAATGTTAATATTTGTGAAGAACAATATCAATCTGTTTAAAAAAATGAGAAGTACACGCTATAAAAATCACATATGTTTCCCTTTTAATAGAACGCATTTTTTGAATAGTAGTATATTCTGCATGGCACCAAGGTTGTATAATCATTTGCCAAAAGAACTGCTACAGATACAATCTTTGAATGTTTTTAAAAGTACTTTGAAAAAGCTTTTGATTTCTAAGGCCTATTACAGTGTCACTGAATACTTAGAAGATAAGATATGACAAAAAAAAATGGATTATATGACATTGTACTTATTTAATATTGTGACATTTCAAATTTATAATTTTATGTGCTGTAATTTTTAATAATTGTATTGACATTGTGTATGAATTATATGACATTGTTCTTGTTTAATATTGTGACATTTCAAATTTATAATTTTATGTGCTGTAACTATGTATTAATAATTGTATTGACATTTTGTAATAATAATGAATGAATCTTATTTATTAATCTAATTGTGATATACTTGTATGCTATTTTTGGCTAACATAGCGGCAAAAATGTTATTTAAGACCTAATGTTACCTATGTCTACAAATGATTAAATGAAAAAAAAAAAAAAAAAAAAAAAAAGTATAAATCGGCAATTTTATACTTTAACCCCTAATATGAGCGATGGCGATTTACGAAATACCTAAATGTATACGTACATTTCGATAGCGTTTGACAATCCCAAATATATTTTTGACATTTCACCAATCGCTATGGTCACGATGATAGAATTTCACTTGTCTTGGGGATACTATGGTTACAAACATAGACGGAAGAATTGCCAAATTTAAGTGCCATGAGCAGGGCACATTGCTCCAGAGGTAAATCCATATATATTCTTAGTGTCAGTGAGGCTGCAATCAAAGCCATGGCATCCTACAAAGTGGACTCCGGACTTGTTCTGGATGCTAGCCGGACCCTAAACAGGCTTGGGAAGCATAACAGGGTGTGGGTCCCTGGGCTCAAAGGAATCTGACAGACCCCTCCGCAGCCCAGGGCGGAGGACATCCAATGAGGATTTTCCACACCGGAACAAAAAAAAAAAGAAAGGCCTCCATGTAAAATATTTAGACTGAAAGCCATACAGTTGTGAGATGTTGATGTGGTATTTATTTTGTTGTTTGTCTATCTTCCAGCCTGGTATATCAGCTGCCCCGGCGCGCGCGGTGTCAGCGGTGAAGAGTATGAACCTTTTTTTTTTTTTTTTTTTTTGCGTGGAGAAATGCTCATGCATACTGCGCTACCACGGGGAGATAGTGCAGTTATGTGGGACTCTAACCCACTAAAACTCCACGGTGTCCTCCTGTGCCGCTTATGGCGGGAACACGGGAACGCGTTAGCATACAACCGCGAACCCGCCGCGGCTGTCCGTCTCCGGACCCTCCTCTGGGGTTTAACCCCCATCACCGGCGCACCAGAACACACTGTACGCCGTGACCAGCCCAGGGACCAAACCAGCACATGGGCGCCAGACGACCCCGTGTATGGCACCCTTGGTCCCCCTGTGACGGGTCAGGACAGTGGCCCCGCCACCTACCACTTTTCGGCCGCAGGGGATAGGGAGAGCGGCCAACGCTATACCGACACTCCTCCTCCCTTGCGGCCCCACCGCGTCCGCCATCAGACGGTGGCGACCCCGCGCAGGCCGCGGTGGGTAGGGCGAGCGGCGCTCCGTAATACCGGCACTCCTCTCCCACCGCGGCCTCCAACCCTCAGCCGCGATGCCTACTATACCACATCGCGGCCCGCCTCAGTTGCGATGGCGCCCATACGCCACCGCAACCTACTTATTGGCCGCTACGTCGTCGGCTTGTCGGCAAAAGCCCTGACGAGCGGCCCCTCCTCGGGTTCCTCTTCGCTTCACCGTGGTTGTCCAAGTCACGGTTACTGAGCCCCCCCGCCTCGACAATGCGGGAACCCACCGGGGGGGAAGAGTATGAACCTGCCCCAACAGCTGCGCGACATGAAACTGCCCGACCTTCCGCAGGCTATCAAGGTGAGGAGCTGATGGTTATCAGCACTTTATGATGATCCAATAAACCTATAGTATGTTTTTTTGGGGCCGAAAAATTCTGGAGTGGCGACCGCGAACCGATATACGTTGCGTTGGAAGGCCTCTCACTAGGTGGTCCGATGACCTGGTGAAAGTTTTGGGGATCTGCTGGATGCGGGACGCACGAGACCGGTCAACGTGGTGACGCTAGGGGGCGGACTTTGTCCAGCAGTGGATGTCTTTTGGCTGAAATGCTGATGTTTTTGCGAAACGTGAAGACTGGTTTGGCTGTCAGGTGAATCTGGTTAATTTTAACTGATACTTATCAGTTTAAATTAACCAGTTGAAGACTCTCCACGTTGCAGGCTCTTGTAAAAGTTTTTGTTCTTTTTTTTCTTTGGTTTTTAATACAAAAATCTGAATTCTATATTTCTATAGAAAGTGGCTTAAAGATAAGTTCATACAAATTCTAACAATTTTTTCGAAATGTATTTGATGGATAATTATATAGGTACACTGAAACAAATGCCCATGTAGAAATATTATTAAACTAAAATTAAGTAATAATCCCAAAAGTATTGTTTAAGTTTATATAAAATACAAATAAATAAAGAAAGAAAGAAATGTTATTTGTGACCCGCACAGGAATAGGCGATAATTATTGTAAGTTTGCCTATTTTTTACTTTATTTTTTATTTATTTTTTGTTTAAAAACCGCGTTCCAGGATTTTCCAGTGTCGCTGTATCAGTAAATAGTTAGTGTAAGACAGAATGCACTCACAAGAATAGTGCAAGTTTCGTATGATTCGTCCGTAATAAATTTACAGTTATGCAAAGACCCTGTTTGACTTTGAACACCGACCAAGATGCCGAATGGCTAAATGAAGCATCGCAGTGGGCAAAAATGCCTCAAAAGTCAACACATTCAGCAAAATTCAAGTATAAAATAAATAAAAAAAAACACTCTACATATCATAACATAACGCCTGCATTCTCGAAGGCGTAGGCAGAGCTGTAAAACTACAATTAAATTTTATTAATCAATGTCGTTAAATCAATAAAAAATATTTAAACGTTTTATTTTGTTTTAATTGTTTGGAGTTTTGGAGATCTTCTTTGTAGTATATTGAAGAGCGGTGATCTGAAATATATAAAATGTAATTTGTTAAACCAAGAAAGCATTCGAGAATAATTTATTTCTAATAAAGTTCTCCAGGGGATACAATCTATTCCTAGCGACAAACAGACATTTCAACTTATATTTTTTTTAACCCCCGTCGGAAAAAGAGGGGTGTTATAAGTTTGACGATGTACGTGTGTATTTATTTATATCTGTATTTGTGTGTCTGTTTGTGGCATCTTAGCTCCTAAACGGATGAACCGATTTTTGAAATGAAAAAGAAATTTCTAGGCTCTACTTTCAAAGCCCGGAAATGCATTTAGAATATGAGCAGGGGCAAATCCGCTACCTGCTTGGGGCCTTTACTGGGCACTTTGGAACCAACGACATGCTCATGAAGAAGGGTCTGGCCGCGACACCCATGTGCCAGGTTGTGTGGGGAACATACGGAACGCATGGAGCACCTTCTGTGCACATGCGATGCACTGGCTGGTAAGCGAATGAGTCTCCTGGGGGTTGGATATCCAAAACCGGAAGACTATAGGCTCATATCACCTAGTCTCGTTGTAAAACTCATGAAAAGAGTTTTCAACGAGATTGGGGAAGAGTAAGGTATCTAGGGGACCACAATAGATCCGAATGGGTCGAAGTGTCCGAGTTATTTCTCGGCCCTTCCACAAGATAATATAAGAAGGGCACATTGCTCGCAGAACCGATGGTTATTGGGACCGAAGCCAGCCAACGTTGGAATGACTCCCATAAGGTGGACCGATGATCCAGTGAGGGCCGCAAGGATCCGCTGGAGGAAACCCCACCCATGATGATTAAGTATACCGTACGTACCGGGCAAAGGCATTTAATAATAATCAGCCACCTTTCTGCGTTCCCAATTTGCCCGAAGTACTTTGATATTAGAGAACCTGTTAAGTAGTAGTTGAATGATATGTTCCAAGTTAAATTTTTGTTGGTATAAATAAATTTAACGAGGATTATTTAAGTAGATATAACCCCACGCCTAAAATAACAAATAATCTAATCTTTTGTATATTCCCAGTGTACAATCCTATTGATCCGTATGTCCTACGTGAGATTATTACCCCGTGAACATTAATCGTCATCACTGTGAATTTTATCTTTTAATAATAAATGTTAAATCTAAGGGTACCTACACACATAACATCCGTATTTCCAGGATCGTTTTTAACGGATCCGTTACTACTGGAGGTGGTCCAATTCATACGCTGTCTCAACAATAAAGCTCTGGAACGCGCTACCCTTTGGCATTAAAAAGGCTGAAAGAAAAGTCTCTTTTAAAAGAAAAGTTCGTGACTTCTATTTGAGTCAGACTAAATAGCTCTCATCTAGAGTCAGAAGTTTAGTCATAATAATTATTAACAGGTTTCTCGTTTTTTTTTTATTGGTATTTATTAGTTTATTTTATTTGTATTATGTGTATTATTAATATATATGTATTAATTTATTTGTATATGTGTATTATTAATATTTATTTAAGTATATACATTTTCGTATACAAATTGTAATTTTTAAATATTTTTTTTACCCATTTCACAAAGTTGACCTTTTTAACCCAAAGGTTGACTGGTAGAGAATGCCTTGTGGCATTAAGTCCGCCTATGTACCACTATTGTACATGAAGTTTAAATAAATAAATAAAGCTTGTTAACCTGTAAAACGGACTGCTGTATATTTTGTCCGATCGGTATTTTTTACTGGATCTGGAATACTGTCATGTATGTGAACTCGCTCAAACAACTACATACAACTGCGCCGAATAAAACGGATTAGATAAAGCGGACATAAACGGACCTCCGTGTGAACGAGCACTTATTATTTATTTATTCATTTAGACTTCATGCACAAAAGGTACAAAGGCGGACTTAATGCCTTAGGCATTCTCTACCAGTCAACCATGGGTGGTGACGAGATAACATGGCAGGTGCATTGCTTAAATAATAAAAAAAAAAAAAGTTGTTATTAACATACTAAGATAGGTAAAATAAACGTACATATATATTGAATATAATATATACTTATATAAATATATATATTTATGAAGTAACAGAAAAGAAGAAGGTGAGATGACTCTCCTTAATTGAGTTGAAAATAAAGCCGCAATTTCCGCTTGAATGCAAACCGACTTGTAGCCGTCCTGATCTCGGGAGGAAGCGCGTTCCAGAGCAGAATGGACTGAACATTGAAGGAAGAGTGAACAAAATCAGTAGTATGAGAAGGACAGAGCAAGAGGAGATTATTGGAAGAACGCAGATTCCGAGCATGTGAAGAACATAGATATTGAAATTTTGACATTAGATAGGAAGGAGCGGTGGGAGAATTTAGTAGGGAGAAAAGCGTGGTCAAAGCGCGTAAACTTCTTCTCTGGCGAATCGGCAACCATTTTAGCTCAGACCTGTAGTTCGACACATGGTCATACTTTCTGAGGTTAAATATGAATCTAATACAGTTGTTCAAGAGCCTATCTAGTTTATCCAGTAAGACCGCGTTCAAGTCAAAGTAGCACACGTCCCCATAGTCGAGCACTGGGAAAATTAAAGTCTGCACAAGCATAGTTTTCGTTTTAGCAGGCAAGAACCTCCTCAAACGATACAAGGATCGCAAAGTACCGCTGACTCTCTGACTGACACTGGACACCTGGCTTTGCCAGCCAAGTGTCGAGTCAAGATGCAAACCGAGATCTTTCACACTAAACTAATGGGAATGACGGAACCATTGAAAATGATCGGGGGAAGAGAGCCAACCGCCACTCTACCCATCATGCGCGAGCTTCCAATTATGATGGCCTGACATTTTGTGGGGTTTACGGACACCCCAAATCTGTCAGACCAATCTTTGATAGCATTCAAGTCCCGGTTCACATCTTCTATGGCGTCAGATAAATCTTCGATCCGCGCCGCTGTATATAGTTGCAGATCATCGGCATAAAGATGATACGAACACTGAAGAGAGTGAGTTATAAAATTAATGAAGATGGAGAATAATAATGGAGATAGAATACCGCCCTGTGGAACACCAGCACCCAGGACACGCCAATTCGAGGAAGTCTCATCGACACGAACCGACTGCTGACGTCCCCGAAGATAAGAGGAGAACCATTCCAGCGCCTCGGAAGAAACCATAAGATGGGAGAGGATAGATAGGAGTATATCATGACTAACAGTATTAAAGGCATTGGAGAAATCAATTAATACTAGTACAGTGTCCTTAGTATTCTCCATTGCTTCTCTAACGTCGCCAGTCACTTTAAGGAGTGCGGAGGCAGTACTGTGGTCAGGTCTGAATCCAGACTGGAATGAGCTTATAAGGTTGTTAGTTCTAGTTCTTAGTTTCAGTTTTACATAGTATAGTTAGCTATTGGCAAGGCCTAAATTTACCACTATATATTCGTATCTTGTCTCTTTTAACTAGCTAGCTATGTTAGCTATATTGTTGGGCGATCGGCTGCTGCTCTGAGTGTCGCGGGTTCGATGCGCAAGAAAAAATATATGTATACAACCGATAGTTGTGCCAGACATACTTCGATGAAGAATACACTAGATTCCCGGTCAGCGCTTCAAAAACGGGCCGAACAATATGGCCACAAATACAGTTGTGGCCCTATTTCAAATTAGTATGGTCCAGTCAAAAACACCATTAATACATTAAAAATGCCGCAATGTCCGTTCAAAAACTGTGCAAATAACCACCGTAACACCTTGATTAAAAACCGAATTAAATAGTAAATATGAATCAATTACTAAATATTTATGTTATATATTGTTTGACCAACGTTTGCGTAGAAAAAGCGAACGCGCCAACTATTGTAACAAACATCGACTGTTCTGAAACAGAGAATGCATGGAGTAGTTTGTTCAGTTTTTTTTTTGCTTTTCTAGTTATCCATTTTGCTGTGCAGAATGGGTATTTACTGTTGCAAAAGAAAGAGAAGAAGAAACATACAAGCCTTTTAAATATTGGAAAATTTGTTCGATTCATTTTGATAGACTGGACATAACTGGAAACACGCAAAGGCGTAGATTACTAAAAACAGCGGTGCCCAAATTGCAGGTAAATTATTCAGTATTATAATAGTTTGCGTACGACGTTTTGTTTGATAAAACAGTAAGTTGATTATGATTTCTTTTTTTTTGTAGATTCATGGACCAATAAAAGTGCAATCAGTTAATCTAGTGAAACTCCATTTCGTCTCTTTGGTCACCAAAACCTAAAGTGACAAAACTCACTTCATTCATTTTAGTGATCCGTATTTTTTGACGTCTAATGGAAATCTCGTCAATTGCTAAAGAATATTTTTTTAAATTTCAAAGCACACAACGACTCGTTAGTAAATCCAGGCTGTGCATCTATATTAACATACCATCTGCGTAATGTTCTTACATGTGGAAAAACTTTAATGAAACATTTTCTGGCATAATTGTACGCGGCAGGAATATGAAAATGAAGGGTTAAAGCAAATTACCGAAGAGCCGGATAAAATTTACGACGGGATAATCCTGCCTTCGTGGAATTTCTGTTGAGTCTATTATAGAGGGTTTTTGCTTCGGCTATAGCTTTAAGACAGTTGGCCTCGTTTTGTCAAACTTTTTTCTAAATAGTTAAGTTAAACTTCTAAACCGCGACATAAGTAGACGCGTTTTTAAATCGGGTTTTTTACAAGGAGCCAACCCGCATTTAATTATTAGCTTTGTCTTAGTAAAATTACTATTATATTATTTTAGTCCGACTATTTTTTTAAATCAGTCAAAAATATTTAAACGAAAACGAAATAAAGAAACTCCGAAATTTCTTACATAGTGTTTTTAACCTTATTGCTGAAATTTTAAGTTTCATTTTATAATAAATATTTTTGTAAGTACCTACTTTTATAACTGACTTTTAATTTTCAAGTTTACAAGCAAACCCTACCCTACCTACCTTCCTATCCTACCTAAACAACCCTAGATCACCACGTATATAAATGCCACGTCGAAGTACCTATGAATTATAGGACCACCATCATCAACTCCAATGCCTAGAAGCAATTCCTTCATTCTTGATAGGAACTGGTGAACTTCAATAACACACAACACTGGATTGAAACTCAGAGTATTTATTTGACTTAGTTACAGGCACTTTGAGTTTTCAAACGAACTTGAAGCTAAAACCACACGTGTGACTCGCTAGATCGCAAAGCCGTCGTCGATCTCTGGCGAAGATCTAGCTCTTTTAAATCTTTTTATAGTTTACACAATCACTTTATGACCACGACGTTATCCACATCTTAATTAAATAATATTACTAATGCCCACGACAGAGGCTGAGAGTAACTTAAATAAACAAAGTTGAATGATCACAATTGAAAAACAAAAAAAGCATTTAAAAAAAATAGATATATAATATAAAAAAATCTTAATCAAAATTCAAAGTAAATTATTATTCAACAGATAATTAAAATTCATGAATTAAGTACTTTATTAAAATTTCAATGTAATTATTTTATACACATCTTGGATAGTTGAATAAAGCTAGCAAACAATACTAAAATGCTGCTCAGTTAATTATTTTAACATTAAACAACCCCAATACTCACAAATACAAAGTTATTTGTAGATTATTATTGAAATAGTCATTTCATCACCAAACTATCCAAGTTTCCGGTCTCTGATTACATAGCTGTGTAAAATAGTCTTATGACTTTTTAGTATTTAATCATTTACTCAAATTTGTTTAGTTCTCTTATTAAATCTAGTTATTGGTCATTGAAATTATAACATTTATTATATATTTAGCACGCCATTGTTGACAACTTTGCGTAATAAGAATAACATTAGGTCATAATCAAACACATTTACTTCGTCAAATGTGCAATAGTTAAAATGAGAACAAATCTCAAACTCCTACAATAAGTGTTCCCGTTTCATTTAAACATCTCGTATTAATTAAACATTAAAATTTGCTTATCAAATGATCTTCATTCAAACAGATCAATAACTGAATCCACAATAAGCCAATAGATGGCGCTGAACCCAAAACCCAACTTAGATAGACATTGAAATAGTTCTAGTGGTATCTCAGAGATGACAGGATTAACGAGTTTGTGTTAATTGACAATTGAAATGATTAATTTGGATAAAGAATTAGCAAAGGCACGCCTCCGCGGCGACATATACATTTTTAAAATGTCTCTTTATTCGAGTGAACAAAACAAAAAAATAATTATTCAAATCGATCCAGCCGTTAGCGAGACCAACGAACTGCATTTGATTTTTATAATTTAGAAAGATCTAAGTGAGTCATTTGAGCGACTTATTTTTGTTCCTGATTCTTAATCTAGTATTTTTATAGATCGATGATATAAAAAAATAATTGAACGTTTCGACTCCACTCATTCCTTGTTCAAGCAGCGAGCTCGGTCATACATTTTTTATTTATTATTTTGGCACATTCTAATTTAGACTTTAAAACTTGCTTGTAAGACTAAATTTGTATTAAGCTCATAAATTTTTTATTGCTTTTTGTACGTAGTTTTGTGAATACAACTTTATGCATTTAAGGTTGAATTTGCATTAAAATATATTTATTTCAAGTAGAATTTTTAGAATCACCTTTTTTTTTAGAAAACAATTGGCGTCAGTTTTAAGGATAAGTTTTGAATATCTAGTGTATTCTTCATCGAGGCAGATAAGGCAGTTTGTGAATGTGAGTTTTGTTTGTATACGCACCCACGGGTACAGTAAAATTACGAAGGTGACAGCCGGAGGACTTAAAAAATACCAAAGTTATTTTAAAGAAAAGTTTAATTACTTTAAAATTACAATTAAATCTTAAGATTTAATTGTAATTGTACATTGTTCCACTTTTTACACTATAGACTGGTCACTTGAGTAACTTGCGAAAATCTGAAACGTGATCATACTTTTTAAGGTTGAAAACAAATAGACTGGTCACTTGAGTAACTTGCGAAAATCTGAAACGTGATCATACTTTTTAAGGTTGAAAACAAAACGAATACATACATTTTGCAAACGCTCAAGATTTAAAAGCTCCTCGGTGGCATCCAAATAACAGGCGTCGGCGTAGTCGATGATGGGCTGAATGAGTGTTTGGGCAAGGGAAATTTAGGTTTTAAGGGGCAAAAAGCTCTGGAGGCATTTCAGCGAGTGGAACGAGTAGTGTCTTTGTATGGGAGAAACATTTTTTTTGTGAATTAGATTATGATTTCTTTGGTGATAATTGTTCATTTTCAAGGGCGGCAGCTGTATTTCTTGATTTTTTAATGTCGTATTGTAGTCATCCTTGTTCCAACGCGAAAAAGATATAGCGATATACTACCCGTGAAGCTCCAAATCTATTTGCCTTACAGCCTGGTGGATACCGCATATGCAGTGTATATTCGTACTTTCGTATACTTAAGTCAGTCCTATGTAAGATACTAGTTTTGGTTAGTCATGTTTCCAAGCTATTCATGCTTCTATGGCCTCATAAGAAAATATATAGCAAGATTAAATAATATTATATATATGCTTGTGATGATCTTGTCTGTGATTCCAATTCGGGTTTAATAGGATAGTAATGATTTATGAAGCTTGTTGTGATACATTTATCTCATAGTATTGCATGGTCTAAAAAGTTTCATTCACAAGACTAACCCTCAGTTTCCCAGCTCTAAATTATCGGAGAATTAATGTGACAAATTGTCAAGCACGAGTTATCTGCTGTGATTGGTTGAATGATTTTCAATTGCCAATCACAACAGATAACGCGTGCTTGACAATTTGTCACATTAATTCTACGACAATTTCGAGCTGGGAAACTGAGGGTAAGGGTTAGCTTGATCAAATCAATTCGATTATTTACTTTATCCCCAAGGAATTAGATCTTTCATACCAACAAATCTTGCCCCTTTTCAACCTTAAAGGTTTAATTTCCGAAAATTCCTGTTTAGTGCTCCCTAGAACCCTACGTCAAAAACGAAAACCTGTCCAGTAAGATTCTTAGCTTGGGGTTAGTTTCGAAAAGTTTATAATGACAACCTATATTAGTTACATAGGTTGGTACTTATGTCAAATTTCAAGATTTGAGAAATATGATTCTCCAAAAAAACTTTGACACACCCTACATAGTCTTTTGGGGGAAGATTCGAAAATCTAATAACGATAAACTTTATTGTTTACTTAGGTTGGTATTTATGTCAACTTTTCAAATTTATTAACCCAAGAAATAAGATTCTTCAAAAACAAACCTATTGTTTATTGAGGTTTTTATTTATGTCAAGTTTCATGTGTTTTATCCCAAGAAATAGGATTAAAAAAAAAACAATAACATCCCCTAAATCGTCTTTTGGGGGTAGTTTTGAAAAACTAATAATGAAAACCTGTATTGTTTATTTAGTTTGGTATTTATGTCAAGTTTATTTTAGTTACCTGAAGTAATAAGATTCTTCAAACTAACTTTAGCACCCCCTAAATCGTCTTTTGGGAGTTGTTTCAGAAGACTAATAATGATGACCTTTATTTTTTATTGAGGTTGGTATTTATGTCAAGTTTCATGTTTGATAACGCAATAAATAAAATTAAAAAAATATGACTTCCCCTAAATAATCTTTTGGGGGTAGTTTCGAAAATATAATAATGATAACCTTTATTTAGGTTGGTATTTATGTCAAGTTTATTTTAATTATCTGAAGTAATAATATTCTTCAAAAAAACTTTAACACCCCTAAATAGTCTTTTGGGGATAGTTTCGAAAAATAATAAATACAACCTTTGTTATTCATTAGTATTTGTGCCAAAATTCAAGTGTATTGACCCAATAAATCAGATTCATCCATACAAACTTCAACACCCCCTAAATCATCATTTGGGGGTAGTTTCGAAAAACTAATAATGATAACCGTTATCATTTACTCAGATTACTATTTGTACCAAGTATCGAAAATTTTGGCCGAAGGAATTAGATTTTTCATACAAACTTTTAACCCCCTTTTTACCCCATTAGGGGTGGAATTTCCAAAACATATTTCGTATCGGATGCCTACGTCATACAGAGCAAACTCTCCAAGTTTCAGGTCTCTACGATCAGCGGTTTAGGCTGTGCGTTGATCCGTCAGTCAGTCATTAAGGTCAAAGCATTTTATATTTATAGATTTAGGATTTTGATAATGATTTTGATTTTGTTCTAAGCTAGTTTGTGAATACTTATTTGGATTGTAAGTCTAATATTATTTGCATTGGTGTTTAATTAATTATAATTATGTAACGTAACGGAGGTGGTCACTGGCGTCTGAAACACACCTAGCTCAGCATAAATTTACAAAAAATGTAAAACTCTGAGGTTTCTCACTTTTTGTAAATTTTGAAGTGACTGGAAAATAGAGGGCAAATGACCGAAAAAACCAACCACCAACCACCGTTTGGGGCCGAAGCCCCAAACGGTGGTTGGATCGAATAACATAGCATCTGTTGATACAACTCACTCGACACACTCTACACTCCACCGAGGTGATGATCGTTACAGATGGAGAAAGGCCGTTGACTATTTGAAACGAAGTCATAACTCTCAGCAGTGAGAGAACGATTACACAGAGAGAGAGAGTGACATAGTAATAAGAGAGACATTTGTGAGAAAATATTTAAATAATAAAAATGTATAACTGCTTTGGTTAATCTGCTCCCTCCCTTTCCCGTATGCAGTCCATACTGAAAGAATAAAAAAAAAAATGTCAATGGCTTATCCCACAGGGACGGGATAATACATTATTCCAATGAGGACCATTTTTTTTAAACAACGTTCGTAACCCACCCTGCATTAACATTCAAACGAATCAAAATCGGTTAAGGATAATTGTTTTAAATTCAATTGCAAGATTTGAACAACACATACTACGAGTAACTAATTAACACGGCAAATAAAATAAAAGCTTGTAAAAAGCCTATGAGGCAAAAGTAAAATTATTTAATTATGAATTTAAAAAAAATCTTTTACTATGTGAACATGAAGCTTCCTATCATTGAAAGAATTATTTAAATCGGATCGGGACCTCATTCAATATTTATTCATTCAAAGCCTAATACACATTGAGAGAATTGACAACAGAAATACAATAAGTAGGCTAAATTAGTACATACAAAAAATAGAAACTTATGACACCCAAACTAGGACATGTCCTGTATCTCAGGTGTCAGGGTTCCTTCCTGGCTGGTCACAATATATATATAAATTATTTATTCGTAATTTAATTTATCAGTAAATTATTTTGATAATTAATAAAATTTAATTTAATATTTTCAATTTCAAATTTAATTGAGATTAATATTCTAATAACAAATTATATTATTATATTATTGACGCTAATAGTAAAGTTTAATAAATAAATAGAATTATTTTTGAGTTCTCTGCATTATTGCATATGTGTGTGTGAAATGTAGTAGTGTGTTTATGTGTGTGAATATGTAATGTGTAGGGTATTGCAGAATGATGAGACGGGATTTACCGAGCGATGTCTGCCAACAAGTCCTCTGTTTCCTGGTAGGTAAGATGAAAAAGCCAATCCCTCACCTTCATTTTACAATTTATTCTGCCAAGGTGAAATAAATTCAAATGTCTATTTGCCCGGTTGTACAGTTTTACACTAAGAATAAAGTAGTGTTTACCTGCAAAAAATGTTCTGGTCCGATCTGATTTGAATATTCTGTAACTAATTCTACCACGGGGCTCCTGCAGTGGACGCGACTTGTGTTTACGGGTTATGGTCTTAAGAATGTAAAGCTGCCTTACCGTGAGGACCTCACAGTCAGCGTAAAGCTGAGCTGTAGGGTACCTGAACGGTCTCTTCGTCATCACCTTCAGAACAGCTCGCTGGGCGATCTCAAGCCGCAGGAGTGTAGACTTCGGGGCTCCACCCCATACTGTCAAGCAGTAGGTAAGCAGAGACTGGCATAGAGCCAGATACACCAACCTCAATGTTTTAGTGTCCGCAGACTGACGAAGTCTTTTAAATATAAATATGAGCCTACGAGCTCGAGTTGTGACAATATCAATTTGTTTGTGCCAACGGAAGCTCTGATCTATATGCACACCCAAATATTTAACACAGGGAGATCGGGCGATATTCAAGCAGCAGCAGTCAGGGGAAGACATCGAGCACGTATGCGCCTTAACTGCAAAAGTCTCCGGGGGCTGAAGGTCAGCCCTCATTGCAAAGGGGATAAATAATGTTTTGTCAACATTTAGTGTCAAAAGATTATCTGCCAGCCAGGCCATGACAATCGATAGGGCACGCTCTGCATTTTGCTTCGTTTGACTCCAGTCAACCCCATCCACAATGAGAGCCGTATCGTCAGCATAAGTGAAGATTTTACAGTTTGGAAGAGTGACGTTGCACAGCTCATTTATGAAAAGAATAAATAATGTGGGACCCAGGATGCTTCCTTGGGGGACGCCGCAATTCATTTTCTCCTCGCCGCTCAAGAGATCCCCTATTTTCACAACTTGAACACAATCGTGCAGATAGTCACTAAACACTTTTAAGGGGATACCTCTAACTCCTATACGTTCCAGTTTGTTTAGGAGGATGGGGACAGAGACAGTATCAAAAGCTTTTGCCATATCAAGGAATAGTCCCAAGCATTTATGCTTTTTATCTAAGATTCGAACAGCATGTTCTGTTAGAGCTAGAACAGCATCCTCCGTGGATATACCAGTTCGGAAACCATACTGGTTTCCAGAGATGATTTTATTTGTCTCAAGGAATTTAGCTAGGCGATTGTTAAGGATTCGTTCAAGAATCTTAGAAAGTGCTGTAAGGACAGATATTGGCCTATAATTAGTGACACTGCCTCTGTCACCAGTCTTAAACACCGGATGCACAACTGCCTTTTTAAATACCCTCGGAAAAATACCTGTAGCGATAGCCCGGTTACAGATATGGGTAATAAGGGGGACCAGGGTACAGCGGGAGGAATTTAATACCTTTACAGGGATCCCATCCCAACCCACTGCGGAGTCAGGTTTCAAGCTAACTAATATACGATCCACCTCGTCTGCATCAGTTTCAAGCAGGACCATGGAATTTAAATTATTATTATTTTGCGGAATAACGCCGGCTGCGATAGACCGATTCGATATTTTGTCCGCCATTTCCCT
This sequence comes from Orthosia gracilis, assembly GCA_947562075.1. Lineage (NCBI taxonomy): Eukaryota > Metazoa > Arthropoda > Insecta > Lepidoptera > Noctuidae > Orthosia > Orthosia gracilis. Next base: position 71,987,003 of record OX387264.1, on the reverse strand, counting down.
ACCTATGCCAGCAAAGTACGTGTTAACACTATTAATGGAGGATAAAGGCTCGTTAGTATTAATAAGTTCGGTTGGGTGAGCTGGTTTAGACTTTAAGTGTGCTACCCTATTTATGACCTCCCATGTTGCCTTTGGGTTGTGTTTGGCTTTCATAAATTCCCCAGTCTCATAACTCCGTTTTAGCTTACTTAGTAATCCATTACAGTAATTACGGTATCTTTTATATGTTAGTAGTAGTATACTATTTTCTGGGAAGTTAGAGACCTGTTCATGAAGACTATCACGATGAGCAATACATCTGAGAAGCCCCGGTGTTATCCAGGGTTTTATTGTTCTATTTTTCCGCGGGATTTTTGAGACTTGGGTGTGCTTTTTTATTATACTAGATAGGGTGTTTACTAAGATATCAGCAGCCTCATTGGCGTCGTTAGTGTTGAGGATTGCTGTGAAGTCAGTTTCCTCAATTTGATTTCGCACAGCCGCGTAGTCCAGCCTTTTATTTGTACTTGGAGGTTTTAGTTTAGGTTTTAAATTATCAATAGACAGAATAAGGGGCTGATGATCGGTTATGTATGTCTCTAGAACTAATGTCACGGCAGGGGTAGTCGTGCGAAGAAGTACATGATCAATACAATTATTTAAGCGGGTTGGAAACAAATGAGCGGGCAGAAGACTATGCATTGCTGTTAAATTAAGGTACTCATTACAGTTTGCGTCGGTGCTGCCCGCTTTTATGTCGATATTAATATCACCGATCACAGCAAGAGTGGAAAAGTTTGACAAAGATCCAAGAATATTATGAAGACTATCATTAAAGTTAGTTACATTTGTAAAAGAGGGCGATCGATAAAGCGCAACTATACAACACCTTGCTCCCAGCCTGCAAACCAGGCAATTTGCTCCGATAAACTGAGGTTCCATTACGTTACAAAGAATATGACTTTTAATATAAATCGCTACGCCATCGTTCTGGTTTTGAATGTGTTTAGTCCAATACGAGACATATCCATCCAGTATAGGAAGGACTGGCGCCTTGCTAAGCCAGCACTCCGACAGTATTACGACATCGCACTGGAAGTCAAGTCGATTCATTAAGGCAACAATTCCATCAAAGTTTTTGTTAATACTTCGCACGTTTAAGTGAAATATTCTCAATCCACCTATGGAACCCAGCTTGTTCGCGCACAAGTTTGGTGGACATTTGTAGGATTTGGACACAGACAATTGGTCGAGTTCATTGTTTATGTCATTTATATAATTTATAGTGCTGGTGCTATCCATTTCTTTTAGATAAATCATCAAATTGAAGGCATATGACTAGTATCCATGAGGGAGAATAATCTCCTATAAATACGTCGTCATGTTGATAAAATGTAGTGGTACTAAGGGTATACTTAAGTGAGTAAGTGAGTAGAAACTGCTTGCAGGGTTGCCAAATAATAAGTAACATTATTATAACATAGCGCAATCGGTAAACCAATGCTATCGGGCATAACCAGTGACAAAAAGAACCTATAATTACTGGTGCGCAGGTGTTTGTCTGACGAAGAAAGACAAACAAATGTAGTTTATGAGAGTGTGTGAGTGTATGTGAGTGTGAGAACAGCATGTAAGTATAAATTATACAGCAAATAATAAGTAAGTTGAGTGTAAACAGTTTTCGTAAAATAACTCTTTCCATGAATGAAGGTAGAAGAAAATTAATTAATAAAAATATGTAAACAAACATTCTATACATGACGGGTAGTCGCAAAATAACACCTTCCATGAACGACGGTAGAAATAAATTAATAAACAAAATCTTGTAAACAAACATTCTACTTGTGACGGTAAGTCACTGTTGTGGCTTTAATTTATTTAGGGTTAGTTCCGACTCAATGCGTATTTGCTTCATACCTATGTCTTTCCGAAGAAAGACATTTCCATTGGAGCACCAGCAGAACGAGTAATTATTAGCCTTCGCAAACTCGCGGGCGTGGTAAAAGAGTTTCCTTGTAGATGGGGGCATATATTCCGCTATGTAGACCGGCTGACGCTTCCCAGATAGCCCGATGGTTTCAGTATTCAACTTCTCATTCAGTGCGCGTTTCTTATTAAAGGAGCGGGTGGAGAGAAGAAGGTCATTTTTCAAGTGCACAGTGTTGAACTCGGCAAAGACAGACCTGGTGGTTCCTTCTTTGCCCGGGAGGCGATAAACATCTCGAATGTCCGATGTCTTGATGTTCAATTGCATTGATGTACCGATTTTAGTGACCAAGGAAACAAGATCTGCGACAGATTCCTTTTCGGGCATTGGAATATTTTTTATTTCAATACTTGACGTCCGGGAGGAAAGTTGGATGTCTTTTACTTTTTGTTCCAGGCCAAGAATACAATCAATAAAATCTTTACGTTCCTTTTCATATTCCAGTATTTTACTCCTCATATCTTCATAGTTTTTATTTATATGGGACATTGATTTTTCAATTTCTTGATTTGTTTGCTTAATGTTTTCGTTCTGGACCTTAAGCGCAGCAACATCGGCGGTAAGTTTCTTTAACACAACTTCCTGCTCGGCTTTCCAGGTCTGAAGCATGATTTTTATTTCTTGAATTTGATCGTTTTGTTTTGCTTCAGATTCGTTATCAGGACACTGGTCGTCAGATCGCATGCGTTTTCGTGCTGCCGCCGCTGCAGACAAGTCAGGTTTTGATTGTGTATTTGAAGTACCAGCCTTGGAATTCGCGGGGCTCGTCTTAGGTGATGATCGACCCGGGCGGGGCATCTCGGTGTTAGGTCGAGTCGTCCAGGGAAAGATATTTGAGTGCGCGTAGCGGATTAATCTCGTAGCCGATGGAGTGTCTCGTAGCGTTTCTCGTAGCAGCGTGGGGCCTTGGCGGTAACGTCACAACATCGGCGTAGCCGATCGACTCGCCGCGTGTAGCAAGTGAGTGGTGATTTCGCTGTCGGGTTACTATGCAGAGTTAGCGTGGTGGTGGTTGGCGCGGCACGGAGCGATCAGTGACGCGCGATGATGCAGGTTCAAATCCAGCGAGAGCAGGAACGAATCCGGCGCTTCCAAAAAGTGCAGATGTTGACACGAATATCTTTGTCTCCCTCAGGGACGTCCCAGTGGGCGGAGAAGATCCACTTACTACCAGCAAGAGTAAAAAGGAATTGCAAATTTGACGAAACAGCCAATAGTGAAATAAACTAACGTAAATTATAATGACAGTAAGCTAGCCGCTCTGCACACGTCCGTACTTGGGTACGCCGCGGAAGGACTCAAATATAACTGACAATGCGACATATTGGTAAACAAATTACATAGGTTTAGTAGTAGTATAGTCACATATTCTCGACAGGTGCTGAGAAATAAAAAAAATGCAAAATTTATGAATTATCTGATTGTCGTCTGATACTTGTCGGTTCTAGAAATAGGCCCAAAACGCTCTAGACAAGACAGTGTCATTAATGTCAGCGACGGCTATGGTCGAAATGCCAAAATGTAAAGAATTGATCACGTGACTTCGATAGCGCTTGAAAATCACATATATTTTTTAAGTTTTTCCAATCGCTATCGCGACGTTTTCTTTGACAGGATTTTACTTATCTAGAGTCTCAGTAGGTATTTCCAGATTTTTTTATACTTAATAAAAACAAATAATTTTACATCTCTACAGAGTGTAACAAAGAGTGTGATCATATTTTATATCTCTATAGAGTATAACAGAAAGGTGTGATCATATTCTACATCTCTAAAGAGTGTAACAGAAAGGTGTTATTATATTTTCATCTCTACAGCAACTTACATACATTTACTGCTATAAATAGTTCCATCGGGTCCTTTTACTGGATCATAAATCATGGGGCAGATGCACGCATCGCTGGTTATTATGGTACCCATCAGCATCAGAATCAGGATGAATACTGTGGAGATAGATATGTATAAAATCGTTGCTTAACGTCAAGTGAAGTGAAATATGACTTACATGAAGTACTGCATGTAGCCGCTTATATTCAAAAGGGCCAGAAATTTTTTTTGAAGGTATTTTATTTTTTGTTTATTATTGGTTTCATTGGTCTAGAGTTAATTATATCAACGTAACGGAGTCTTCGATTCGATCGAGACTTGGGCTGCACTGCAGTCTCTCCAACGGTGCCAAATCGATTACCGGTACATCGAGGTGCTGAAGTGTTTGTACAAAAACGCCATCATGGCAGTCCGACTTCAGGATTAGACTTTGGAACCGATCCTTCTGCAGCGAGTTGTGAGACAGGGAGACGTCATATCACCGAAACTGTTCTCTGCTGCACTGGAGGATGTATTCAAGGTTCTGGACTGGACAAGGCTAGGCATCAACGTCAATGACGAGTAAATCCTCACCTTCGGTTTGCTGTCGATATAGTGGTCATGGCTGAGACCATGGAGGAACTCAGTACATTGCTCGATGACCTCAGTAGAGCTTTCGAAAGAGTGGGTCTAAAAATTAACATGGAGAAAACCAAGTTGATGTTAAATGCCCATGTTGCACTCACTCCTATTAAGGTCGGAGACTATGCATTCGAAGATTTGGACGATTATGTCTACCTGGGACAAACGGTCCAGTTAGGTAGGTCAGAGAATGAGATCAACCATCGAATCCGACTCGGCTGGGCAGCGTTCGAGAAGGTGCGCGGTATCTTCTCTTCCAACTTACCACAGTGTCTCAAGATGAAAGTCTATGACCAGTGTGTGTTGCCGGTGATTACTAAGGGGACAGAGGTCTATGACCAGTGGGTGTTGCCGGTGATTACTTACGGGACAGAGACGTAGTCGTTCACAATGGAACCTCATCAGAAAGCTTTAAGTCACCCAAAGGGCAATGGAGATGGTTATGCTCGGAGTTTCCTTGCGTGACAGAATCAGAAATGAAGACATCCGCAAGAGAACCAAGGTTACCGACATAGCCCGAAGAATTGCCAAACTTAAGTGGCAGTGGGCAGAGTGGGCAGGACACATTACTCGCAGAACGTATGGCTGTTGGGGCCGAAAAGTTCTAGAGTGGCGACCGCGTACCGGAAGACGCAGCGTTGGAAGGCCTCCCTCTAGGTGGAGCGACGACCTGGTGAAGTCATAATTTAAGCCGAAAGACGTTCACTGCTGAACATAGGCCTCCCCCAACTGTCCCGGGCGTCTCGCATCCAGCGGATTCCCGCGACCTTAGCCAGGTCATCGGTCCGAGTCTCAAATAATTAATAATAAACTAAAATATTTAATACGATCTTACCCAAAGCAAATAATTTCGTCATCTTGTCTTAGTGAAGTCACAGTATTACCACAACTAATGATTTACTTTGTTAAATATTGCTTTTATATACAAGCAGTCGTCGTAAGATTGGAATGAAAGAATAATCTCACATGTCATTTATTTAAAATTAAAATAATGTAAGATTAATGACGTTATTTCGATATCATAATGTAAAATTAATGACGAAATTACGATATCATAATTTAAAATTTAAGGACGTGTCATAAAAGTAATAAAAACTCTGGATTACATTATAATAAAAATAAAAGCTATAAATTACATTCGATAGAATCATCGAATGGTAATTCACATCGGATTGTTTAGAGCCTCGGAGGCTCTAAAAAGTGTCATTGTAATAGAGGTTGAAGTATGAAATTTCCGTTTTATTGTAATAGGTACTTCGAATTGACATAGAACCTTCATGGTTTGAGATTTTTGAGTGAAACTGTTTTTCACATGGTATCTATGAAGTTTTTCTTTTAAAAAATGTGCAACATTCGATTATCGAGTTTCAAGTTGTTTTTTTTTATTCAGCTTAGACAAGAAAGATGGATACTTCGAAAATTCTAGTGATTTTTGAATACGAGTTCCGGCGCGGAACTAACGCGGCAGAAACAGCTCGCAATATCAATGTTGAGTTTCGAGAGGGGACAGCTAATGAACGCACCGTGCGATTTTGGTTTAAACGCTTTCGTGATGGAAACTGATTTGAAGAACGAACCACATGAAAGACTGTCCACACAGGTGAATAACAATGAATTAAAAGAGATGGTGGAAGCCGATCCGAGTTAAACTACCCAGGAATTAGCGGCATAGTTTAACGTTACCTTACCAACAATATTGACTCATTTGCGTCAAATCAATAAAATAAAAAGATATGAAAAATGGGTGCCTCATGATTTGACTGATCTGCAGAAAGAAACGCGTGTTGAAATTTGTGTTGTCTTGTTGAATCGATACAGAAATGAAGGAATATTGGATTCTTTACGATAACCGTAAGCAAAAAATGCAATGGCTGACCCCAGGTCAAACGCCGTTTTGTCGAATCTAGATCACCAGAGTTCTATCGCAAAGGCATAAATGACCTTCCTATTAGATGGCAGCAATGTATAGATAATAATGGTAATTATTTTGATTAAATAAATATGTTGAGTAAAAAAAAAAACTAATTTCAATTTTTCAGTATAAATCGGCAATTTTATACTTTAACCCCTAATATGAGCGATGGCGATTTACGAAATACCTAAATGTATACGTACATTTCGATAGCGTTTGACAATCCCAAATATATTTTTGACATTTCACCAATCGCTATGGTCACGATGATAGAATTTCACTTGTCTTGGGGATACTATGGTTACAAACATAGACGGAAGAATTGCCAAATTTAAGTGCCATGAGCAGGGCACATTGCTCCAGAGGTAAATCCATATATATTCTTAGTGTCAGTGAGGCTGCAATCAAAGCCATGGCATCCTACAAAGTGGACTCCGGACTTGTTCTGGATACTATCCGGACCCTAAACAGGCTTGGGAAGCATAACAGGGTAAGACTGATGTGGGTCCCTGGGCTCAAAGGAATCCATGGTAACGAAGTGGCAGATGAACTGGCAAGAGAGGGCTCAGCAAATGATTTTGTGGGCCCAGAACCTGGTGTCTCGTAAAAGCCGCATTTAGGGAGTTTGCAGATCACAGACAGCGAACACATTGGCTGTCTAATACCGGTCTACATCACTCAAAGAAATTTCTAGGCTCTACTTTCAAAGCCCGGAAATGCATTTAGAATATGAGCAGGGGGCAAATCCGCTACCTGCTTGGGGCCTTTACTGGGCACTTTGGAACCAACGACATGCTCATGAAGAAAGGTCTGGCCGCGACACCCATGTGCCAGGTTGTGTGGGGAACATACGGAACGCATGGAGCACCTTCTGTGCACATGCGATGCACTGGCTGGTAAGCGAATAAGTCTCCTAGGGGTTGGATATCCAAAACCGGAAGACTATAGGCTCATATCACCTAGTCTCGTTGTAAAACTCATGAAAAGAGTTTTCAACGAGATTGGGGAAGAGTAAGGTATCTAGGGGACCACAATAGATCCCAATGGGTCGAAGTGTCCGAGTTATTTCTCGGCCCCTCCACAAGATAATATAAGAAGGGCACATTGCTCGCAGAACCGATGGTTATTGGGACCGAAGCCAGCCAACGTTGGAATGACTCCCATAAGGTGGACCGATGATCCAGTGAGGGCCGCAAGGATCCGCTGGAGGAAACCCCACCCATGATGATTAAGTATACCGTACGTACCGGGCAAAGGCATTTAATAATAATCAGCCACCTTTCTGCGTTCCCAATTTGCCCGAAGTACTTTGATATTAGAGAAACTGTTAAGTAGTAGTTGAATGATATGTTCCAAGTTAAATTTTTGTTGGTATAAATAAATTTAACGAGGATTATTTAAGTAGATATAACCCCACGCCTAAAATAACAAATAATCTAATCTTTTGTATATTCCCAGTGTACAATCCTATTGATCCGTATGTCCTACGTGAGATTATTACCACGTGAACATTAATCGTCATCACTGTGAATTTTATCTTTTAATAATAAATGTTAAATCTAAGGGTACATACACACATAACATCCGTATTTCCAGGATCGTTTTTAACGGATCCGTTACTACTGGAGCTGGTCCAATTCATACGCTGTCTTAACAATAAAGCTCTGGAACGCGCTACCCTTTGGCATTAAAAAGGCTGAAAGAAAAGTCTCTTTTAAAAGAAAAGTTCGTGACTTCTATTTGAGTCATTAACAGGTTTCTCGTTTTTTTTTTATTGGTATTTATTAGTTTATTTTATTTGTATATGTGTATTATTAATATATATGTATTAATTTATTTGTATATGTGTATTATTAATATTTATTTAAGTATATACATTTTCGTATACAAATTGTAATTTTTAAATATTTTTTTTACCCATTTCACAAAGTTGACCTTTTTAACCCAAAGGTTGACTGGTAGAGAATGCCTTGTGGCATTAAGTCCGCCTATGTACCACTATTGTACATGAAGTTTAAATAAATAAATAAAGCTTGTTAACCTGTAAAACGGACTGCTGTATATTTTGTCGGATCGGTATTTTTTACTGGATCTGGAATACTGTCATGTATGTGAACTCGCTCAAACAACTACATACAACTGCGCCGAATAAAACGGATAAGATAAAGCGGACATAAACGGACCTCAGTGTGAACGAGCACTTATTATTTATTTATTTATTTAGACTTCATGCACAAAAGGTACAAAGGCGGACTTAATGCCTTAGGCATTCTCTACCAGTCAACCATGGGTGGTGACGAGATAACATGGCAGGTGCATTGCTTAAACAATTTAAAAAAAAAAAAGTTGTTATTAACATACTAAGATAGGTAAAATAAACGTACATTTAAATTGAATATAATATATACTTATATAAATATATATATTTATGAAGTAACAGAAAAGAAGAAGGTGAGATGACTCTCCTTAATTGAGTTGAAAATAAATCCGCAATTTCCGCTTGAATGCAAACCGACTTGTAGCCGTCCTGATCTCGGGAGGAAGCGCGTTCCAGAGCAGAATGGACTGAACATTGAAGGAAGAGTGAACAAAATCAGTAGTATGAGAAGGACAGAGCAAGAGGAGATTATTGGAAGAACGCAGATTCCGAGCATGTGAAGAACATAGATATTGAAATTTTGACATTAGATAAGAAGGAACGGTGGGAGAATTTAGTAGGGAGAAAAGCGTGGTCAAAGCGCGTAAACTTCTTCTCTGGCGAATCGGCAACCATTTTAGCTCAGACCTGTAGTTCGACACATGGTCATACTTTCTGAGGTTAAATATGAATCTAATACAGTTGTTCAAGAGCCTATCTTGTTTATCCAGTAAGACCGCGTTCAAGTCAAAGTAGCACACCTCCCCATAGTCGAGCACTGGGAAAATTAAAGTCTGCACAAGCATAGTTTTCGTTTTAGCAGGCAAGAACCTCCTCAAACGATACAAGGATCGCAAAGTACCGCTGACTCTCTGACTGACACTGGACACCTGGCTTTGCCAGCCAAGTGTCGAGTCAAGATGCAAACCGAGATCTTTCACACTAAGGCTAATGGGAATGACGGAACCATTGAAAATGATCGGGGGAAGAGAGCCAACCGCCACTCTACCCATCATGCGCGAGCTTCCAATTATGATGGCCTGACATTTTGTTGGGTTTACGGACACCCCAAATCTGTCAGACCAATCTTTGATAGCATTCAAGTCCCGGTTCACATCTTCTATGGCGTCAGATAAATCTTCGATCCGCGCCGCTGTATATAGTTGCAGATCATCGGCATAAAGATGATACGAACACTGAAGAGAGTGAGTTATAAAATTAATGAAGATGGAGAATAATAATGGAGATAGAATACCGCCCTGTGGAACACCAGCACCCAGGACACGCCAATTCGAGGAAGTCTCATCGACACGAACCGACTGCTGACGTCCCCGAAGATAAGAGGAGAACCATTCCAGCGCCTCGGAAGAAACCATAAGATGGGAGAGGATAGCTGGGAGTATATCATGACTAACAGTATTAAAGGCATTGGAGAAATCAATTAATACTAGTACAGTGACCATTGCTTCTCTAACGTCGCCAGTCACTTTAAGGAGTGCGGAGGCAGTACTGTGGCCAGGTCTGAATCCAGACTGGAATGAGCTTATAAGGTTGTTAGTTCTAGTTCTTAGTTTCAGTTTTACGTAGTATAGTTAGCTATTGGCAAGGCCTAAATTTACCACCATATATTCGTATCTTGTCTCTTTAAACTAGCTAGCTATGTTAGCTATATTGTTGGGCGATCAGCTGCTGCTCTGAGTGTCGCGGGTTCGATGCGCAAGAAAAAATATATGTATACAACCGATAGTTGTGCCAGACATACTTCGATGAAGAATACACTAGATTCCCGGTCAGCGCTTCAAAAACGGGCCGAACAATATGGCCACAAATACAGTTGTGGCCCTATTTCAAATTAGTATGGTCCAGTCAAAAACACCATTAATACATTAAAAATGCCGCAATGTCCGTTCAAAAATTGTGCAAATAACCACCGTAACACCTTGATTAAAAACCGAATTAAATAGTAAATATGAATCAATTACTAAATATGTTATATATTGTTTGACCAACGTTTGCGTAGAAAAAGCGAACGCGCCAACTATTGTAACAAACATCGACTGTTCTGAAATAGAGAATGCATGGAGTAGTTTGTTCAGTTTTTTTTTTGCTTTTCTAGTTATCCATTTTGCTGTGCAGAATGGGTATCTACTGTTGCAAAAGAAAGAGAAGAAGAAACATACAAGCCTTTTAAATATTGGAAAATTTGTTCGATTCATTTTGATAGACTGGACATAACTGGAAACACGCAAAGGCGTAGATTACTAAAAACAGCGGTGCCCAAATTGCAGGTAAATTATTCAGTATTATAATAGTTTGCGTACGACGTTTTGTTTGATAAAACAGTAAGTTGATTATGATTTCTTTTTTTTTGTAGATTCATGGACCAATAAAAGTGCAATCAGTTAATCTAGTGAAACTCCATTTCGTCTCTTTGGTCACCAAAACCTAAAGTGACAAAACTCACTTCATTCATTTTAGTGATCCGTATTTTTTGACGTCTAATGGAAATCTCGTCAATTGCTAAAGAATATTTTTTTTAATTTCAAAGCACACGACTCGTTAGTAAATCCAGGCTGTGCATCTATATTAACATACCATCTGCGTAATGTTCTTACATGTGGAAAAACTTTAATAAAACATTTTCTGGCATAATTGTACGCGGCAGGAATATGAAAATGAAGGGTTAAAGCAAATTACCGAAGAGCCGGATAAAATTTACGACGGGATAATCCTGCCTTCGTGGAATTTCTGTTGAGTCTATTATAGAGGGTTTTTGCTTCGGCTATAGCTTTAAGATAGTTGGCCTCGTTTTGTCAAACTTTTTTCTAAATAGTTAAGTTAAACTTCTAAACCGCGACATAAGTAGACGCGTTTTTAAATCGGGTTTTTTACAAGGAGCCAACCCGCATTTAATTATTAGCTTTGTCTTAGTAAAATTACTATTATATTATTTTAGTCCGACTATTTTTTTAAATCAGTCAAAAATATTTAAACGAAAACGAAATAAAGAAACTCCAAAATTTCTTACATAGTGTTTTTAACCTTATTGCTGAAATTTTAAGTTTCATTTTATAATAAATATTTTTGTACCTACTTTTATAACTGACTTTTAATTTTCAAGTTTTCAAGCAAATTCTACCCTACCTACCTTCCTATCCTACCTAAACAACCCTAGATCACCACGTATATAAATGTCACGTCGAAGTACCTATGAATTATAGGAACACCATCATCAACTCCAATGCCTAGAAGCAATTCCTTCATTCTTGATAGGAACTGGTGAACTTCAATAGCACACAACACTGGATTGAAACTCAGAGTATTTATTTGACTTAGTTACAGGCACTTTGAGTTTTCAAACGAACTTGAAGCTAAAACCACACGTGTGACTCGCTAGATCGCAAAGCCGTCGTCGATCTCTGGAGAAGATCTAGCTCTTTTAAATCTTTTTATAGTTTACACAATCACTTTATGACCACGACGTTATCCACATCTTAATTAAATAATATTACTAATGCCCACGACAGAGGCTGAGAGTAACTTAAATAAACAAAGTTGAATGATCACAATTGAAAAACAAAAAAAGCATTTAAAAAAATAGATATATAATCTAAAAAAATCTTAATCAAAATTCAAAGTAAATTATTATTCAACAGATAATTAAAATTCATGAATTAAGTACTTTATTAAAATTTCAATGTTATTATTTTATACACACAGTAGGTACGCGCGATGCGCGTTCTAAGTGGGCGGAACTTCCATATTGTTTTTTGTTTAGACACTAATTACTTGGATAGTTGAATAAAGCTAGCAAACAATACTAAAATGCTGCTCAGTTAATTATTTTAACATTAAACAACCCCAATACTCACAAATACAAAGTTATTTGTAGATTATTATTGAAATAGTCATTTCATCACCAAAATATCCAAGTTTCCGGTGATCTGATTACATAGCTGTGTAAAATAGTCTTATGACTTTTTAGTATTTAATCATTTACTCAAATTTGTTTAGTTCTCTTATTAAATCTAGTTATTGGTCATTGAAATTATAACATTTATTATATATTTAACACGCTATTGTTGACAACTTTGCGTAATAAGAATAACATTAGGTCATAATCAAACACATTTACTTCGTCAAATGTGCAATAGTTAAAATGAGAACAAATCTCAAAGTCCTACAATAAGTGTTCCCGTTTTATTTAAACATCTCGTATTAATTAAACATTAAAATTTGCTTATCAAATGATCTTCATTCAAACAGATCAATAACTGATTCCACAATAAGCCAATAGATGGCGCTGAACCCAAAACCCAACTTAGATAGACATTGAAATAGTTCTAGTGGTATCTCAGAGATGACAGGATTAACGAGTTTGTGTTAATTGACAATTAAAATGATTAATTTGGATAAAGAATTAGCAAAGGCACGCCTCCGCGGAGACATACATTTTTAAAATGTCTCTTTATTCGAGTGAACAAAACAAAAAAATAATTATTCAAATCGATCCAGCCGTTAGCGAGACCAACGAACTGCATTTGATTTTTATAATTTATTGTTATAATTTATTGAGTCATTTGAGCGACTTATTTTTGTTCCTGATTCTTAATCTAGTATTTTTATAGATCGATGATATAAAAAAATAATTGAACGTTTCGACTCCACTCATTCCTTGTTCAAGCAGCGAGCTCGGTCATACATTTTTTATTTATTATTTTGGCACATTGTAATTTAGACTTTAAAACTTGCTTGTAAGACTAAATTTGTATTAAGCTCATAAATTTTTTATTGCTTTTTGTACGTAGTTTTGTGAATTCAACTTTATGCATTTAACGTTGAATTTGCATTAAAATATATTTATTTCAAGTAGAATTTTTAGAATCACCTTTTTTTTAGAAAACAATTGGCGTCAGTTTTAAGGATAAGTTTTGTATATCTAGTGTATTCTTCATCGAGGCAGATAAGGCAGTTTGTGAATGTGAGTTTTGTTTGTATACGCACCCACGGGTACAGTAAAATTACGAAGGTGACAGCCGGAGGACTTAAAAAATACCAAAGTTATTTTAAAGAAAAGTTTAATTACTTTAAAAATACTAACTACTACTAATTAAATCTTAAGATTTAATTGTAATTGTACTTGGACTATGCTAGTACCGAAGTGCCAAATTATTTATTCTAAAAATACAACTCTAGGACTGGTGATTGTAATAAGGTTGATAATTACTTGACTAGGTTTTTGTAGGAATGAAATGTGTGCTTTCTTGACCACACCTTTAATGCGACAAAAAAAATCATATGTCCTTTTAACAAAATAAACTAACATGCAAAATTATATTAATAACAAAGGCTGGTACGCTAACTTTATTATAAAGGCTGATCCAACTTCATGGGTTATTAAAACATTAGTAACTCAGACTAGTAGTTAGGTACCGTAGTTAACTATGCAATCTCACAGATAAGTATACAACTTTATATTAAGTATCTTTAACAGGTACGAGTGTAATACGATAACAGTGCAAAGTATGGTAAGTAAATTATTAGAATCATCATTACAGTCCACAGGTAAGTGACACAATTTAGAAATGCATCTTTTGATGACACTGTTTCCACTTTTTACACTATAGACTGGTCAGACCATCTGGTCCGGGGTGTTTTTCGATTATTCTTCCTAAATGCCATTTTCCAGGTGGTATGTTGTCTGTTTTTATAAGTACTATTTGTTCCTTTTCAAAATCTGTCACTCGTTTTATCAGGTTTTAACAGGCTTCAATCCGACATAGTAAGGTTGTCATTTCTTTGAAGGCTAAATTAGTCGTAAGAACTCTTTTCAAGTGGTGTTTTATGGATTTAACGCCTGCCTCCCAGAGACCGCCGATGTTCAAGCTATACGCAGGTATGAAATGCCATTGGGCTCCATCCTTTGCTAGTGAGTCTGCTACGTCTCTTGGGAGCTTACATTGCGCGTCTGTTAATTTAGCTATGAGATCCTTACTACTGCCGACAAAGTTCCTGCCTTGATCGCTTCCTACCTTAAATTGCCTACCAATTCAAGGCCGCCATACAAATAAAAATGGCGATATATGCTTTGTTGGTTCTAGCTCCTCTCTCTTTTGATATCAATACTTGAAATGGCCCTGCAAAATCCACTCTGCTATGAACTAATGGTCTGGCTGGAGAAACGCGCTATTTGATAAATCACCCATTAGATGTTTTTTGCTGTAGCACTATGTTTAGCACACACCAGACATTGTCGGATACATGCCTTCACGACGGCTTTGGCTCGGAGTATCCAGTATCTGGATCTAATATAGGTCAACATCAATTGCGCCCCTCTGAAGTGTCTCTGCGTGCGCATTCTTAACAATCAATCGAATCAATTCGCTTATTTTTCCAAGTATGATTGGGCGTTTACTTTCAAATGCAATATCTGCATTTCTCAATCTTCCTCCTACTCTTATGACTTCATTGGTATCTAAATAGGGGTTCAACGATTTCAAAGTGCTTCTTTTCTTTACTTCATTTCAGTTTTTTAGTTGTTGAATTACCTCTTCAAAATCATTTTCTTGTGCAATATTACATCTATGTAGTGACTCTTCTAGTTCTTTTGTCGTGATATGTTTCTCAGATTCAGAAATAGAGTCTGTCAAGCGAGTCTAGTCCCATGAAAAAAGCGGCAAATTCAAAAATCTTTCAGGTGTCAACACTGACAACAATCTTTATAGTAGTTTTCACATACAGATGCCTCAGTAAGTTTCACGGTCATGAACACGACGTCTGGATCTAAACCAAAATGGAAATCGTGATCACATCACAGTAAAATAAAAAAAGTCAGATAAGTTTATTGTGCTGAAAGTATCAATATGTTGTTGCCAACCTACCTGATGTTGAAACGATTTCATCCAAAAGTCGTCGTTTTTGCGATAACACGTCGTCAGATTCACTCTGTACATGATTATATTTATTAATCATTGTAAACAACAAGCTCCTGACACTACTTTTAATAGGTTTCGGCATTATAACATTAAAAAACTCAACAAAAACCGGATTATTACGAGGTTATAACAGAATTTGTGACAATCTGTTTGACAGATCATAGTATTGCCATTATAAGAAATCAGTAAAAGGGTTGTGGACACGACTCGCTTGACAGACTCTAACTATGTTGCTTTTATTATGTATATGAATCTTCGATAGTAGTAGATGACTGTAAGCAATTCCTTTAAATTATTGAATTTTTTTAATTGTTCTGTCATTGTTGTGTAGGTAATCATTGTCCATGTTATTAAGTTTTCTTTTATTCATCGGTTTGTGTGTTGTCCAGCCGACTAAATTTGATTTCTTCCGTGCTCAGCCAACTTAGCGCCTTCCACCAGAAATTAGTCTTTTTTTTTTTTTTGTTATATGCTCGCGCTTGACCACTATCTCACCTGGTGGTAAGCGATGATGTGGTCGACGGTGGAGCACGCTTGCCTAGAAGTAACCTATTCACTAATTAGTCTTTTAATTCTTCTACTGGTAACCCTCGAGAAGCAATATCGGCGGGATTTTCATTGGATAAAACGTAATACTATTGATTGCAGTTTATATTGTCCAATATCTCAACCACCCGGTTCGCCACAAAAGTCTTCCAGCTGGACAGTTACCAGACAACCACGCCAAGATAATTGACGAATCTGCCCAAGCGAAGATTTTTGATTTAGGTATTTTCATTGCTATAGGTACCTACATGATTTAATAGTTGTGACAACAGTAATGCTCCAAACAATTCGAGACGGAGAATAGAAATAGTTTTTAATGGAGCAACCCGTGTTCTAGCTGCCATCAGATTGGTATGAACTTCACCGTTGGGACAAGTTACTCTCATGTACACAACCGCTGCGTAAGCACGTGATGATGCATCGCTGAATCCATGCAACTGTATGCATTATTGTTTTCGGCTGTTAGGTGTATCCATCTATCAACACAAAAATGTCGTTAATATGCTCAAAATCAGATTTTATGTACTACCATTCATTTTCTAAGTCCTGACTAAATTTTGTCATACCAGCTGATTTGTTCAAGCCAGAGTTTTTGCACAAGTAACTTAGCTGTTAACTACAGCTAAGTTACTTGTGGGGACAACCATCCCAAAGGATCATATAATTTTTGCACATCTAAGAAAATGTTTCGTTTGGTTGTGTCCCCTTCCACAGATTTAAATTTGTATTCAAATTTATTTGTTTTCAGGTTCCAAAGGATTCCCAGCGCCTTCACCTTTCCAGCCGCATTCAAATCAAGGAGTGCATTTTGAGATCTCTCGTCAGGTGGTATTGATTTCAGGAAATCCATATTGTTTGATAACCATTTCTTTAACACGAAACCGCCACTTTTCATTAAGTCTTTCAGTTGGTGACTGGCTTCAATAACCGTTTCTAGCGTGTCCGTTTCAGACCGTCGACGTAAAAATCTGATATCATTTGTGCAGCGATAGGATAATTTTGACCCTCATCAGTCGCCAGCTGAAGTAAGGTTCTGCATGCTAAGTAGGGTGCTGGAGCTGTGCCAAACTTTACGGTAGGTAAACGTTAGTCTTTGACAGTTTCGGACGGGTCTTTTCTCCAAAGGATACGTTGTAAATCCGTTTGGGTTTTGGACAGCCCTGCCATTCTTTACATTTTTTCAATGTCGGCTTCATTTTGTATAAAGTGAGCTAACTATAAATAACAGATATCAAACGAATAAGACGTGTTAGACAATTTATGATCAATCATTGTAAGCAGAAACGCTTTGAACCATAACTGCTAACAATTAAATAATCATAACATCGTCGCGCATCCGATGCAATCAGATTACAATACATATTTTATTAATCGTTCGTGTATGTGTACAAAATTGAGGATTCTAGATCATATTGTATGGCTGGATCATGCGCTCAAGCAAAGCGAGAGCAAGTGATCCAGAACCTCCAATTCTACCCTACTCTGGTCGACGTGTACAACTGCCTATAGAACCTCTTTATCTTGGCGGATACGATTCTGCCATCGTCGTTCTTCAGTTTCGTGAGCTGGCTCTGCCCAATAGTTAGATCTCTTGCACAGGCCTTTGAGCCCTTATTCCACTAAATAGCATCTTTAATAAGCTTGTCACTTTTCAAGGACTTAGACCTTAAGTCTATTGACCTGCCGGTATAAGCACGTGATAGAATCATGAAGGAACTCCATGTAAAAGTATCGATATAATATGTCAAGATGGTCACTGGTTATTTACTATGTATCAGAGTTCCTATGTATGTGGTGTATAAAGGAAAGGTTTTATGAATAAAAGCACAGAAAGACAAGACTAGGTATTTATTTCAATTAGGCTTGTCAATTAATTCATACTGAGGCTCAAGAGAGCTTACCGCCCGTTCGCTAAACCTAGTTCTCGTGGAGAAGAAGGGCAAGAAACTCCACGGAAGCTCTTCTATAGTATTTATAGATATCTTTTATAATCATATAAATATTGTTTATCACAATAAAGATCTAATTCCACTATTACTATTATATGATGAATCTTGTAATATTTCACATGACGTACCATATTATGGTCATTAGGAATAAATACCATAATACGAAACGGATAGAGTTTCAACACAACCATTAGCAATAATCAAGTTATAATATGAAATAACTTACGTGAAGCTTGTGTAGTCCATCTTTCACAAAATATAACAATTCAGGAAAACAATATCACAATATAATATCTGGTCTATACTGGCTTGTAGTTCACAACCAAGTGTCTCAATTTACGAATTACACACTATTTATAGTAACGAGCCGACTTGTCTCAATACGTCAAATGTGAGATAACCCCACCATTTTCTACATTGCTATAATAATCTCACAATTAGGAAAATAATCAATTCTTAAGTAATGAAACCTTTTTAAAACGTATCAAGTCAATTAAGGAATTTAATATCGCCCATTTAGTCATTCTTAATCAATATTCGAAAGAATATTGATACTAACTGACAGTCTTGTACCAATTGTCTCAAATGACTTATAATACTAAAATAGCAATATAAAATCCAGGATACATCATAATGATCATTACAAATTACTTAATACTTTATAGGAATATCATGACTGTGACTTTAATGTAAATTTAGAGTTATTTCCTGTCCACACAACAATATTTACTTAAGTGGGTACTCTAACAATTGCAGGTATTTGACAATACAATAATAATTTAGATAGGTACTTCGACATTTGGCGGTAGATGCTTAATAAATATGACAGTTTGTATTTTGTAAAGAAAGAAAGAAAGTTGTACCAAACCATTGTTCTTAAAAAGTAAAAATTAATGATTTAATGACGTCACACGTACTTCATATTCTAACACACGCATCGTCTAAAGAGAATCATTAAACGCCTCTCCTTCATGACCTGGAAGATTGGAGAGTTTTTTGTCCCTATTTGTACGATGGGTCTTGAAGATCTTATAGACCCGATCGTATGGACAGTTTCCACGAACCCATTGTTGCAATCGTCCACGGAGCTCCCTAGGCATTCGAATCGATTCTGGTGTTCGAGCTTTGGATGCTTTGAAAACCCCGAAGGTTTAGGATTTGGATCTGTGCTGGTCGGAGCGTAGACTCCATCAGTCGACACCTTTCCAGCTTAATATTTTAGTTCAATATCCCTCTTACTATGCGGTGATCAATCCCGATTTTCCCTTTTTTTTTGAGCCACTTTCAAACAAAAAAGATTTTTTCAAATCGGTCCAGGCATCTTTGAGTAATCGGGGAACAAACATTAAATAAAAAAAGCCGACGAATTGAGAACCTCCTCCTTTTTTGAAGTCGGTTAAAAAAAAGATTGCGACGAATTTAGAACCTCCTCCTTGTTTTGAAGTCAGTTAAAACATCACGCTGTATTTTATCTGCAGTGCGCGTTATTAATGATTCAGTACGCGGAGAAAAATTTGCGCGATTAAAATCAGCGTGCTAAGCCTTACACGAATTAACCACTGAACGATTTTTGATGAATTTTGGTATACAGATAGATTAAACCATGGAGAAGGATATGTATATTTCATACGTCAGCAGTCAACGACGAGGTCAGAATCAGGTCTAGTTTCTTTATTTATTTTTGTATTTTATATGAAACTAGCAGACGTCTCGCGGTTTCATTATTTATGAAAATATTATGTAAGGAATAATGGGTTCTTCCTCGTAGTCAAACTTTTTAGTCCAACTGGTTTGACCACGAGGAATTGTATTTCTTCGTGGTCAAACATCATCGACATTGCACCTTTTCAGCACCCTGTATGCGTGCAATCCTTGTATGTACAGTCATAGATGTATAAGAATAAATCAATGTCAAGTGCGGTGAAGATCAAATAAAATAAAAAAAGCCTCGTTTTATGAATTATTCTAATTAAAATATTCAATACGAAAAATGGATTTAAAATTTGTGAAGCGGAACGTGAGACAGTTCTACTTCTCGAAGGCCGGCAATAATATAGATGGCGTACTTATAAAAATGGGAACGCTTACTTACTTACTTAGATAAGACAGAAGAATTACGGTGTAGAATAACCATGTGGTCACCTAAAAAAATCATTCTGATTTTGAAACTGCTGCAAGCAATGCTATTGTATCTATTTTTCCTGACGTTCAAATCATTAAGAGCATCTATCATTTCACAAATTCTCAATGAAAAAAGGCAAAAAAATGAAAATAAAGAGCATAGATCGAAATAGGATCGTCGGATTATGTTCAGCACTCGCTTTGCTTACTAAAAATAGAATTGAGGCAGGTTGGGATTACACAAAATCTGATAGTAATAATACACAAAAAATTCTTAAATATTTTAATTATTTCGAGACTATATGGCTAAAGATGAATCACTTAGAAAGCAGTGGTACAAAGACATCGCACTAATAATGTCGTAGAGAGCTGGAATGTACAACTTAATAAAACGATGAAGAGACATCATCCAGTAACAGTTGCTCGCTTGCTCAAAACATTATTTTCGTGAAGAACCATCTCCTCGTCGGAGTGAACACATAGATGATTTCATTACAAAATGTCAAATGGAGTTAATACACAATGAAATAGATGTTTGTAATTTTTTAAATAAAATGAGATGGGATTCATTTTATATTATAAATTTGAACCTATAATAATTATATCGAAAATATCAGTGTTTTTTTTAAATTGGATTTTGATTGACTGTACACATTTTTAACTTGACGTTGATATAGGGAGGATCATTCTAATAGTTTGACCACGAGGAAATTTAATTCCTCGTGGTCAAACCAGTTGGACTAAAAAGTTTGACTACGAGGAAGCAGCGGGAAAAATATACATCTCTTTATTAAAGTCAGTGATAGACACAATTGTAATACGAGAAATAAACCATTTTATAGATTAGCTACAGTGCACTAATCTTTCATGGGGTAATGTGTTAAATTCTATAACAAAATACCTTGTTATATAATAAAACTAAATGAAAGTAAATTTAAAACCTTAGTTAAAAGCACACTTGGTTATCAATCATATTACAAACTAGATGATTATATTCAAGATAAGCATGCTTGGAAACAATCTGGTTCTGATTTTGCAATCTTTAATCGTGGACAAAATCAAATTTGTTAATTTATATACCTATTCATTGTTACGTATTTCTTTATTCTTTTATTTTTTTTGTTTAAGGAATTGACTCATACACTGTTCCGTTGTTGTTGAATTAAGAAATTTATCTATGTTTGCAATATTTGTAAGTATGTGAGAATCATGTTCTTATTTATCAAAAGAATGAATGTACCTGTTAATGCTTTTAATACTTTATACCTATACGTAGTATAATATACAGTGCTATGCTGGGTGCATCATCCTCACATAATTATATGAATTTATTGATGTATGTACCTATGTAAATATTGTTAAACAATAATTATTTTAAAAAGAGTATGTATGGAGTTTTTTGCGCGTTCTTCTCCATAACAAGCTACTTTGCCGAATGCACGGTAGAATCAATTTTGATTACTTGTAAATTTGAATTAACGTTCAAAAGTGCCGCTTGATGGCCTAGTAGAAATAAACATATTTGACTTTGACTTTGAACCAGCAACCGACAACCCAAAACCTTTAAGTACAGTGAGGCCGCAAAAGTCCATAAGAACGCTAAAGATTACATTGCTACGAACCGAGCGAGCACGATACTTACGTGCGTATGTGTGCGCGTGTATGAGTATCCACATTCCACAGATAACACACACTAAGGAACTGTCGTCGCACTGAGCTTAAAAACATCATTATTATATTTCTGTGCCATTGAATACGCATCACACAGTCACAGAGGCGACTTGTTCTTACCATTGCATTGATAAAATTCGCGCAAATATGTCATGTGCTGGTAGCCGTATGAACTAAGTGTTGGATTCGCAAATAACGTAGCCCGAGTTCAAATCATGGTCGGTCCGTTGCGGTTATATCTTACTTTGAAAATTCCCAATCTATATTAATATACAGTTGTTGTTTTTTATAGTGTAGTTGTTTTTTATAATTCTATGAAAAATACTATTGCATTTTTTGCACTAAATAGTTGCAAATTACGAATATGATCTATTAACCACAAGAAGAATCACATTCGTAATTTGCAATTATTTAGTTGTTACATCTTTTCGATGTTGTAAGGTGGAAATAAAAAGACGTGTTTAATAAAAATGTTTATTCTTTATATTTACAAATTAAACATTTATTAGAATTGTGACGTCGAATTCTTACCTAGACAAAAAAGTTATCTTGTAACCGTTATCTGTGTTACGTGTAAGATTGTTTGTTGGAAGTATACCCACTTAGACCATTCATAATATAAATAACGTAACAATGAAAGGATATTAAAATTTTAATAAAATAAAATATAATTGTTTATATCCAGTTATTTATTGAAAAGTGATATAAGATTTAGACTTTTTAAACATTTTATTTTTATATAACGTCATAATGAATGTATTGAGGTCATAGCTTAATTGTTCATTTTCTTGACGAAAAGAAGATTGAAACTAAACCTCAATTTCTGTTAAAAGAACTTTAGTTCTCACAAGATAATCGTCAATTAGATGAGAAAAATAAATTGAACTATTATGTTAGAACAGTGCGGGTAGAAGAATAAAAAACAAAATAGAATCATGATTATTGTCAACAAAATTGTAACGAGTTCACTGCATTCTTAAGATAAGGCCATGGCACAAGTTAAAAGATATAGCTGTTTTAAACGAAAGTAAACACAATATAATACAGTGTTTGTTAACGAATAATCACGGATATTACGGCTTTTTAGCAGGTTTTCTGTGATGCACGCCTTCAGCGTGAAGTGCACGGCGAACAGTATCCATCGAGGTGTCATTAATTCCGCAAAATGTCTTGTTGGTGCGAAACCATTCGTTTCGTATACGTCCACCATATCGTCGGCCCAGTGGTCAAGTAGCCAATCTGCCATTTTGGCGTTTTTGAGTTATGTCAATAATAATGTATTTTTTTAATGCATATTGTGGCAAAATATGGTAAACATAATATTAAAATTGTGCAAGATATGGACAATCTTCCTGGTGCCAAAGTGCAAATCCATACAATGTGTGCAATAGTAAACTATCATATGAGACGATAGGTTAGTTGACCAAGTCAGGCAATTTTCGTTTTTCAAAAATATCACAATGTATGACTAGCCTAAGTGGCAAATTGAACACTTTACCTTTGTACAAATTTATTGTAATGCTAAAATTCATGGTGATCAACTAGCCTAAGTGGCAGAATGAATACTTTACCTTGGTACAAATTTATTGCAATGTTAAAATTCACAGTGATCAACTAGCTTAAGTGGCAGAATGAATACTTTACCTTGGTACAAATTTATTGCAATGCTAAAATTCACAGTGATCAACCAGCCTAAGAAGCAGATTAAATGCTTTTTGTTCGTTAAACAGTTAGTAATTTTTTCTCACTCTGATCTAGTAACATTACTGACCCACTAAATAATAATAATAGTAATTTATATTTTTAAATGTTTTATATTATTTTTTGTAAGGAATAATCACAATCAAAATTATTCTTCAATAATTATTATTAGTAAACATAATTATTATCATACATTCCTTTATTTACTCATTATTAATTCATTAATTATTTGAAATTTACAGTAGGTATTTGGTTTTAATTAAAATTTTTGCCTTTTTTGACATGTTTTTTTTGACATTTCTTAAATTAATTTCGTCGTTTTTAATCAACTGTAGGTATTTGTTAGTTAGTAAAATCCTTAGTCAAAGTCACAACGACACGTCATACAGCATTTTCTTAAAACTAGTCTAATAACCCGCCCCTCACTGTTCCCGGCGCAAAGGTGCCCATAACGCTTGCTGCATTGCCACGTTGGATGGCAATGGCTAACCTTTGCACCAAGAACGAGCCGGAGCGGGAGTCACCCGTTTTGTCACGGAGTTTGTGCCCTATCTCACGAATGAGCCTCTTGGCCTCAGTGCCCCAACCACCCATTGTCTCAACAGTAATGGGCACAAAATGGTACCGGCCCTCCAACGGTGCGTACTTCACCCTCTTCTTCTCAGCGGCGTCTTCCGCCGCTGCTGACGGCGAGAGGACGGTGCGACCAAGGTGGCTGGCGGCAACAGTGCTGACGCAAGTTGCGTCCCATATTAAGCACTTGCCGTTTTTCCAAGGCACCAGGGTCAGTCCATCCGGCCTTCTGCCGTCAGTCCTACACAGACCCGGAGGTTCCAGCACGCAGGGGACATGTGCCGAAACCAATGCCCTCCGCACAATATCGTTGAGCGCATGGTGACGCGGGAACCTCCCCGAGCAACGACGGCAACTTAAAGCGTGATTGCCATCGGCCTCCACCATGGAACCGCAGGTGCATCTGTGGGGTTCACACACCTTGCAGCCCAGGCGAAGGGCCACCGCCACCCGCAAAGAGTCGTCATCAAGCAACGTGCCCAGGTGAGGCGAAGGAAGCGCGTGCAACCATGCCCCCGATTCCGGCTGCGACACAGCCCTGAGTCTGGCTAAATCAGCTCCCGAGGAACCCACCAACATCCGTTCCTGGATCAGCCTAGACGTGACGTCGTCCCACGCGCGCTGAACATGTGTTGCTTCAGGACCCGCTGCCCCCATGCTGAGAACGGACCAAGCGGACCCGGCATCCAACATAAACGGTATTTTTGCCCTGTCACCATTGAAATCTAAAATTACAGAGACGAGGTCAGCCACCCCATGTGTCGACGCCAAGAAAGCCGGCAGGCCCACATCCCGTACGCACCGCACCCCAAGACCCCCGTACCGGACAGGAAGAGTCGCCTGCCCCCACTGCACATCATTAAAGGGGACATTCAGGATCGACTCAACCGTTTCAGAGCACAATCATAAGAACATACTTCCTCAGGACATAGCCAGGTAGGGGCGGTCCGTAAGAGATACGTTACCTTGGGTAAGGCAAAACACATACGCAACAACAAAATCGCAACGTGCGCGGAGAGATCCTTGAGACGCTCCCGTGCAGCAAGGAGAAGCTGCTTACGGGAGGAAATGGCCTCTGGCACTCCGTCAAGAAAAATGGGAGATCCCAAAAGGGAAAAAGAAAGGGGAGAAAGTTCCTTGAGGCCAGGTAAATGAGAAAATTAAAGATAATTATATTCATATTGAATATATTTTTAATTACACAATGTTGAATAATTAAAAATAAATTCATATTGAATATATTTTTAATTATTCCTAGAGTATTTAAAAGATGAATAAAGAGATAATAAATAATAATAATATCTTGGGACAACTCACACATGGCCATCTGATCCCAAAATAAGCAGAGCTTTTTTTATTTTTTTATTTCGAAGAACGTTTTACATTTAATTTTCTCTCAATTTCTTGTTCTAAAATAAATATTTTTTTCACAAATGTTTCGTTTTATTTTCTGTGTCATACAATAAACCACTTACTATTTTATACTACCAACCTAAATATCTACAAATTCCTGTAAAAATCATGAATATTGTCACTGTTGTAGTGCTGTTTGGCCACTTACCATCATTCAGCTCATTTTATATAGTAAATAATATCCATGGTAAACTAGACTAATTACCACATAGGCTACTTTAAAGCAAAAGAATACATTATTGAAATCTAAAGTGACCACGGTAAAGTCGCCAATCTGCTTTATTTACAAAAATTTAAAATTTCAGATAGATACGTTAAGATTTCGATTTACAGGACAAATTTCAATCTTTTTTTTGCTCTCCTGAAAAAAGCGGTTTTTGCAGATTAGCTGCTTGACCACTGGACCGACGATATGTCGTCGCTGCGCCTCGCTAATAAGCTTCGGTCTCCCACTTCTCTTTCGACTAGCAAGGCTACCTTCTTCCTCATATCTTTTTATCCAAAGACTTACAGTATTTTTCTAAAACAAAAAAAATATATATTAGGCAGCTATACCTACTTGACTTCATTTTCATTAAATAAAATGTTAATAATCATAATTATTGAATATAATTTTAAAATAAAAATGCATTTATAAATCCAATAACCAATTTATAAAGTTACAATTCATTAATAGCTATTATACTCACATTCAGTCCAGTTTCTTCAGATATTTGTGTTTTATTAAGACCACTTTTATGCAGCCCAATGATAGTCGCCCTCACTTCAATACTAATATTAGCCTGCATTTTGCGAATATTACAATACTGTTAACCACACGTCACTAACCAACAACTACAACCAAACGACATTTCATTTCGGTCAAGTCAAAACTCATGTCTACCTCGCAGAAATCAAATTCTTTATTTAGTTTTTTTGTGATCTACCTTTCTAACTCTAAGAAATGTGTGAACAAGTTAAAGAATAATTTAATATATGTAATGCTAATCGATAACTTCCAATCGGGTAAGAACTCACAAAAAGTCAACAATTGCGTGGGATTTGAACTTGCGGCACACTGATTTGCGCTTCAATCTGTGTGCTCTATACCACTGGGCCATCTTGACTTATGCTAAGTTGATGAAATTGTGAATTTCAATCATTTCTTGGCGAAAACTTGAAAATAGAAGGTCGTAAGTCAAACTAAACGTCAAACTAATACGTTTTGAGAATTCTTATCGACTTTTGCAAGTGATAGTACATACGAGTACCTAATACAAAAACAAAAAAGATTTATCGAAATGAACTCCGTCCTAAACGGGTGTCGATAAGACACCTCTCAATTTTTCTAATTACTGAGTCTGTTCTGAATAAATATGATATTCCCCTATTGAGACGAATCAAACGACACCTGCTAAGTCATCATAATCCGTTAAGCCGTTTGGGCAGAAGAGCGTTTTATAGAAACGGACAATGTATACATGAACAGTGTTGTTAATACAGAATTAGTGTTACAAATTGTCAAGCACGCGTTATCTACTGTGATTGGTTGAATGAATTTTCAACAGTCAATCACAGCAGATAACGCGTGCTTGACAATTTGTCACATTAATTCTGCGATAATTTTGAGGTGGGAAACTGAGGGTAAATCAATGAGCCCATACACGCCAATATATTAAAAAGTAAAAGTGTGCTATTAAAAAGTTATTTTATGATGCAGTTGATTGAAAATCGAAGTAAAATACTGCACTTTAAACTTTACCCACCCACGAATATAAATTACGTGTTTATACAATGTTCATTGAAGTCATATTAAATTTGGAACATTACGTTGTAAATGTAGATAAACGCAATTTTCGTCATACGTCACTTTGCTTCATACATTTAACAGGCGCAGGGACTTTTAAACTCTTGGCTAGTTTACAGAAAGAATAACCTGTTATTCTTTCTGTAAACTAGGCTTTCAAAATAAGCAATTAATAAGCAATCTTTCCTCTCATTGAAATTACAGTAATTCCACATAGTTACTAATCTACAGAGATTGACCAGCCAATCTGACATCAGAATGGTCGGTCAATCTTAACCCTTAATTTGAATTTGTACGGTGGGGCGGACGCCAACTTAAAAAAAAAATGGGGTCGTCGTAAGCGTTCTTTTTATTTTATTCCTGAATAGTATTATTTTTTCATAACATCTCAAAAAGTTAGTAGAAAGTGAATTTTGACGTTTGCAAACACTGAATCTGTCAGTCGCGAACAAAATGTCGGCGAAGAGGCGGTCATCTGTTTTCGACAAGGTAATTTAATTATTTTTTCAGTGTTTTGCTGCTAAAAGCTCATTGTTTTTTCCAATTCGTTTTAAAATATACGTGTATGATAATGTTTAGCTAAAGTTCATAACATTTTATACGTGTTTTGGTGTTTTTTTACTCGCTTGACACCTTTGTCCGGCACAGCGAACATTGCCAATTAATCATTGATATTCATAAATACAACTTTGTCCGCTGTGGCGGACATCGTCAAATTTGGTTTGATTTGCGGTTACGGGTTTTCTTGTTTTTAATTTGTCTGCAGCATGCGCGTGCGTCAAGAATATTGGCTTTATGCCCTAAAGAACACGCTTCCTCAGACGCAAGTGAGAAATTTGATACAGATTCTTATGAAAATTTATTAGGTAGCTGAAAACCGCTGTGCTAAACAGACCAAAAAGACAGCTCCTAAAGTTGGTAAGCCTCATGTAAAACGCTCTTCTAGCCCTGTAAAATACGATAATTTGGGTCATTTCCCAGATACGATGGAGGAAGGACGTTGCAGGTATTGTCAAAAAAAAATAGTTGTATTCTGCATAAAGTGTCAAACGCGCCTTTGCTTTGTAACGGGCAAAAATGCAAGAAATTGTTTTTTAGATTTCCATACCAAATGATTGTTTTATATTATACTCCATTTGTTTAGGTAGTTAACTAAATGGAAACAATCTTAACATGTCTTTTATCTAAAAAAATGTCTAAAAATTGAATCTAAAAATGTTTACAATTAGGTATTTACTTAAACCGATGTTAGGTAAGTAACTAAATTTAAATAATATTTGTTGGTCTTTTATACGATTTATTTTATATAAAAAGACATATCAAGATTGTTTACCTTTAGTTAACTACCTAAACAAATGGAGTATAGATCTTAATTTTAAGCATAATTACTTAATTTTTCTTGCCAAAAAAATAATTCCGAGGTGTTATATTGTTAATATTATGAAAACTCTAAATAAAATTTGTATGAAATGAAGCTTTTTTTATTTTATCCCCTATTTATCAATGTCCGCCACGGCGAACATCCAAATCTACTCGTTATTTGTACGTCTTTGACAGTGTCCGCTGTGACGGACACGAATTTTCCCAACTCTGGGAAATGCAGGATTTTTTTTCATATTTTTTTTAAGTTCTTAGCATACCCTTAATGCCTTACATTCATCAAACTTATGTATTTCCAACAACGACGATATAACCACTTGACGGCGCATACAGTGCCCTGACGCTCGAAAACTATTAGTATTTTGTCGCCTATGTAAAGGCTTCGGTACTAGTAACCATTTTAGTTGTGTCCAGTTATTAGACCTGTATGCACGCTAAATAAATACACATTGTTTTTATCTTTTTATTGCAATTATAACGCATCAAAATGCCCTCATGCGCGGTAAAGGGGTATGGGAAACATGCCAAGACATCTAGTTACAAAAAGGATGGCATAACTTTTCATCGATAAGTAAACAGTACGAAAATTATTTTTAATTTAATCGTATTATGAGACACCGCAGGGATCTAGTTAAAATGGTGGATGGGGTAAACGAGCACACTTTTGAGACCCGCGTTGATGTCTTTTTGAAAAGTCTCGCTTTTTCACTAGACAATTCTAATGCTTCTATCCCTTTCTCTCCCTTTGTATTTTTATCGCAAATATCTGTGCTGTTACTTTTAATAGCTGAAGTCGATATCGATAATAATAAAATTAAACTTAATAAAAAATGTATTAAAAAAATATCTGTCTACTTTTAACCGAATTAAAAAAGGAGGGGGTTCTCAGTTCGTCGATTTTTTTCTTATGTATTATGTTGCCGGATTACTCGTAGACGGCTTGACCGATTTGAAAAAATACTTTTTGTTTCTCTATGTCCCCGACATACATATTTATTTTTGTAATTGATTGATTTTGACTAAATAATATTTATATGATTTTAATTGAGTATTTTTAATAATGTTAAAATCCATTTTATCGATATCGACAATTTTCCCTTAATCGAGTTGATCAACCCTAACGATAGCCATACCTACGCAACTTACTTTGAACTGACCAATTGCAGCCGCGCGTTCTTCCTCGTCCCCCGGCCCGCGGTAGTGAGTCGTGTGCTTAGAAGAAATCGGCCTATAAGCTCTCTAGTGGTTATATTCTCTTTGATTTCCAACTTTTATGTCTGTGCCAAATTAAGGGTTAAATGTTTTAAAGTTTTAATTCTCAAAAATTATGGAATAAGAATTCTCTTATCATGGTAATCAAATATAAGCAATTGATAAGTAATTTTAGGTGGAGTAGTGACAGGGTTACAAACGTAAGTACCCAGTGCAATGAGGAATTGAAGAGTGCTTTGGAGTGTGCTATTCGGCAATATCGCTACATGCCACCCGAACTTAGGCAACGATTACCTCGTTTGCCCATGCACAACAAAAATAGGGCCCTGGTGGTTGTTCTGGATTCGCAGTTGTCAAACTATTTTGATGACTGCGAAGACCTCACTGATACACATTCGATCATGTACTGCGCGGCTGTAGCGGCGTGTCGTGTAGCCCACGTCAAATTTGCAGATGACAGAGCTACACGACCGAAGCCAGCCGTACCGGCTTCGAACGTCGCACAGTGGTGCAGGTAGTACGGGCATGCGGAAAATATTATTTTTAAATGAAAAGACGTTGCGTTTCTTCATAATACTTTATTAAAATGATATAATGGATGTACCAGTTTACAAAGAGAAAGATATAACACGTATTTTTTTTTATTAACCTTTTCACCGCCACGCCATATCGGTATTCCTATGCCCTGTACGCCAAGCCCGAAAATCTTAATTAAATACCTACAAAAAAATAGGGATTTCAACATTATATCGATACCCATTATTATTATTTTTTTTATCAATACTTGCCAGATAAATGGTCGATCATTAATATGTTAAAAAGAACATTCCAATATTAAATATTTTACAACGTTCCACTCAAGTAGTTCCGAAGTTGTTAATAACATAAAAACAATGATTAAGACACACAACAGTTAAAATGAAAATAACTCTAGGTACAGCACTATTCTCAGTACTGATGTACCTCACTGTCGGGAATAGCCGACATTGGCGCCGTCGACGAGTCTTTTATAAGACATCGTTGCATGTACATTAGAGTTGTACCATAGTGTCATACAGTTTATCGATGTTAGTATCTAATTAAATTCAAAGGCCACAGTAGTTTGTTTTTATTATTCTTGAAATTTACACTTATTGCAACAATTTGGGTTGTTAATGGATTG
The DNA here is from genome assembly GCA_947562075.1 of Orthosia gracilis. Taxonomy (NCBI): domain Eukaryota; kingdom Metazoa; phylum Arthropoda; class Insecta; order Lepidoptera; family Noctuidae; genus Orthosia; species Orthosia gracilis. The sequence continues at coordinate 71,956,091 of OX387264.1, read as the reverse complement.
AATGCAAATAAAACTATTTATTTACCAATCATTTAGTTTAATTATTGAGTTATATTATTAATAATTACTTTGAGATCATATTACTTACATGTCACTTATGAATAATATTATCACGTGATATTATTACATAGCAACAATTTTTATAACAGGAACTTTCTAATATTCTCACTAATGTTTCAGTTTTTAATATAGTAAAACTACTTTTTTCTCAGTGCTTACAATCGTTTATATTTTGTTAGAACAATAAAAACTGTAATGACAAATATTACAATACCTTAAGTTACCTAAATTAATTTAAGAATATAATATACGTCAACATGATACTACATCACTAGCAGTCGGCTCTGCACGACATTGGCGTCATGGGACTTACTTTTTTAACCATAAATTATTTTACTTTTTATCATCAAATATTTAAATGAGGAATATGCATTTTTGTTTACTGTATGCAACTAAATAATGTTTAGACATTCAGCTTTCAAGGTGTATCAATAAAATACATAAAAGTAATGATTTAATAGGTTTATTTTGTATTTTTCTGCGACCTGTTTTTTGTCGAGTATAGCCGTCGTTGGCGCACAGGGCACGCTTGCTCATGTCGGCTATAGCCGACATTGGCGTTCAAAAGGTTAACATGAAAATATTCATCAAATTTTTTCACATGAATTTCATATAATTAAATCAGCATTTTTAAATAAATAAATATTAATAAACTAAATATTAAATAGAGAAGACATTGATTGAGAGATGGGTGCTATCCACTAATAAAGCTTTGGCATCATCGTGAAGAGGATAGTATTTTTTATTCGGTACTGCACGTAAACTGTTGATAAGGGGATCTGAGGTAGCTAAGAGCATATTCATAACATCTTCATTACATGATAGACGAGAACATTTTCTTGAATGACCTAACCTATAATTGCGGTAATCTTTATTTCGCGCTTCTTGAGCTTCCTCAGATAACATCCCAATAGGTAAGGCAGCAACACTTATTATTTCTTTGCCATGCAGCAAGATTTTATGCACAGTATTTGGCATATTATACCAGCTGTACAGGCTTACGTATAGTTCAGCAGTCTCGTAACAATAACTACCAAACTTATCCGAATCAACTAATGCACTAGAATTAATTGTTTGCAATATTATACCAAACCGATGAATAAGTTCTTTATCGACTCTTGTGACTTCAGCTACAATGTCTGCATTATTGAAAAATCTTCTAGACGTATTTCCATCGTTAGATGTTCCCATTCCTTGCTTTACAAAATCCACTTTTAGACCTAAACGTTGAAACAGCTCACTTTGGATTCTTTTCTTCTCTTCATCTTTTTGTTGTTTGGTAGTTGCGTTCGTTCTCCAACTGGTAAATGACATATTGTACGCAATATGTAATATGCATTCCATAAATTTAATCCGTGCGTGAAGCGGGGATAAACCGACCTTGAGAGCCTCCGTATCCACAGTTTTATTTCGCACTTGGTCAAGGTTATTCATTTCTGATGGCTTTGACTTGCATATAAAACACACTGCACATGATGATGTGTCCGTAACTGTCTACGCTATTTTGCCATCTATCATTGTGAACACAAGTTTATGGTAGACTTTGTAAGTCTTTTCCTTTAAACTAATAACAGTTTCATTTAAGTTTGCTATTTCAGACTCCATTCTAGCAATTTCATTTTTCGTAGATTCTGTAGTTTCTTTTTGAAATTGGAATTGTACCGGGCGACAACACCTTGTAGAAGGAGTTGCATTTGTCCAATACACAACAGATTTATTTTCCTTTTCATACAGACGCAGTGGAACTAATGATGTCAAAAACATATGAATCTGACACATTTTCGTCGATAAATGACTGTTTGTACTCAGCATGACCTGATGATCCGTCACATCCCCACTTGTGTAAAAACGTTGAATTTACACTAATCTGTGTAAGTAATCTTCAGACATTACTTCAAATAATCTTCTGGTTGTGTGATCCAGTAATGACTGCAAACTTACACAAGCGTAGCTTTCCGTTACATCAATATCCGTGGGGTAGCATTGCCTTTTTACTTCAAGTACTTTATGATAATCGGGAAAAATATCACAACCAATACTTTTTGCTGCATTTCTCAGTACTTGATATTGATGTTTCGAAAGTGATGCATCAAGTAATAATGCCAACGCTTTTTCTGGAGTAAACTTGATAGTATCCGATGATTCTTCTTGTACGAGTACCTTAGAGGCAGCTTTCTTAATCATTTCTTCAGGAACGCTTTCACACAATCTTTTAACTTTATATCGCTTTGTTCGATCGCAACATTCATCAAATGATTTTTCTGGTCGTCCTCTATGAGAGCGTTTTGATGGCCCTGGAACATTACTGTCACAATTCACCACATCAGTCTGCACCGAAGATGTCTCAACGGTAAAAATATTTTTCAGCCACTGTTCATTTTTTGCCATAAAAGCATTTTTATTTCTCGCTGCAGTTTGCCACTTTTTTGTAAATACGGGTAGAAAATTACGGCTTAACTTTTCATAAACTTGATTCCAAACACTTTCTGTAAGCTGTGGATACATAAGTTTTAAATTTTCGAGGCATTTATGTATCTCACGATTACTTGATATTATGATTTCCACTAAATCGGCATAGACAATAGTAAAGCTATCCATCACTATAATAACACTGTTATCGTAAGAGAAAATAATTGTAAGTGAAGTTAAAACTACCATTCAATGCTATTTATACTTACACGATATGATAAAATGTTAATTACCCTCATTAGAAACACTTATTAATATAATGCACTTTTTCTTAATTACAGAGCGTCATTAGTTAAGGACCTGGTATTTCCAAGATCGCAGGTTATCGCAGCCAAAACTAATGTATTCTTAATCTATAGGGTCTAATTAATCTCCGAAAGTATATTATTACGTATCGGTCGATAACGGAGATTAGTTATGATCTCATGATTGAAAACAAAAGGTTCCAAATGACCTTCTTCACTAAAAATGTAATAGCAAGTAATTATTCATTATATTATAACATTATGTTTACTATTTTATTAATACACACAATAAACTTATGACTAAACTAAAAATGAAAGTTGATAATTATAGTATTTTGGTTCTATTCATACTTGAAATAACAATATTTTTTGCACGAAATTTGTAAATTCTCGATCACCCTACTTTGGCATCATATAATTAAATACTGTATAATTATTTATCCGTATTAATTTTAGGACTTGTTTCTACTAACATTCTAGTATGTGTGTACCAAATTGTAGACATTTTAAACAAGGTTGAAACAAAGGACTTTTTTCCGCCCTTGTACCAATGTGCGTCGTGGGGTACTTCTTCAATATACATATTTCGAAAGTGCCAACACAACAGAGTTGACCTTTGAGACAAGACAATCGAACAACAATCTGTTTTTCAACAACAAAAAGAGCTAATAGTCATCATATCCAGGAATAGACATTTTAGAGAGCAACAATAATTTACAAATTAATTTTAAAGAAGATATCTGTGTAAAGACTTAGATACCTACTTTAAAATATACCACAGATATTTACTTTTTTGGAGTAATTAAAGAATTACTCCAAACAAGTGAAGACATTTGTTCTGTTTGCCAAACCGAAAAAAAAGTTAATAAAATCAAAAACCCGACTGCAAAGATGTAAACAAGAAGAAAATCATGCTGTACAGTCTGAGGATACATATTCGCGAGCTGGCTGACCAAAACTATAAATATCCTCCAGGTAAAGGTTATCTGTGAAATAATTTTCAATCCATATTGATACAATTCTCTCAGAGTACCAAAAGCTACTTTTTATTCCAGAAGATATGAGGTCTCCACAGGAACCGTGTCATATTAAGCTGTAAAAACTGTACAAAAAAGTTAAGCCAAGACAATGGAAAATTTCAATTGTAAAATACATAACATCGGTAAGTAAATTAGTTCTTTAATTATATGGGAAAAAAGTGGCACACTTGGGTTTTCATTCAGATGGAGGGACTTGCGTTCCTAGTTAGATTTATGTCTATGTGGTCAAGTCACGGGAAACAGCTAGTTGAGAATAATCAGATAGAATTGAAATAAACATCAATTGATTCTGTAAAGCCCAGGTTTTTGATCCATAGTTTTTCCAAATTTCGGCAAAAAAAACGGTCATCAATTGTTAGACTAAAAAATAACCAAATAATGAACTCTTGATCATATTTGACCATTTGTTAGATTAACAATTGATAAAAAAATGCATACCGAAATATAAAACTATTGGTTAACTACGAATAAAAAAACGGGCCAGTAAACTTATTGTAAAAGGTTATATAGCTTCTAAACTAGCTACAGCCATTTTGAAAGCACCCTCTCTCGTAGTATTGCCACCAATGAATCCAGTGCTGTGGCAGAATATGCAGCCCTCTATTCCTGCTTCTTCACTCAGTATTTCGTCTCTTACTCCCCACCAATTTTTATGTAGAGGTTTTCTGAAAATTATGGTACAGTTAATAAAACAGTTCTTTTCTAACATGAAGATGAGTGCTGTTTCTGCCATAGGAGCACTGACAGCCCACTATGCTGAGCCTGCGTGGAGGCAACGGCTTATGTGCTTAGAAACTGTCCTAATCGTCGCTGCATACAGGGGTAAGTACTTCAATAACAATGTTTTTTTTTTTTGCCCCTTTTTCAAATTTGAATTTCTTTCTGTATCGTGGGTGCGTTTACAAACATATAAACTCACAAATACAACAACCAGAGCTGGAACAACTATCTATAGGTCATACAAATATTTGTTCCGTGCGGGAATTGAACCCGCGACTCGCAGCGCAGCAGTCAATCGCTCAACCACTGCACCAACCGAGCCCCCAAAAAAATAACTTCAGTAACAACAGTTGCTGGCCTTTCTTGAGGAGCTGCGGTGAATCTTGTCAATTTACACTTACAATAACTAGTCAATATTATATTGAAAACATCTATTAAGGGTTATTTATTTATTATTATTTATTATATACTTTATTGTACACCACAAAATATATAACAAATAAAAAAAGAATAAAAAATGATGTTCATATTTTCATTTTGATTACTTGTCATCATAACTGAATTATAAGATGGAAAACCAGGAACAGTATGAGATACCACTCAGTCTGATAGCCAACAACCTACAAGGCAAAAAAATTAAATGGATACCTTAGCACAGTACCTATTTTTCTAAAGATATAACTTATTAATAATATAAAAGTAGGAAACTTACCTAGTAACAAAGCTGGTAGGATTAACTGGAACCGCTTGCACTCTCCATGAGTTTGGTTTATCATTAAACAGTACAAATTTAATTTCATGCCCAATGTTCATTTCTTCTTCTAAATCAAACAAGTGTTCTTTCCAAGGAAACCTCTCGGTAAACTGAACAATCTGTCCAGATTTGTGAATTTCGAATCTGTTTTCCAATGCGGACCTAACATACTCCCTTGCAGGAAGCCACACAGATATGAAATAGTTGACAGTGTAAAGAAACTCTTCACTTACAAGTGCCATTGCTTTCTCAAACACCTTATCTAAATTGATATCTTGATTTGAGTTCCATTCTGGGTTTAATCGTCCAACTCTACTGCTCAAATTTGTGCGTATTTTGTATCTTGGTTCTTCTCCAGCTATGGGAACGCCATTGTCTATAGCATCAATTTCTTCAATGAAGTTTTGGTAGACTTTCTTGTAAATTACAGTAAGATCTAGAGGGTTGAGAGAAACATTTTTTGGGACGAGCTGCTGTATGACTTCTTCACCATAGTAAGTGTAGATGAGACCCGCAGAACTTAATCTGAGGAAAAAAATAATTAAAGTTATGAAAATGTCTATAAATCATTTATACCTGTGTAATGATATGATACAAAAAACAAAAGAAGAAAAATACCAAAAAACAAAAGAAAATTTGTCACAAAGCAAAAAACATCTTATTGCAGATATGAAATTATTTTTCCTTTGAAAGTATATTTATATTCAAGGGACCTCAATATTACATCACTAAAACCAAAAAATCATCACAACAGATGTTATAAATGAAATCAATTGTAGTATTACTCCAAAATGCTCAAAATATTTAACATTGAAAATTAATTTTATTTCAAATCAATATGGTTAATCTGACAAATTAAGTTTGCTAGTATACGTACCCTTTATGTTGCAAACATTTTAATATGTAAATCTCTATTGGAAATAAGAAAAATACTTACTTAATTTTAAACTTGTCCCCAATTTCTGGTTTCAATGAACTCAGGGTTTCATTAAACTCCCTCTGATGATGATCATAGCGCTTCTCCTCATGGTCAAAGACTGCTCCAACATCAACTACAATGTCACATTCGTTGAGCTTGGCTGCATCCCGGGTTCTAACAATGACAGCATCTTTGTATTGGGGTAGAAGCTTGAGCATGTAGCATGCAAGGACTTCATCACAGTGAAAGACACCATCGTGAGTTCCGATCTGAAATAAAAAAAAAATGTTCTGGCTCACTGATGTTATTCAACGAATAAAGTCACATACCCACACCTAAGGCATAGCCCTAAGTTAACCAATTACCAAGAAAATGTTCAAATGCCACCACATATGGGACTTTAAAAAATAAACTGTAAACAATTTTGAGAAGCAGATTCTTCACTGGAAGAATGGATCTCAGCAGTCAATATCCGCACAAAAAATCTGCTCAAGGTTTACAACTAGGGTTGAGGGTTTTGGTTCAGATGATCAGGATTTGTCTGGGTCGCCTGACTTTTTAAAGGATCTCCAAAATCCTGACAAAACTCAAAATGTGCAGACAAACAAATTCTCGGATAGTTCTTTCTATCAGATTATTTGTGTTATCAATTCAGGGCTGTAAGCAATGCTTACTATGAAAGGATGTTTAGTTTGCTATACAACAGATTGCAAGATAAAAAACTAAATTCAATAAATCTGCCTAGCTTTTTCTTAACTAAGTTACTGGTTACAGCTGAGTACCAGTATTTTAAATGAAGCAACCGATTGTCTGACCTCAGCAACCCAGTAACTAAAAATCCCTTTGAGGACTGGAGACAGATTTTGTGGCTAGCGATTACCTCAGAGACTGTCAAAGATATACAAATGACAGCCTGAACCAACGGCTTAACGTGCTTTCCAGGCACGGGGGAGTGTCAGTAAGCCAAAGAGTACATTATATAGCAGTAAGCTTTGCCTAACCTTGAAGATTGATCGTGCAGCTGTCAGCCATGAGCTCCTACCACACAAGACTCGTAAATCGTATTTTACCTGCTCAAAAACACTACAACCTACAAATAAAAAATAAAAAAGAATGGACGTATAAACCGCCTTTTCTGGGGAAAAGGCGATTTGACCATCTCGTACTCATTTCACTTAGTAGGTACACACAAAACCTCAAAATAACACTGTTTTGAACGACATACTGGTTAGATAGGTTATGAAAATCACAAGCAGATTAAAACTAAAACCCCACCTTCATATTTCTTGAATGAAAGAAGAAACGTGGAGCTACAAATTTGCTGTGCAAGGAACGATTATAAACTATACCACTAACGGTACATAAAACTTTTCTAAACATTTAATTGTAAAGTCTAAAAAGACGCATGTACTTACAATAATACAATTTAACGTTCAAACTGAACACCGCCAAGGTTTTCCCAAGCTTTTTTTTACGTTGCAACGCCAAGCCAATGAAAGAAACGAAGCCTCTGCTGACTGCAGCCAAGTGACGAGGGTTGCCAATACCTACGATCTAAATTACACGCTTTATTATTTATCAATTTGGTGGCGAAAAAAAAACTCAATTCTTGGTTTCCCCACAAATTATCATCAAAGAAGAATGATTTTAATATTAATCAATAACATTTACTTTTACACTTACGTGCATTTAAAAAATATATTTAATTTAATAAAAAAACTGGCATTGGTAATGTCAAGCAAGAGTACTTGATATTATTATCAATGCAATACTGGATTGCTCTTATTTTTTATAATATTTTATTTAAGGGATTAATTTTTAAAATTGGTCCTCGTTTTTTGATACCTTCTTTTGTAACGATTAGTGTTTCTACAGTATTAGTATACAGGCGATTATGATTGTATATTTAAATTCTTTAGAACGCTGAAATTTCGTTCACCAGATGTATTAGAGAGTAAAATAGAACGAGCAAGAAGCATAATGCCAATTTAACATTTTGTAACATGTTGTCAACAGCCTGAAATTCCCCACACTTAGGGGAATCCTCACAAACTGGAAATCCCGCTTGTGACGGCCAAGTCCATAGACACAGCAACATTTATTTTTTTAAAAGCCCAACGCGAAAACATTGTGTAGGACAGTGACGGTTTTAATAATCGACTAATATTATTATAACTTCTGGATTCGGCTATAGTTCTCGCCAAACTTTTAGCCGCCCTGAAGTTGGCTACAATGGCTGCGCAGTATTAAATCTCATATAAAACCAGCACCACGCTGTCCTTTGCCCATCGGAAAGCCAACTTCAGGGCGGCCAAGAAGTTTGGAGAAAACTATAACCTGCCGTAAGCCACGAACAGACAAGATGGAACCATCGATTTTGGGTTGGGCTCATTGGATGTGTATTGACAAGTGATAAATAACGTTATAATAAAGAACTGGTTCAACGGTTGAATATATTATTACAGTCCTGATTGATAGAAGTAGGACATCTCAAATTTACGGTTTTCAGTTGTCAGTTTAAAATATAGATAGCGCTACTGACAGCTTTTCCTGTGCTCATTCTGAATTAATTTATTACCAATTACTAACAGATGGCGCTACTAGTTGCAATAAAACTTGATTACTTTGTGAAATGTTTATTGTGCGAACTACCTAATTTGACGATACCGGTGGTGTCTTAAAGCAAATTGTTTATAACTCTTAATGCGCAGATACCCCTCAGTAGCTGATTTTAATATGAGAATCACGTCTAAACGGCTAGTCGTAGTTTTTTGGCAAAAAAAATATGTTACATTAAACCATTTTCGTATAAACATTGATCTTAGAAAAATTTGAGTTTTATTCGTTTAACATAGTGTAATTTATTTGTAAAGTAGTGTCTAACACGGACCAAAAAAACGACATTCGCACCAATACCGCCGGGTGCATTTTAAAGAATTTGTCACCACCTATAAAGGCAATTTAATTACCTACCTTTCGATCTGATGCTTTTTTTTAAGTCATAGAATAATAAGAAAAGTACAGAAAATACAAAATGAATGAGCATTTTCTTTCAACGCAATAAATAATATTAGTAGATATATATAAATAAATTTAACTATAAATTATATAAATAATAATATAGATATATATATATATATATATATTTATATGTTCATAGGCTCGCGTTTGACCACTATCTCACCTGATGGTAAGCGATGATGTGGTCGACGATGAAGCACGCTTGCCTAGAAGTAACCTATTCACTCTCGACTTAAAGACCCCTAGATTGTAGCTATCGGGAAACACAGACTCCGGCAGGCAATTCCACTCCTTAGCTGTACGCATAATGAAAGTGTCCCCAAAACGTTTTGTGCGTATGGGTGGGATGTCCACCATGTACCGATGACGCATCGCCGTGCGTCTGGTTGTTCGATGATGGAACGGGCTGGGCGGAATTAAATCATGCGATTCCATCGCACACTCCCCGAAATGTAACCGATAAAAAACCGACAAGTTGGCAACTCGGCGACGATGTTCAAGGCTCTGGAGCTTTGATTTGACCAGTGCTTCATTGTCGATGAGTCTCTTGGCCCGCTTATCGATCGACTCTAGTGCATCAAGCTGGTATTTGGCAGATCCGTCCCAGAGATGAGAACAGTACTCCATGCACGATCGAACTTGCGCTTGATACAAGTTGAGCAGCTGTTCCGGCGTGAAGTTCCTTCTCACCTTCGCAAGTATCCCCAACTTTTTGGAACGTTTTTGCTTTTTATGAACGTAGTTCTTTGTATGTATTATTATTTTATATTTAATTAGTATCTTACTGTAAAATTGTACACTGGATTACTGCCCTCAATTATTTTGATCTCTATCACTCAAAGGTGAAGTGTGGAAGAAAACTCAATTTTGGAGTTAAGTTCGCCTTTGTACATGAATATTGATTTCACTTTATGTAATATATCAATAAAGAATTAAGAATTTTGTGTGAAAGGAGTACGCGTTTTGTTTCCTCAAGGTCGTCGTCGTCTTAAACCTTTTTTTGAAGGCAACCATCAAAAGTAGCCTGGACTTTTGGGGAAAAGAGCAGGGAGTTTGGGCTTTTTATCTTACTAAAACCACCCCGGGGATCACCATCAGCACATGGGTCCAGTGACCTCTAAAAGACCACCCGGAACCCCGTCTGTGTGTTATACTTACTTAACCTTTTAACCTGGTGCCTCGGATATTCGTGTAGATACCTACCAATTCTTTATTGTAGGTAGATATGTTAAGGACCAAGTGATTAATACGGAATTATTCATAATGCCAGGGCAATTTTGAAAACGCTCAATATGAGTAGGCAATATGATAAAAACTATTGAAATAATTAAATTCTGAACAATCCATTGCTCATTAGGCCGGTTAATAAAAAAATGTGTTTTTTTAATGATTTTAATGTTGACATTGGTTTTAATAAACAACACAGAAAACACTTTTTTTAAAAGAGTAAGTGTGGAGTTTCTTGCCCGTTCTTCTACATAACATGCTGTTTTGCCGAATGGACGGTAGGATCAATTATAATCCCTAACTTACGTGAAGTTGGCAAGAGTCGTTAGATGCGCTGAAGTCGTTTTTTAGGTCTCTTTGGTAGTGATGCGGGGCTCGTCGAACGTTCCGAGCGCGCGATTGGTTGATCTGTTGCCACAAGGATCGACTGACCAATCGCATCGCGTCCAGGTTCCGTTCGCTGTATGCGGTGGCTGGTCAGTTCGCGCAGTATGCGCAATCTTATCCCCACTACGCCAAAAGCTTGCCAACTTACATGCCGGGGACTATATTATTACTTTGAAGTGGCGCTTAATGCTCATTGAATAATGAAATTTTGATTTTGAATATAGATAAGGTAAGTACGATTACTATTTAAGCAAAACAGTCGACGGGGCTCCTATTTCTGTCTGCTGGGTCTTACATAAAGGAGATGACGGGAGCTGAGTTCGCTCACTTGAGCTCCCGTCAGCTCCGTCGAACCTAACTTATCCGTGTCGGCGTGCCCTAAGCTCTCGAGCTCGCTTCGCTCGCTCTTGAATTAATTCATTGACTTTAATTTTCGGATTCCCCAACCGTTACGTAGTAATATTCATAATCACCAGACAATGTGATAAATATAGAAGTTTAAATCGGTATTCGTTACATTGCCCGATTTGACTTGACTAGATTCATAATCCTCGGACATTATACATAGTGCCCTGATTAATCAAGGCACTATGTATAATGTCCGGGTCCATGACAGATACATACAAAATCAGCCAAGTGCGAATTGGTTCGTGGAGAAGATTCCATGCGGTGAATATTTTGTCTACAACTAGCTGACCCCCGGGGCTTCGCTCCCGTCAATTGGCTACTTACCTACCTACACTACCTACCCTACCCTACCTACCTTACCCTACCTACCCTACCCTACCTACCCTACCCTACCTACCCTACCCTACCTACCCTACCCTACCTACCCCACCCTACCTACCCTACCCTACCTGCCCTACCCTACCTACCCTACCTTACCTACCCTACCCTATCTACCCTACCCTACCTAGCCTACCTACCCTACCCTACCTACCCTACCTACCCTACCTACCCTACCTACCCTACCTACCCTACCTACCCTACCTACCCTACCTACCCTACCTACCCTACCTACCCTACCTACCCTACCTACCCTACCTACCCTACCTACCCTACCTACCCTACCTACCCTACCTGCCCTAACTACCCTACCTACCCTACCTACCCTACCTACCCTACCTACCCTACCTACCCTACCTACCCTACCTACCCTACCTACCCTACCTACCCTACCTCCCTACCTACCCTACCTACCCTACCTACCCTACCATACCTCCCCACCCTACCTACCCTACCCTACCTACCCTATCCTACCTACCCTACCCTACTTACACTACCCTACCTATCCTAACCTACCTACCCTACCCTACCTACCGTACCCTACCTACCCTACCCTACCTACCCTACCCTACCTACCCTACACTACCTGCCCTACCCTGCCTACCCTACCCTACCTACACTAGCCTACCTACCCTACCTACCCTACTCTACCCTACCTACCCTAACCTACCTACCCTACCCTACCTACCCTACCCTACCTACCCTACCGACCCTACCTACCCTACCTAACCTACCTACCCTACCTACCCTACCCTCCCTACCTACCCTACCTACACTATCTACCCTACCTACCCTAGCTACCCTACCCTACCTACTCTACCTACCCTACCCTACCCTAACTACCCTGCCTACCCTACCCTACCTACCCTACCCTACCTACCCTACCCTACCTACCCTACCCTACCTACCCTACCCTACCTACCCTACCCTACCTACCCTACCTACCCTACCCTACCTACAATTTTATGTTTACCAAGAACACACTCAACAGTGTATTTAATTACAAAAAATACAACCGACTTCCAAATAAAACACTACAAAGTAAAAATACCTTCAATTCGGAAGTCGGTGTTCCTGTTTTCGTTTCATTAGTTTTTGACACCGACTTCCAAATGAAAAGAAAAAAAAAATGAATATGTTTATTTACTCAAAAAGTCTTACAATATTAGTTGGGGCCCTAGATCCCACACTAGGATTCCCTGTGTTGTGGGATCTAGGCTCTGCGTACTGTGTACAGAATTAACTTATAATATAGGTAACCAACATAGTATGACACACTAACATATACATTTTATTTTTATTCCTAATAGAAAAGATAATTGGATAGTATAACTATTATCAAAGAAAGTGGGTATTCAACAAAATAGTTACTCTGAGTTATGTTTATATTATGTTGTGTAGTGCCTTAGTGTTTCATCTCATGTGTTAGTGTGTGGGGGGTGTATGTGTGTGTGTGTGTGGAGTGTATGTGTGTGTGGGGGGGGAGTGTATATGTGTGTGTGCGGGGGGTGTATGTGTGTTTTATGTGTGTATGGGAGGGGTACGTGTGTGGGGGGGTGTGGAGGGGGGGAGGCAGATAGCGAGAGTCGAGAAAACAATGCGTGCGAGTGTGAGCATTATATGTGAATGGTATAGATATGTCTGATCTAAGTGTGTGATGTGTATACAAAGTGTATCCAAGTCAAGCAGGTTCCATACTTGTTCCTAATTTGTATGAAATTATCTTCGGTACTAGTTTTTGTGTAAATGTTATTGGATAATTTTTAGAAAGTCTTCTGTCATGTTGTCAAATAAAAACAATACAAAAAACTACACTACAAAAAAGGTTTCGAGTTAAAAAACATTTTAAAAAATGCATTCGAATTGATAACCTCCTCCTTTTTGCGAAGCCGGATAAAAAATACAACACAACAATAAATTTCGGATGTCGGTGTCAAAAACTAAAGAAACGAAAACAGGAACACCGACTTCCGAAATTGAAGTTATTATTCACTTTGTAGTGTTTTTATTTGGAAGTCGGTTGTATTATTTTAAATATCATATTAAATAAATAATAATCCTTGATAATTGATTATTAAGGATTATTATTTAAATATCATATTAAATAAATAATAATCCTTGATAATTGATTATTAAGGATTATTATTTATTTTTTGCTGCTCCCTTTTTCTGTATGGCAGCTGTATCTAAAAAACATTTTAAAATATTTTTTGACAATTTGTTTGGCTTTGGATCAACTGTGACTGCTTATCCTGTGAAAATTTGAAGACTGTAGCTCCAACCCTTTGGCTGTGTGACAGACGACGGACAGACGGACGGACACGAGAGTGACAGCAATAGGGTTCCATTTAAACCCTTCGGATACGGAACCCTAAAAGAGACCTAATTTTATAAATTTATACAGCTCACATGTTCTGCGGATTCACATTCCACTTATTAAATTTTAGAAATTATTTTGTCTTGTCTGGATTTTTTTTTTACTTTATACAAGCTTTTATTATTTACTCACCCTTACCGATATCTTTAATCAAGTCTTGCAACTTAAATTTGACCCACTTAATCACCAATTGAGCTGAAATTTTACACACACGTTTAATTCTCGTGACAATGCAATTTTTAATTTAAAAGCAATTTGAAAGAAAAAGGGCGCAGGCTATGTTGCAGGCCGCACAAATAGCTACCGTGGCAGTGCAGTGACGACCACACCAAGTCTGCCTATTATTATTCTCATATTTATTTGGATCCGCTTCCAGTCTAACCGGGATGCAGAGACCTACCAGTATTTTACATGTAGCGACTGCCTATCCGACCTCCACAATCCATTTTAGAGTTTATAATGACAGCAGGGACGCAATTTTCAAGTCACGGATGCGTCTCCTTATGTTACGAATGGTCACCATCCTCGGACCGACCTCGGCAAGACAACTTGCTTAAACTTGAAGATCGACCCGTGCGACTGTTATTAATTAGCCAGCCTATAATTATTAAAATATATAGATTTCATAATTTTGGATAAACCATCCGTGATTGGACCTGTCGTACTGTATGGATCAAAATGTTGGGCTGTGAAAAAGATGGATGAAAAGAGATTGCATGTAGCAGAGATGAGAATATTGATATAGATGTGCGGAGTGACGAGAATAGATTAAGTGAGAAATGAGTATATTAAAGGAAGTGTTTTGAAGTTTGAAAGTGGCGCCAGTGACATAAAAGTTGAAAGGAAACCGTTTGTCCTGGCATGGTCATGTGATGAGGAGGGATGAAGCGCATGTTAGAGTTATAAATATATATGAGGATGGATGGAGAGGGAGGGGACGGCCAAAGAAAAGGTGGATGGAGTTCCACCGCATTATTCCCTATTTAGTAGACACCAGTTTTATCCTGTCCAGTTGAAACATGACCGCCGGTAGCTCTGAACCTGTTCCGGTGGACCTTTATTTTTGACGTGACAACGTCTTAAATTAGGTTGTGGCTGGGAGGCACTTATGAAAAAGTGTAACGCTCGGTAACGTTACGATGAGTCACCGAACGAGAGAGAGGCCCGCCGAATGCCTTGCGTCTCTCTCCCACTCAACTATGATCATTCAATTCCTTGTTCCTATTGTGCAATTTAATTATATTCATATCAATAAATATTCTACCGAGAAAAAGACGTTGTCACGTAAAATCTTCGCCCGTAAAACCGACTTTACAGGCAACCATTTTTTTAACCAACTTCACAAAGAAGAAGGTCATCAATTCGATAGTAATTCTTTTTAACCGACTTCCCAAAATGGAGGAGCTTTCTCAATTCGACCGTACGACATGTGTTCGCGGATTACTTCGTCGTTTATGAACCGATTTTGATGATTATTTTTTGTTGTCAAAGTCAAAATTTTATTGCGAACTAAGTGTACAATGTTGATGTTATTTTATGTTGTTACTTAAGACTTAGCAGCTTTTTACAAGCATTGCAATTTTCATCCTAAATTAGCATGCATTAAATATTATTTAGATCAGTAAAATTATATTGAGACATTTTCTTATGTCAAAATTAAATGTCAATAGTTATGAATTCAATATAATTATTCAGCCATATTAATGTCATCCGTTTCAGATATTACAAATTATAACTATGATTTCAAATTAATGTAAATAGGATAGACTAATTTGATTTTGTTTTATAGGACAGATCGCCACTTTTGTAACTGAGAGATAATCGTTATCTTAAGCTAGCCTCTAAATATTCTTTTACTGAGTAGAAGCATTTTTGGATTAGGAATAGCTTTAGCCTCTTTTGGAATATTGTTGCTGATTTTTCAGTTTTAAACGTGTTGGGCAAGTTATTATATATTTTTATTGCCATATAGTATGGTCACTTAACATTTTAATTCTTGAGAATGGAGCGCATAACCTCTTTTTATGGCGAGTGTTGACGTTGTGCGTATCTTCTACTTTAACGAATTTGTCGATATTTTTAAAAGTAAATAAGCAGATGTCCAGTATATATATTGACGGCAGAGTTAGAATCTGATATTTAATAAAGAATGGTTTGCAGCTCTCCGTATTATCTATTTGGGCTAGAATTCTTATACACTTCTTTTGTATTATGAATAGTTCATCTACATGTACACAATTACCCCATAGCATGACGCCATATCTCAGCCATGCGTATGCGTATGCGTAGTAAGCAGCCATGGCTGTTTGTGTGTGTTGCATGTGCTTAATTTAATTTGAAAAAGAGCGTAAGTGAATCTCGAAAGTTTTGTTTTTATATGTTCTATGTGTGACTTCCAATTTATGTGTGTGTCAATATTAATGCCAAGTAGGCTAAATGTACTAACTTCTTCTATTTGCACGTTTCTAAATGTTGTTTTTAAAGTGAGAGGTGGTTTTTATAAGATCTAAATTGTATTATTTTAGTTTTATTACTATTAATTTCTAAGTTGTGAATCTGGAGCCAAGTATTTACAGTTTGGAGGGTATCTTGTATTTGTAGACTAGGGTTATTTAAATTTTTACACTTGATTGGTATTGAAATATCGTCTGCAAATAGTACTGGTAAAGCGTTTTCTTTGTTTAATATTTTGGGAAGGTCATTAATATAGATTAAAAATAGTGGGCATCCTAGCACACTTCCTTGTGGGATTGAGCAAGTAATTTGTTTTTCTTGTGATCTAATAGTTTTGATCTCATTTTTATCATGGTCGTAACTTTCAATTTGTACTATTTGTGTCCTATTATGTAAATATGATTTGAACCACGAATACGCTGGTCCTCATACGCCGCAACCATATAGTTTAGTGAGTAAGATATCATAAAGGACCTTGTCGTATGCTTTTGTAAAGGAGATATCCCAAAGGTGGTACCACGATAAGGCAACCAGATCTGATAATGTGATCCTAGAGAAATCGACGGCAATCCTTAAGTATTATAGGCATAAATATAGCGATTTAAGTATTTTCATCAATAATGCAATCATTTGCACTCAGAAAGTATCATTTGGTGAAGTGGAACTGATGAACAAGACCAGAATGGCCACTGGAACTCCGAAATAAAACAATGTATCCTAGTCGTGTTTGGGCTTATTGGAATCGTCAAGAAATGTACTTTGGGTATAAATTTTTAATTGGAGGTATCTATCAAAACTAAAAAGAGGAAAATAAAAAACTTTTTAACAAAAACTCAAACCGACTTCCAAAACAAAACACTACAAAGCGAAAAATAACTTTCTTTTCCGAAGTCCGTGTCGAATAACGGAAAACAATGGGTACAAAAGACAGCAGTTATTTTACGCTTTGTAGTGTTTTGTTTTGGAAGTCGGTTTGATTTTTTGCTAAAAGTTTATTTTATTTTTATTCTTGTTACCCCAGAACTTTTTACCAGGTGAAACGATTTTGATGATTCTTTTTAGGGATAGGTACCCAAAGGGTAAAAACGGGACCCTATTACTAAGACGCCGCGGTCCGTCTGTCTGTCTGTCTGTCTGTCTGTCTGTCACCAGGCTGTACCTCATGAGCCGTGATAGCTAGACAGTTGAAATTTTCACAGATGATTTATTTATATAAGGGTATAATTTAGACGGTCATCAAAAATATTTTTAAGACTCTAAGCTTAGGCACCAAATAAAATAATTGGTTCCCAAAATGGATCAACGGTCACCAAATTCTATCCAACTCAAAGATTAATATACCGGGTGTATTCGTGTTTTTAACGAATTAGTCCAAGAGCGAGCGAAGCGAGCTCAGGAGCTTAGGGCACCCCGACACGGACAGGTTAGGTTCGAACGAGATGACGGGAGCCGAAGTGAGCGAGCAAAGCGAGCGAACTCGGCTCCCGTCATCTCGTTCGTGTTAGGTTACTTTAGACCCTGCGGACGGAAATAGGAGCCCCGCGCAGCGGGGCTCCGTCGACTTTAAAGGCGTCCATATATTTTTTTGGCAGTCAATAATACGAAAAAATGGATTTATTTCATAATATTTTAGGAAACGTTATTTGGTGACCATTTATCCATTTTGGTAACCGTTTAGAATTTTTTTGGTAGTAAAATAGGTACTTTTTTGGGCGGTGTTTAAACACAAGCCTTTATATAACAACAAATACTAAAAACAGAATAAAATAAATATTCCAGTAGGGCTCCCAAACAACAAACGTAATATTTTTGCCGTTTTTTGTGATAATGGTACGGAACCCTTTGTGCGCGAGTCCGACTCACACTTGGCCGGCTTTTTTTATATTTGAAAGCTATTGCTTGTAATAAGGTCCCATTTAAATTTAAACAAGATCTTATGAAGAACTTCGGAGATATACATCATCATCAATATACGACGGCAAATCACTCGGGATAGCTGCAATCGCATGTCTGTATCACGCTGGTACGCTATAAAGGGGTGGCAGGTGTGAACAGTTCACCCTGGTATTCCACCGGTTTTGTTTAAGTTTCATGTTATTGTGTTAAACCATTCTGGCATCACTTTGGGCATTATAGGTAGATACTGATCCACTATGTACCACAACTAAAAAGTGAAAATAAAAAACTTTTTACAATAAAATACAACCAAATTCAATAAAAATCAATCATAACAAATAAAAATCAAAAACGAAAAAATATATTTAAAAAACACATTTCATTCTAATGATTGTGACCATGTCAGCTTAAAAACTTATATTAACCAAATTCCAAATAAAAACACTACAAAGTGAAAAATTACTTCAATTTCGAAAGTCCGAGTCAAAAAAACGAAGAAACAAAAACAGGAACACCAACGCAGGTGTATATATTTGGAAGTCGTTTGTATTTTTTTTGTAAGAAAACTATTTATATATTTTTTGAAGAATAGTTAAAAATGTAATAATAATAATAACAAAAATGAATAAAGGGAATAATAAAGATTATTATTACTAATACGTACTCTACTGTCTGGGTAGACGCGATAATACGGTGTAAAGGTGTGAATGACGCTATCATAAGGAGATAAACAACATGTTTTTATTATTTCATTCACACATCATTTATCTTGGATGTAGTTACGAAGGGCAAAGCTCATTCTGTAGTTTTTACCGTCCGTAATTAAAATCGTTTACATATTATCCAACTACAATTAATTAAACTAAGGATAATTGGAGTAACGAACAATACTGTTAAATCAACAGTAGCGTCCGTCCATCTGTGTTCAATATTTTTGACAGTCGAATCTGTTTCAAAACCTCATTGGGGCACCTCGACTTCACGTAATCGTATATAAAAACCATAGGCGCGAAGGGAGAGCAACCCCTGCCCAATATGTGTTATGAACAAATGTGAATCAACCGTTGTTATATCGAAAATAGTTAGAATAACCTTAGATATTATAATACGTAATCATTAAAATCATACCAGGATTACGGACAAAGTCCGAAGAATTGCGAAACTTAAGTGGCAGTGGGCAGGGCACATTTCTCGCAGAACGGATAGTCGATGGGGATGAAAAGTTCTGGAGTGGCAACGGAAGACGCAGCGTTGGAAGGCCTTCCTCTAGCTGGAGCGATGACCTGATCTTGGCTGCGGGAACCCGCTAGATGCGAGACGCACTGGACCGATCTAGGTAGCTACACTTGGCGGAGGTCCTTATCCAGCAGTGGACGTCCTTTGGGCGAAATGGTGATGATGATTATTGACCGGGTTATATGCAACAAAAAAAGCTTAAAATATGCATAAAAAATGCGTAAAATATGCATGAAATTTTGTAAAATGTGCAAGATTAAAGTTACAAAAAACAAAAAAAAAGGAAAAAGTGGTAGGTTTTTTTTATTTCTTAGTCAGCAATTCAGCATACAATCAGTGAACTATATAATCATATATTGTCTATACCAAAATGTAATAACGTTAGCTACGATAATAATGCACTAAAACGAAAAATGATTTAACATTTTTGTAAACGTAAACAATTAGGCAGGTGTTCGAAATGTATAGTCTATTTATAAGTGTGAGTAAAAATATTTTTGTAAGTAGAAATTGTTAATAAAGTCTATAGCCAAAAGTACATAGGTGAACTTTTGGCTATAGACTTTATTATTACACTTATCAATAGGGTAACCTACCGAAAAATATAACAAATACACTAGATGTTAGATATAATATGCAAGTTCCGCTGAGAATTGTTGGAGGGTTAAAACCTTATTGCTAAATATGATTTCTATCAAGAATGGGTAAATATGCAATTTCATATGCAAATGCATATAATCAGCAGCCTTATTGCGTAAGTGAATACGGCAACGCAAAGGGTTTGACCGCTATCAATCGATCAATCACACAGATGGAAATCCACATCGCGTCATTCATCAATCATTGCGTCCTGCCTGTTATGACTTACGGAGCCGAGACGTGGGCACTCACGGTACGGCTGGTCCATCAGCTTAAGGTCGCTCGGCGAGCTATGAAAAGGGCTATGCTAGGAGTCTTGAGGGATCGAATCCGGAACGAGTTGATCCGGCAGAGAACCAAAGTTGTCGACATAGCTCAGAGTAAGCAAGCTGAAGTTGCAATGGGCCGGCCATAAGGGCCATAGAACCGATGCCCGTTGGGTAAGACGTGTTCTTGAGTGGAGATCATCTCGCGTGTGATTGGTTGATTTGATAGCGGTCAAACCCTTCGCCTTGCCGAATTCACTTGCGCAATTCGGATGCGGGTCTCTAATGATGATAATGAATTAAAATCATTGACACCCTTTTTCACCCTTCTTCATCTCTCTAGAGTTTTGCCAACTCAATCGGTATCGGCTTCCAGTCGGTCCGTATGCAACTTAAGACAAGTAGCCAGCGTAACATATCAATTCATGAAATCGACCGCAAAGTCTTTCATTTAGACATCCGAACAGTATTTATTCGGTGTTTTACACTGTCGAGAAAAACACGCACGTGCTTTAAACTATGTATCAAGAAAGTTATGCAATTCGACTACAGTACTAAAGCTTTTTAGCGCATAAAGCATACCACACTGTCAGCGAATTCCTTACTAAGAAATAATTTTGAATAAGTATTGTATATAATACGAATTGTGTGTATAACACAAATTGTATATTTGTAATCTGTATAATATAAATTGTGTTGCGGTGACCTAGATAAGTATTGATTTAAAATTAAAACTATTCGGTGTGTTTGTTAATTGCCTTTACTGTTTTAGCGTAAAATTATAACTTTTAATCCTATTTGCAAAATTAAAAAATACTTACTTTGAACGGAGCCTAATTAGCGTATATCTCGAAAGTGATAGACGCTTGCCTCAGTAGATTACAGGTTATATTCAGCAACATCGGAAATCAAGAGATCACTCTCTCTGGCGACGTAAATGCCGCGAGCAACAGGTGGGATTGCGATGCTGAGAGGAGTCGGGGAAGGGCTGTGATGGACCTGCTAGCTCGAACCTTTCACACTTTTAGGGGTGGAAAGCTGTACTCCAGCATTGTGGGCATCAGCACCTGCAGGGACTCGTTGCTGGCAAAACTATCGAACTGGAGAGTTGACACTGAGACAGCCATTCTCACCGACCATCGGACTATACGCTTTGTACTTTCAGTGGGCAGTCAGGTTCTACCCGTTAAAAACTCGACTACTAATGTATTGTATAAGATGACTGACCTGTTGGTCTAGTGGTTAGTGGCCCTGACTGCTATGCCGCAGGTCGTGGGTTCGATTCCCACCCAGGACAAATGTTTATGTAATGAGCATGATCATTTGTTCTGTGTCTGGGTGTAATTTATCTATAATATGTATGTATTTAGAAATATATAAGTATGTTTATCAGTTGTCTAGTACCCATAACACAAGCTCTGCTTAGCTTGGGACTAGACGGCGTTGTGTGATAGTTGCAGCATATTATTGTATAAGATACGCCCGTGTTTAAGCGAAGGTCTACGTGTACAGCTAGTTGAAAGTGTGGTTTTTCTAAGTTAAATTACGCTTATACCGTTGTGGTACCTCGACTTTTGGCACGTACCGTAAGACTGATTCAAAGCACTCGATTTTGTTTTAATGTACCACCAAGGAGCCACATTATGATACCAAGTCGGAAGTTGCATTTGGGCTATCTTCTAGTCGGAGTCATCAATTATAAGATGTCCGTCATACCTGTAATCGAAGCTTGCGTGGATAAACAGTCACCGGCAGCACAAGGCCAGGCGTTCTGCTCAACAGCTGGCTACCCCTCACCACCGTACTGCAGCCTTCCGAGAAAGTTTTCAGTACGCAGCTTCCAAATGTACTTTCAAGGCTAAAAACTTACGAAATTCGTTCTGAATTCCCAAATAAAATTTAATAACATTAATATTGATAAATCGTTTATGTATTTCTTGTTTTTATTTAATTTAATCCTATTTGTTAAATATCTTTTTTACCCTCGCATCTTGGTAAGATTATTTTTGCTCTTCGATATCTGAGTGCAAAAGCCGTTTTTATCCGCTAGAGGATAAACTAAATTGAATTTAGAACATCGTGTGCATTAAGTTTGAAAATTCAAAACATCATTAAAAATATTTACATATTTATATATTTAGCTCCATAGTGCCCAATTTATCACACAACCCTTTTTAATTTGTTAAAAACTCAGACTCGGAACCTTCTTGGGGTCCTTTTTATTTAATTTGCTTTGCGCGCGCCATTTTCTTTTCACGTCATATTCTTAAAACCTTAGGTTAAAAACAAGAAACTTGAAAACAAGTGAAAAACCGAATATGAGTGATTCTAGCGACGAGGAAGTTTATTTGACGCCAACAGAATTGAATGAAACTGTTAATAATGCGCAAATGAGCCCCTTAAAGATCAGGCGAGAAGTATTTGAAAAAGTACGATATGTTTAACACGTGGCGACTAGCTAAAGGAGACAAAACTTACTCAGAAAACGTCTTGCTGGCAAATTTTATTGATTTATCCGAGACCAAGAAATCAAGCACTCTATGGAGTACGTATTCAATGCTAAAAGCAACAATAAAGATGACAAAAGACATACATCGACACCTATCCTAAATTAGAGGCATTTTTAAAAAGAGCCTCATCTTGGCATCAACCAAAACAAACGAAGGTTTTTAAAGCGTCTGAAATTGAAAAGTTTCTTAACGAAGCACCTAATTCCGTAGGCTCGCGCTTGACCACTATCTCACCTAATGGTGAGCGATGATGTGGTCGACGGTGAAGCACGCTTACCTAGAAGTAACCTATTCACTCTTGACTTAAAGACCCCTAGATTGTAGCTATCGGGAAACACAGATTCCGGCAGGGAATTCCACTCCTTAGCTGTACGCATAATAAAAGTGTCCCCAAAACGTTTTGTGCGTATGGGTGGGATGTCCACCATGTACCGATGACGCATCGCCGTGCGTCTGGTTGTCCGATGATGGAACGGGCTGGGCGGAATTAAATCATGCAATTCCATCGCACACTCCCCGAAATGTAACCGATAAAAAACCGACAAGCTGGCAACTCGGCGACGATGTTCAAGGCTCTGGAGCTTTGATTTGACCAGTGCCTCATTGCCGATAAGTCTCTTGGCCCGCTTTTCGATCAACTCTAGTGCATCAAGCTGGTATTTGGCAGAACCGTCCCAGAGGTGAGAACAGTACTCCATGCATGATCGAACTTGCGCTTGATACAAGTTGAGCAGCTGTTCCGGCGTGAAGTACTTTCTCACCTTCGCAAGGATCCCCAACTTTTTGGAAGCCAGCTGCACATTCAGTATCTACTTAAGTATATTATTCAACTACTTAATATATCTATCCTGGTTGCCTGGAAGAGATCGCGGATTGCGATAAGGCCGCCCATTGTATCTGTTTTTAGTTTTAAGTTTCCTTTGTAAATGTTACTTATGGTGTACAATAAAGTATATAATAAATAAATCTAATACGTACTTAGAAATGTTGATAGGCATGATTATTCATGCATATCAATTTTATTAATTTATCTACTACAATACTCTTTACGTTATAGGTCGTTCTTATTATTGGTATAAACGGAGCATGTCGAACTAATGAACTAACACAACTTAATGTCAAAAACATTGAGAAACATTCAGATGACTTACTATTAATTAATTTACCTAATATAAAGACAAAAAAGAGACCGCAACTTTGTCATTCGCAAGGAATACGTAACAATTGTTGAGAAATATCAAGCCGTGCCCGCCTAACACTCCAAGCAATCGATTTTTCTACAATATTGCAACGAAAAGTGTGTTAGACAGCCTATGGGTGCTAATAAAATTGGCAGTATCCAACATTTCTTCAGCTTCCAGAAACCCTGTTTTACACGGGTCATTGTATTCTACGAACGTCAGCCACACTTTTGGCCGATTCAGGAGCTGACCTCCTGTCCCTTAAGCGCCATGGAGGCTTTAAGTCCAATGCGGTTGTAGAGGGATTCATAGAGTATTCCATCCAAAATAAGTCTAAAATATGTAAAGGTATCGTAGGAGCCATTACACTGAAAGAGCCTCAGTCTGATCCTTGGACTGGCCCTTCTACGAAAAAAATGAGCCGTTACGAAACACCTAACCATCTCTCGCCAACATTTACGCCAAGGGAATCCGATGAACCGGTACAAATATTAAGTATGACAGATAGTTTACCGAAAAACAGTATACAAGTCACCAACACCAACATTACAGTACCTAACAAAAATATTACACTCAACTTAAGTAACTGTAGCAATGTAACTTTCAATTTTTCTTAATTATACCTAAGTATTGTTTGTTATAATTTAAAGTTTATTCTATAATACTTACCTATTATTATGTAGTAGTTAATTAATTCCTAAATTGAAATAAAAGTATCTTGTGATTGTAAATGTTTTTTTTTTTGCTTTTAGTAATTACCTCGCTGAGGTGGGATGATAAGTTACGTGTTGCTTTCGAGTGCAAAGATTTTTCACCTCGTCCTCTTTTGATTCCCTCGCTAATGCTCAGGATCTAATTTTTGAATTTTAGAATCCTTCGCTTGTTCGGTCATCAAAATTGAGCACGCGGTTAAAAAGCAACTTTGCACTCTTGTATAACAAATTTAACTATTTACAAAAAATACAACCAAATTCTAAATAAAAACACTACGAAGTGAAAAATAACTTCAATTTCGGAAGTCGGAGTCAAAAAACGAAGAAATGAAAACAGGAACACTGACTGCCGAAATTGAAGTTATTTTTCACTTTGTAGTGTTTTTATTTGGAAGTCAGTTGTACATTTTTGTAAAAAAGCTTATATATATTTTTTTAAGAATAATTAAAAATCCATCTCTACGGGCTCAGCTTGATTTGTTGAGCCCGTTGCGTCTATGCCACAATATAATTCTTTTTTTCCTTTTTTCGTTCTCCGGAGTTTAATGTTTTTTTTTTGGGTATTTTCAGACAATTTTAACTGTCATATTGTATCACTATATACTCTTTATATTAATGTACATTATCTATTTTACGTATTTTTCAATTCACAAGTTTAAGCACCTACATAATAACATTATAAATTATCTATTTTATTTACCCACGTCCGTGTGTGACAACGGCACGGATGGGACATCCAATTATCTAAACCATAATTATTCTGGGTTAAAACCCATGCCGGGATACAAGGCAAGAAGATGGCAGATGAACTCGCCAAACATGCTGCACTCTACCGGAAGACCAGCCGTCTACGACGAATTCCCCCTGTCATTCGCAAAGCGCTGGATCAGGGAGGTAACGTTACACAATCGGCAGGACCGGTTCCTGGCTGATACGCATAAGTCAGAGGGCATCCGTCTATTTGTCGATGACGTGAAATATTTTAATAATGATACTTACTCCGATTAACCTAAAAGCCCAATCCCTCACAAGACAAGGAGGTTTGCACAAGTATCTAAATAGGTTTCAAGATGGTGAAGCCCCCAGCCTGCGTTTGTGGCGACAAAAGTCAAAACCCATTAGGCACATTATTATTGTCTGCCCCCGATACATGCGGGCAAGGTACGACTGCGAACAAGAGAGTTGATGAGTGATGATAATTGCCGGACATATTTTGCGGCTTTCGCAGAAGGCGTCCTGGCCAATGCTGTCAAAGCCAACGGGTCAACCCTACCTAATTAGTGTTAATAGTTTTGCTGTTGCATCGCCTTTATGCTCTATTTTTGTCATATAGTATTTTAATATATTAAAAAAAACCTGTAGCTTTCACCCTTTAACCCCTCCTATTGCTGCTGCAGGACTATTTTTCTCTAAGATATTTCCTGAAGTCGTAGGAAGCTGCAATTTGCTATGCAGGCTAGGATGTTTACACAAAAACCTGTACAAATTAAAAATATCTAACTTTACGTTATCAAACTTCACGGGTAGTCAGAAATATGACATCTCGCCAAGGGTTACCAAGGTGTTTACCCAGTTACTGGGTTGTGGAGGTAAAATAGGTAGTCGCTCCATATAAAATACTGGTGCTCAGCTGAATCTGGTTAGACTGGCGGCCGACCCCAACAAAGTTGAGAAAAAGCTAGGTAGATTGAATCTTGAAATTGAAACTTGGCAAGGTTTTGGCGTATTGGGGGTACCACCATATAGAGCGAACGGAACGTGGACGCGACGCGATTGGTCAGTCGATCCTTGTGTCAATTAATCGCGCGCTCAGAACGTTACTAAACTTTCCCCGCGTCCCGCTTGGTAACCAAAGAGACCTAAAAACGACTTGTACGCATCTAACGACTCTGGCCAAGTTACATGCCGACAACTATACCCAATCTCAAATAGGTATTTATGATTTAACATACACATAACATTACGCCTATTTTACTCGAAGGGTTGGGCAGAGGTGCAACGCCAGATTACGGCAACGGCATTCATCGTGTAGTGAAATCATACTGTGTGGTACACACAGTACAAAATTAGTTTACATCCAAATCTTCTAGGGGTTTACTTTTTTTTTCAAATTCTCATAGATTAACTGCTTAAGTTGTCAAAAAATAGAAGGCCCGTTTTGACAGCTATAAAAATACTTTATAATAATTAAACTTGATGCTTGCGAATGATACTCGTTGTTATAGTGTAAGGGTAACATAGTAATAAATTAGGATTATGAATTTGTTTTTTCAATTTCTTACGTAGAATGTTATCGAGGCATGTAATGTGAGAAACGTCAAAGGACTCCTTAGGTTGTGACGACTTTAGTTGATTAGTTAGTTACACATTATAAATATCTAAAATTGGGTATTCTTATAAATCAATTCATATGTAGCTGATTTTTGTAATGTATATTCAGGCGCAAACTTACAGTGTGCCTCCGTGCAAGAAGAGAATTACGATGATATAATTTTATGAGTTTGACGAGGACGAAGTCGCGGGCAACATCTAGTATTTTATATGTACTTATAAAGTTATTACGAAAGCTACTACTAGCTAGTATTTTATAATTATTTATATAGCTACTATTAGCTAGTATTTTATAATTACTTATAAAGCTACTACTAGCTAGTATTTTATAATTATTTATATAGCTACTATTAGCTAGTATTTTATAATTACTTATAAAGCTACTACTGGCTAGGATTTTATTATTACTTATAAAGCTACTACTAGCTATTAAAACTACTACTACAGCTACGTCTACTTATATAGCTACTATTAGCTAGTATTTTAAAATTACTTATAAAGCTACTACTAGCTAGGATTTTATTATTACTTATAAAGTCACTACTAGCTATTAAAGCTACTACTACAGTTACTTCTACTTATATAGCTACTATTAGCTAGTATTTTATAATTACTTATAAAGCTACTACTAGCTATTAAAGCTTCTACTAAAGCTACTTCTACTTATAAAGCTACTACTAGCTATGATTCTATAATTACTATAAAGCTACTACTAAAGCTACTTGTACTTATCTAGCTAGTATTTTATAAGTACTTATAAAACTACTACTAGCTATTAAAACTTCTACTAAAGCTACTTCTACTTAAAAAGCTATTACTAGCTAGTATTTTAAAATTATTTATAAAGCTACTACAAGCTAGGATTTTATAATTACTTATAAAGCTACTACTAAAGCTATTTCTACTTATATAGCTACTATTAGCTAGTATTTTATAATTACTTATAAAGCTACTACTAGCTAGGATTTTATTATTACTTATAAAGCTACTACGAGCTATTAAAGCTTCGACTAAAGCTACTTCTACTTAAAAAGCTACTACTAGCTAGAATTTTATAATTATTTATAAAGCTACTACTAGCTAGGATTTACACTAGAAATACCAGCTAGTAGTAGCTTTAGTAGTAGCTTTATAAAACACTAGCTGTTGTTGAAATACGGGTGTACTATAGATGCACTTCTGCCTAACCTTTCGGGCAATATAGGCGTGATGTTATGTCATAAAAGTTTGACGTCTGTACCTGTGTTTGTATATTTTTGTGTTTGTGTATTTGTGTATCTGTCTGCGGTATCATGGCTCCTAAACGGGTGAACCGAATTGGACTTCATTTTTTTGTTTGTTTGTAATGTGACTTTATCGAGAGTGTTCTTAGCTATCTTTGGTGAAAATCGGTTCAGCCGTTCTAAAGTTATGGGCGTTTTACTGTTTGTATCGAGGTGTTTTCGCAAGATATTGTGTTAAAAATTTACGTGTTCAATAGATTGTCGATTGAAACGTCAGCTGCATACACAGTGACCACTGGGCAGTAGTTTCCACAAAGTTGGTGCCAGAGGTTTGACGACGCCACCGAGGCAAGCCCTGAAAGAGGTGGAGAGACAACCTAGACGCCTACTGCAAGGGTTTGAGGTGGCTCAGGAAATGAAAGGTCTTAGTCCAAATGTGAGACATAATTTAGCTACAACCTCGGGGTCTTTAAGTCAGAAAATGATAAGGTTACTTCTAGGCAAGCGTGCTACACCATCGACCACATCATCGCTTAACATCAGATGAGATAGAGGTCACGCGCGAGCCTATCCATAAAAAAAAATATAAAGATGAATACAAAAGTAGCCTTAGTTTATTATGTTAATAGTTTTTTTGTCAATTTTTATTTACTTGATAGAGTCGTTGACAATTTAAATCAAAATTGAAAATTGTCATCAACTCTTATAGTCGATGACAATTTTAAAAATTTAATACGAATGGATCAATTTTATTTTGGTTTTTATCCGATTTTAATTTAATGTGTATGAGTGTAATATTATGGACTATCTCTGAAAAATTATGTTTGTTTTTTTGTAGGTTTTTCTACAGAATTTTAGGTTTCCATTTATCCTATGCAAACCACCTGTAGAATAAGAAACGCAAAGCGGCAGATTGTAACCATATCGGCTTGAAGAACACATTAATCACAATCACCCATATAATATCCAAAAGCACAAAAGGTCGTTCGTTTGTTAAACAAATTATTTTCTTTTTAATATTTCGGTTTTAGCAATAAACCAATAATACAATGTGTTAATACTGGTTCAAACCAATGGATTTGATTAAGTCTACAGTCATTTATATTCTGGTAAACTAGGGATATCCCGTTTGAAATATCTACATAATTTATTTGTTATCTCTAGGTTAAGAAGTCACACATTTTTCACACCAACACAGTATTATGTGGTCATTATTCTCGTGAACAATAAACTTAACGCACTAATTGATAAAATACAGAAGATATAAAAGTATCACTCTATCCATTGACCCAGGCATAATGTAGGTAAATTATAAAATAAAATTTTTATGTAAATACATTTTCCTGAGGTGTGGTAATATTAATAAGTGCATACTTAGATAACTGGTTTAGTTAATCGGTCTTTGTATCTCTAAATTAATATGTTGAATTCAGGAAAAAAACCTCTTTACAACTTTGTCATTGATGATGCATCGGTTCCCAGAACCATACGTGTCGTCATGTTCCATAATACTACATGGCCAAAACACGAGGTCCACGTTTTTTTATGACCGTACATTCGTATACCAGTTTTCGTGGCTGACGGTACCGCTAGCACGTTAGGACGAGCTTTTTTGAAGACGCAAAGTGTATCGCCGCGGAGCTGCGGAGTCCAGATAGCAGTTGAGCGCGAGGCCTCAGTATCGCGCGAGTTACCGCCCGTGCCGGTCACGTTATGCCGCTCGACGAACTCGGCCGAGCGCTCCCGAACACGCTCACGAAAAATCGCAGCCGGTAATTGACCAACATGTGATCGGCAAACACAAAATACCATAGAGTAATAACCTCAAAGTATCACCAAAAACTTTCCGCCGCTTTCACTATTTGAGGTTAGGATTTTTCCGGTTAACGTTTTTCCGAACAACTTCGCGCGTTCGAAAATCTTAGTTTCGCGATTTGGCAGCCGGTCCGGCGTTTTGCAATTGCATAACAATGCAGCGAAGGCCGGACCGCGTGGAAAAGTTGATTTTATCATTTCGCACAGGTGAAAATTAGTGTTTGGTGCCTAGGTGGTCTGTTTCCACGCGGCGGTGCGTACGTGATCGCTGATTTGGGACGATTTCAGAGTAACGACTTGTGCGCTGGCTCGCCTGTTACGAAACGCTCGGGGCGAACAGTTTCTTACCGAAAAAAAAAAACTTTTTTTTCATCTGACGACAGTTATCTGCTAATTGCTTGACAAAATCTCTTTTGGCACGGAGGCGCACTGTAAGTTTGCGCCTCAACATACACTGCAAGGCGGCGGCGCACCAATTATTTGAGTAAACATTTGCAGACTTATACGTTTTATCGCGTCCTTTATCGATTCTTTTAATTTTCTTACTGACTGTGGGGTTATTTTAAATTTGTTTATTTTTTTCGCGCGTGACGCTACTGACGTTTTTATTACTCTATGATATTTTAGCGCCGAAATTACAAAAGTGTATTTTTAAGTGGTTCATGTGTTAGCTAATAATGTGCGTGATTTTCAGTTCGCAGAGAAACGTCGGTGGGAAATATTACTAGTATCAATTACCTTCCCTGTGTGATGTCTATTTGCACCAATAATACGAGTGTTGAGTTATTCGAGTTAGAGTTACAATAACCACAAGTGAACACGATCTGTTCGGAAACTGTACGAAAGTGACACGACGTTGGGAAACTCACGCGGTTTTGAAAAACATCCATTTGTGTGAACTAACGTATTTCGAAAGTGTGACTTCGGTTTCAGGAGAAAAATTCAAAGTGTAACAGTTTATCGGTTCAAAAATTTTGAATGTGCAACATCTGTCCTCGGCCGTGTATAGACATTTGAACAGGTGAGTTTCGTCTCTTCACCATTCTTATATTTAGTGAGTAGTGAAACTTTTATTTTATGACATCTACGGTTTTCCACTTGAATAGAGAGTAATAAAAAATTAAAATAATTTCAAATTAATGTTTTTAGCAGTTCGTAAATGACTGAAGTGCTCCGATAAACTGGCGTAAGTCGTAAAATGGTTATTTTGAGAAAAAAAAATGTGAGAGAAGAATTAGAGAAAGTGAGTTTGTGAGTGCATCAGTCGACGCACTTAGTAATATTAATCTGTTTGTATTTATAGTCTGTGCATAGCTTATAAACGACGTTGTATCATCAACTAGCACTAAAAGGTAGGCGTTATTTTAGAAATAGTACACTACTGGCATTACTAGACGGACATTTCAGAGCAAACCTAATGGCACGTGTTCATACGAATACACATTCTAGTACGTATCTTCACGGCATAGATACATAGTACTTGGTAGTAGGATTAAAAAAAATGTAGAGATTAAAAGTGAAAAAAAATCTGTTTATTGAATTTATTTACTTTAAAAATATTTTTTCAGTACACGTACAAAATAAAAAAAGAGAACAAAGTAGATAACGAAACATTTTGTCGTACTTTGGGCATATTGGGCTAATCACTTTTTTACCTAGAAAAAAATAATACCTAAATACAAAAAATGGCCTCTTTCAATAATGTTTACTGAGGTTTTTAGTGATAATATATTATATGAGCACAAGCTGCGTAGCTGAGAGATTGGCTTTTGTACTACGGGTTGTGGGTTGAAATCCTGGAAAGTAATTAATAATTATACATATTTTAATGGTGTTCCCCTAATGGCACTAACACATAATAATAAAAAAAATCCTCAAGTTGGATCAAGAGCCTTATTTATTCTTGAAACTGCAACAAAACATATCTCAGCTTTAGCTTATAAAACTAAATAGTTTTCCTGTTACTGATGAAGTAATTTCACTTTCGTTTGAAACTGTTTCCAATAAAATACCAGTCGCGAGTATTATGATGGAATTGCAATACTTTTATACAAGACTTTGAAATATGTATATCAAAATTAACATTGCGGTATGTTAATAGGTACCTACTTTTGATATATGAGTGAATAGGTTTCTTCTAGGCAAGCGTGCTTCATCGTCGACCACTTCATCGCTTACCATCAGGTGAGATAGTGGTCAAGCGCGAGCCTATAATCAATAAATAAAATAAATAAATAATAATAATTTTTCCTGGTGATTAATTGTATCCAGTTATGTTTAAGTCCTATCTAATAGAGAGCGAGCCTTTTGCTTTTGTACTTTGCTCAACACGGGCATCTAACCCAGGACCACAAGCTAAACAGATGCATTCGCGAGCACTGGGCTAGCGAGGAAATGATGGCCATAAAAGCATCTTCATCAGTAGTAGTAGTTATATGTTGTAGACACAACTTTTTGAAAAAGAGTGGAGAGAATACCTTTTTCTGCTTCCAAGCAGCGTTTTTCTTCTCCGATTTTACTGTTGTGGTTGTTGGTATATTTACAGGCTCATAAAATATCTAGCCAGCTCCGCATGAAATTTTCTCATAGCCGTTGGTCCCAGCTGCAACAGCTGCTTTGAAATTCATTAGGGCTAGTCTGAAGCCCGACAATCTAACCATCCAGTCTTATTGAATTGTAACCCAATAACTAGTTTGTGGCAGTCAGATAGGTAGCCTAGACCAGCCCTCCATGTTAAATTTTTCTCAGCTGTGGTTAGAATAGAAGCCGCCTTACATTGTTGGAAAAAGGCATGATAAGAAATTTTCAACAAGTTCATGTCGATTCAAGAGCAGAAAAAGGAACTTAGTTGTTTTCATTAGTCGTCTCGTTTAGTTTCTGAAGGAAACCGATTACATAATGAACGTTGTAGGCATTCGGCCAACGGCCTGTCACGGCAGATGTTGCCTGAGTTCAACGATTGCAGACTTAGAGCAAGTGCCATTGAAACCCATCAATTCATACTTTATCGCTTTAGAGTTTGGTCATGAAATTTTGGTCTATTAATTTGTTAGTCAAAGATGTGTTCCGGAATTCCGCCGAATCCGATGACGTTTTTTTTATTTAAAAGGTTAATCTGATAGTCGATACGGGTGGCCACATTTTGGTCTGACAACATTTGAGTCGAATCGACACGTAAAGAAGAAGAAACCCGAAAGTCTGAGCCATGTGGTTGTGGCGGTCAGAAGCATTCGGTTTGACTAGAAGTCTCTCTCACTCGACTCCGACATGATTAGAATAGAATAGAAATTCGACAGAGACAACACAACAACAATAACAAAGTAACAGATAAGTATAAAGATAGTAAAAAAAGTACAAACACGAAAAAAATATTAAAAAAAAGCCAAAGTCAAGGAAAAGCCTTTTCACATTGAATTTATAGAATTCTAGAGCGAATCTGAAATGCCGGCTGTGATACCCACAGTAAAACTCTGCCTGCCCGAATCACATCTAGGACTCGGGAACTTAGAGAAAAGTAATGTCACCTTTGCCTCAAGCAGGTAAAAAAACTTTATTGCCGGCCAAAGACGGAATCGTTGACACTTTTTTTATCTAAAAACCCAGTCACAATGCAGGTTTCTTTTATTATAACAAAAACGTAATCTTATTTTAATAGCTTATTTGCAACCACTTAGCATTTATGCATAATCCTTTTGGCTAAACAGTCTTTTTATTAGTTGCACGCTAATATTTATAAGATTTATGTGTTTTAGCTAAATTTTATACGCTATTACTAGACAATGTTGCAGATCAAGATTATTAAAGACTAACGATGTGCGAACTCACGTGGGTGGGTATCGATAAGGTAACGAAGAAGTGCGGGCTTTATCGTGTCTTCTTGGTTCCGGGTAAGCAAAAAAAAGGTGTTAATGGCAAGCAATCTCGGTGACTCTGCAAAGCAGTTTTTGACTTTGCTGCATTCCAGAAGAAGGTTTTTGTCTTTGAAATATGGAACAGTTATTATGAATCGGTTACTTAATTCATTCAAGTTTTAACTGCAGTCCTTATAAAATTTTAGATGTGTTGTAGAAGAAACCACTATTTGTGTTACTGCAGCTAAACACTAACTACTTAATTCTTGGTTAAGCTCACAATTTCAACATTCTACTTAAAATCTGCATAATGAGATAACGCGTATGCATTGTACACGCGAATATGAAACTTACAAAACTTTGAAAGACTAATAGAATTCCAAAGTTTACATACAGTCTGTTACGAAGCAATTTATGCAATAACTCAGTAATAAAAATGACAAATTATGAAAACGCCACATATGCATTATGTTCATTTGAGTGCGAGACAAAACAGCGTCTGCGACCGTCTGTAAAACAATGACCTCGTAATGAAAATTTTCTTCGAAACTAAAAATAAATGGCCATGATGAGTTCTTGTCACAAAGTTTAGAATCGCACGGAATTTTTCGTTTCGCTATCTCGATTCACGCCTACCGGTATCTGGCACTGATTTGATTACGACGATAAACCGAAGAAAGTATACAATGCACGATAGTGGTAAGATATAAATTACTTATCTGTTGCCCCGTTTCGTGTTATCTGTACCGAAAATGTGTTGGTAGTCGTTATTAGGTTTGATTGATTACTTTTAAAATGTCTCGTCGAAATTCCGGGATGAAAAAATCGAGATGAATTTTTTTCTACATTTTTTGTCAGTGTGCTCACTGGGTGACTTGTTGATACTGTGGCGGTTGTGTAGCTTTATTGTGACGGTATTCGCCCTTGACCACTTTCTCGTTTGATGTTAGGACAAATTGTATAATAACTATTTATTTAAAGCTTGGTACAGTTCAGGGTTAGCAGGGAACGCGCCAGTGAAGCGACACTCGTGCTCGCAAATATTTTGTGTAAAGTGACGTAAAGTATTTGAGCCTAAACTATGCAGTCTCGGTATCAAGAATGACGTAGAAAACCATTCCCAGAATATACAAGAAACCTTGACAATGCGATGTTAGTTTTAAAATGAAAATAATACCAAGAGTTGAAACAGTGTCGTCTTAAACCTTTGTTTGTAGACTAAGTAGATAGGTACGTTAATTATTACACATAGTACGTCTCATTTAAAGACTTTACCAAGTAATCCAGCCTTCACTCTATGTAGCCTTAAGGCTACCGCAGACAGGTGCGACGCGACAATGCGACAACGCTTTCTCGTTATTGTTCACTGCGTGTTCTACATCTTTGTTGCATTGTCGCATCGGACTCACGTCGGCGGAAACAAAAACGATAAAAAATATTTTGAGTAATTTCCTATTATTTTCTTCCTCTCTGGAAAAGAAGACTATTCTTAAGACGGAACCACACTTATGCGGCGTGGCGTGTCGTGGCGCCTTCCGACGCAGTTGATTGGCTACAAAACTCGTTGCGTTATGACGTAGGCTGGAACAGAGTCTTTTGATTGGTGGATCCCACGCCACGACACGTAAGTGTGTTTCCGACTTTAACAAGACCCAGGAACAATATACAATGTGACTACAATTTATCATAAAACAGATAGTAATGAATGGAAACCAATGTATCAGCCACATATCAGACAGTAGTAAGTCAATAGAAGAGATATGGGTCAGCGATATACTAGGCTACTTATCTTATTTATAAAATAGCTTTACATATATTCTGTTTCGTCTTTTCAGCAATATAAAAGAAAAAAAAATATGCTGCATCATAATTATTTTGCCCAATTTTTTTTTAAATCCCTTTTTTGACATACATACAGGTATCTTTCTAGTGGTTTTTTGTTGGAAGTGTCTCAGGAAATAAATAACTGGTATTATTTTGGGAGACCTTTGCCCAGCATTGGGACAGTGATGGCTAATTAAAAAAAAATGGGCGAAATAATTATGCTGCATCATAATTATTTTGCCCAATTTAAAACAAAAAAAAACTTTTTTACCTAAAGGTACCTTTCTAGTGGTTTTTTGTTGGAAGTGTCTCAGGAAATAAATAACTGGAATAATTTTGGGAGACCCTTGCCCAGCAGTGGGACAGTGATTGCTAAATAAAAAAATAAAAGGGTGTTGCGAAAATTATTATTGAAGTACTAAAAGTTAAATCCTTTAACCTGAAGTAGGCAATTTGCTACATGTATCTAAAGAAGCAACATAATCCATAAAATAAAATATGAATTCAATAAAACAAAACGCTACTAAAAAACAAAAAGAACAATATAATCCATAAAATAAAATATGAATTCAATAAAACAAACAGCTACTAAAAAAAAACAAATAACATATATTTCTTTTTCATATCCAAAATATACATTTGCATATGCATAACGTCGTACGCGGAATTTTACTGACCCGTAGAACTGGAAAATTAGATTCAGTCGTTAAATAAAGATTGATACCCACGACATGGTATCTTCCCGCAGTTGTATAACTAATGTGTGAGAACCATCGCCCAATCGCTATTAACATGCTATTCGGCTATTTCAACAAACAAATAGACAGTTCTAAAATCAATAAAGAAAAGTCAATTAACCTTAATTTTGGGAAGGCCACTAAAATGGCGCTGGACGTTAGTGTCAAGCGGTTGAAGAAAAGCTGGAAGCGTATTGTCTTTTTCACTCACAAAAACGCTTTAAAAACGTGCAATATACCATCATTCAAGAACAGTGTTTAAATTACACCATGTAGTTTGGAAAACTTGTTATCTTTGCGAAAGTGTCAAATGGCTCACATTGTTACGAGTACTAAAAATACTAAAATGACTTCCGAGTTCATGGATGTCGTTAGCACTAAGCACGTCACCAAAAGTGCTCATTTACGTCTATTTATTTTCTGAACACGTGCTTTTGACATCCCTTCAGTACTTTTAAGGGCTTTATTTTTTTTTCTTAATTATTTATTTTGTTATACATTAGCAATGGAAATATTTTCAACTTGCTTTATTATTTTAATTAGATAGATATTATTTTAATTATTGTG
This sequence comes from Orthosia gracilis, assembly GCA_947562075.1. NCBI lineage: Eukaryota > Metazoa > Arthropoda > Insecta > Lepidoptera > Noctuidae > Orthosia > Orthosia gracilis. The sequence continues at coordinate 71,918,843 of OX387264.1, read as the reverse complement.
GAACGTGATGACTATAATGTTGGTCATTCCTTTTTTTGTTTTTTATTTTATTATTTCTCTGTTAGTTTTAATCATGGTCTGGCAGGTTGAGTAATTTATATGTATCGTTCGTCGAGTTGTTGTCGAATCTCAACTCAGTATTTAAGGACCACAACGCAAATGCGTGCACTGACTGGACAGGTCCACACAATCTGTCTGGTTCTTTCCCCAAAATACCATTACAGACACCAATCTACATGGTCTTCACACGATCTGAGCAAGATTATGTCTGGACTTTAAAAAAGACTGTGAGCTCTGAGTTCGTTTCGGACTTTCTTCTCAGAGTAGTCAGATAGAAAACGCCGACCTCATCTAGTTTTAAAAATATGAGTAAGTTAGTAAGTACGGACGTATGAAGTACGGACGTTAGGGAAGAGGAAAACGTTTTGTGCCGACCCCGACTAACATGGGATAAGGGCAGGAAGATGATGATTGACTTATTTATCCATTTATTTCAGGCATCAAGGCCCATATCAACATATACAATACTATATTCATATAAACAACTTAAACATACTATAAATATATAACATAAATATCTAAAAAACTAATGCTAAGGTACACGAAGTGTCGGCGTCTTGTTTCGCTGACTGGTGTCACGTAGCTGGCCACGAAACCGGCGGTACATAACACCCTTCGGCCAAAAATCTGCTGAAAGTGTTTGTACAAACCAACTTACAGAAATGAAGTATTTATCTAGACTGGGGACAGATTTTCTGGTCCGAAGAGTCATATAAAACGTACTTATCCTACTTCATATTTCCTACTAATATTATAAATGCGAAAGTAGCCCAAGGGCTTTTTATTGCGGTATAATTTTAACTGTTAAAACACTTTTCACGTGGCCGTGCCGCGGCCAGAAGCTAGTGAAAATAACATCGGATGTAAAGGATTCACTTTTGTCTAAACTTGGCATGCCAATGGTAGTTAAAATAGATAAAATCCAACATGTTAGAAACACTTCTCGACTTTATCTTTATACTTACAACAACAGTAAACATTTCCCTAAGTTTCAAATGGCTTGCGTGGGATTAGCAACTGATCCTTGTATGTTTTTCTTGTACCAGGCGTTAAGAAGAATATAAGAGATTATCGTAAAAGCGTTTACGGCTTTATTCACGTATATAGACAGGTATTTTATTTTTATTGACGAAAACTGGGACGTTTTATATGAAGTATGTTTTCTCACACATTAATTTCCTTTTAAAGGAGACTGAGGTATTTATGTGTTTCGGTTTACACTGCTGGTAATTTTTTGTGAACAGTATATTAAGAAACGGTGGATGAATTATCTGAATGTTACCTTTCCGATAGATCGACGCGATTCAATTTATGTCATTCCATTAAGTGATTTTTACAAAGCGAAATATCAAGAACGTTTACATGGACGCAATGCGATGCATTTCGATCGATATGTCCTTGAAATCTTAACTAATATTATATTAGAGATTATTTTAGAGAGTCCAAACTTTGTGAGTTTGTTACTACGTGTAGGGTAATCTCTGGAACCTCTACACCAATTTTAAAGCAGTACCTGGGCGACCGAGCTCTGCTCGGGTGAAAATAGAGAAAACGTCGTTTTCTAAAAAATATCGCCCCCGAAACCCTGCATACTAAATTTCATACAAATCATTGGTGCCGTTTCGGAGATTCATATTATATACATACAAAAATTGCTCGTTTAAATGTATTCGATATTTCACGATTAAAAAGGTACAAGGGGCAGGCCACCAGTTTTCTCAGAAAATCTTAATAAGCCTTTTAATGTTCCCACTGCTGGGACATAGGCCTCTTCTCTGTGAGAGGGAAAATTACGTGAACGATATCGCCTATCGACGAATTAAAATTGCGTCACGCCAAGATCCCTTATGGCGAGGAAGGAGGTGACTATTGAGTTGACAGCGAATAGAGGTGAATGAAATAAGAATACATGTGACCGCAAATAAACTGGGACAAGGGCAGGAGGACGATGAATTTATTTAGAAATAAATAATTTGAACTTACGCTCATGACAAGGTTACCGATATAGCCCGAAAAAAATGCCAAACTTAAGTGGCAGTGGGCAGGGCACATTGCTCGCAGAACGGATGGCCGTTGGGCCGAAAAGTTCTGGAGTGGCGACTGCGTAGCGAAAGACGCAGCGTTGTAAGGCCTCCCAACTTGACCCAATGTATTTGCGGTCAGCATGTATTCTTGTTTCATTCATCTCTATTCGCTGCCATCTCAATAGTCACCTCCTTTCTCGCCATAAGGGACCTTGGCGTGACGGAATTTAAATTGCGTCGATAGGCGATATTGGCCCCATCGGCCATCCGTTCTACGAGCAATGTGCCCAGCCCACTGCCACTTAATCTTCGCAATTCTTCGCGCTATGTCGGTAACTTTGGTTCTCTTTCGCATATCCTCATTTCTGATGCGATCACGCAAGGAAACACCGAGCATAGGCCTCTCCATTGGCCTTTGGGTGACTTTAAGCTTTCTGATAAGGCCCATTGTGAGCGACCACATCTCGGTCCCATAGGAAATTAATGGCAACACACTCTGGTCATAGACTCTGACTACCTGTAACAACTGTCAAAGATCTTCAAATGACAGCCGGGACCAATGAATTAATGTGTTTTCCGAGGCACGGAGGAAACTCGCTATGTAAAGATGGTCACCCATCCACGGACCGACCTCGGCTAGAGTTGCTTAACCTTGGAGATCACCCATGCATCTGTTATGAATCACTCATTATAATTATATTCATGAAAAGATGTGCGGAAACAATTGGCCATGAATACGTCTCAAGGCTAGCAGTTTTCTTCAAAATCTTTTGATGCTATTGTTAGCTACATTTATTATCATTTTTGGAACTAATTTAACCCGTGACCGAAAAGTTGAAAAGTATTTTCGCTAAAATTACATCTTCTCTAAGGCGCCTTCCTCACCGAGCCAGTGCGTTTTCGTATCTGTACCGAATCTGTACAGATGTGCTGAACGTGTATGCGCACGCTAAATAAATCTATACGAGACTGTTTCGTTTTCCTCGGCATGTAACTTGGCAAGGTTTTGGCATAGTGGGGGTAAGTTCACGCATAGTGTGCGAACTGACCAACCACCGTATAGAGCAAACGGAACGTGGACGCGACGCGATTGGTCAGTCGATTCTTGTGTCAACTGACGGTGGACGGTGCTAAACGTTCCCCGCGTGGTTATCAAAAGACTTATGCGCATCTAACGACTCCTGTCAACTTACGTGCCGCCAAATATACAAATTCATTACTGAGCGCATACACGGTGTCGAAACAAAAACGCTCGAACCCGGTGAGGAATGCACCTAAATTATTATAAAACATAGTCACTGTCGCGTTTGTTGACGTCATTTGTTTTTCCGCTAAGTTTTATTAAACCACGCAACGGATTTTGATATGGTTTCACTAATAAAAAGGGCGATAAACGAGGCAGATTTTTGTATAAAATTTGTCCCGAGTCAAGCTGGGGTGGTTTATAAAAAAAATTATGGCCGCTGGTAGTACATACCAAATTTCACCGAAATTGATTCCGCCGTTTAGCCATGAATAGGAAACAAACAAACAGAGTTACTTTCGCATTTATATAAGTATTAAGTCCGTCATGTTTGTAGAGTTTCGCTAACTAATTTGACCCTGTATAAAGCACGATACTGGCAGCAGCATTTTAGACGCCAAAAAGCAGTAGAATGCGCTCGCGCATCGGAAACTCAAGATAAAAACGTAGAAAAGCTACAAAAACGACTGTTATCCGTATAAACCAATAACCGGACCCGATGAAGGGCTCCACACTGTATAATTTAATGATTTTTCGGCATTTTTCCTCAGTGACACGTGCTCCACGTTACAAAGTGGAACAAATCAATTTATTATGTTATTATGCATTCAAACAGATTTATTCGATTTGAATTTCTTTTTTAAATAATTCTGTTATCGAACGTTTGTTTTATATAGTCATTTAAAAGTGTTTTATTTTTAATTTTTATTGTTTATTTTTTTCTTGAATAATAATGTCTTAAGACGACTCTTTAATTGTAGATTTTGCAAAGGTACTTTACCACTATATTGATAAGCCATGTTGTAGGTAACTAGTTCCTTCAAAGAAGAACTAATGCTCCGTTCCTATATCCTTAAAGATTCGTTTTTTTTACCAATGGATAAGTGTTGTATATTTGTGATACACAATTAATGAATAAGTAGACTGCGTAGAATTTTGATGGATTTATAAAAAAATCAAGTTCTGTGTAAAAGTAGCCATTTTATGGTACCTTTTCAACAAATTAACACTTGGCCGCGACTCTTTATTAACTCGTTTTCATTCCGTTTTCCCGTAAAAATGTAGTTCAACGAATAAATTCTTGAATAATTTTAGTTTATCAGTTGTAAATTATCTTGTTGTTAGATTGAATACCGTTATTGCAAGAAAATTAAGAGCTGCTGCATATCTATTCATTAGTAGAAATTATTTGTATGTACAGAAAAATACCGGTACCAAGGATCTGTAGAATGAAATCTAAGCTAGATATACCTACTCTATATTACCCCAGTATAGTGCAAAAGTCCCATCCAGATTAGACCATATATTTTTTATGATGATAAAGGACAAAAAATAATATCTTTACAACACAAAGAGAAAGTAAAACCTTTAAAAATAAAAGTCTAAAATAAAACCCGCTAACTTTTATTTAACTCGAGCACTTAAAACATAAACATGTTTTACTAATTGAAAGTGTATAAAAACCATAAATATTAAATTTATTACATATTAAAATAAGTCAGCCTAAAATGTCGATATAAAATAATGTGTCCATTGAATTCATATTATTATAAAAAATTAAATGTTTCGCAAAATAAAGTGCGGTGTGTGCACGATACATTTTGTCGATAAGCGGAAACATTTCGGCAATACAGCATCGGTTTTCGAGTATTTTGCCTTGAGGCGAATAAATTATTGTAAACTTTATTGTTTTACAATGTATTGGAAGGCTACAGAGCTTTCGTTGTAAGTTTAAATATTTCAAGCCTGTCTGCGCAGCTGAAAATTTACGTTTACATAAAAAGGACTATTAAGCTGAAGGTCTAGTCATTGGCTAAACAATCTATCGGCGGCTATATGTTTCAGCGGCGTCTAGAGTCACTAACCTACGGATAAATAACGCTTACTAGTAATATTAACCTAAAGCAAGTCCCTTGTCCTCTTATTGAGACGTCGCTACAAATCTCCTTTGCCCACTAAATACATGCGTAAGTCATTAAATGAATGAAAAAAGTCTCAGTCCAGATATTTTAAAAGTCGAGCACCAACCTGCCGGACCGGCTTCTGCGGACATGTTCCGGTTTGCATTTCGCGTAATTCTCGTCACAAGTTGACCCCTAAAATGAGATCTCGTTACCGAAGGCTGACATTTTTTGATTTCAATATTGCATAAGTGTCGTTGAGAACGGTATTTTGTTCGAAAAAGATAGTCGATGGTAAAGACTTGGAGCTGGATTCGATATTTAAATTGTAGTTCGACAATTCAGCCTGTTCATTACAGGAAGAATAATGAAATACGATTCGAAAATGGAACATCATCGTGAAATTCCTATCTCTATTTTTAGACTAAGAAAAATTAGTCGATTTTTTGTCTGTTTGTTTTGCAAGCAAGTCATTTCGGTACACTAGGCTACTTACAACATCGTTCTCAATCGGTCATCGTGTTTAACTAGTGACAACAGATCACAGTGGCGTGTATTTATAACTGGCTGTAAATAGTGCGTCTGATTGCTCCACTAATCACTATCTCTTTCAATACATCATAGTAGAGATGTATAGCGTCATCGCTCTTCTCTCGGGGCTTGTTTATCGAGGAGAGACCACCTCTTTCACTTCTCTGGTGGTTAGAAACAATCTGCCTAGCCTATTCCCAGCTATATTAGGATAGTCTGCCAGTTAAACTGGATGCAGCTGAATACCAGTATGTTACATGAGCGACTGCCTAATTGACCTCCACATCCTAGTATCTGGTGTAGTATCCGAACGAAACAATTTTTACAACCGAAACCTAAACCAAATTTCGGCAACTATTTCAATTTTGGCCGAAACCGAAACCTCCTTACAAGGATAATGTTTTGAGGGAAAAATAAAGAAAACGTTATTATAATTAGTCAGTCTTTATTTTTTATCTTTAAATCACAAAGCTATGCAGTCTTCGACATTTTCACTTATTGGTATGAAAATCAACATAACAACCCTTCATTTAAGAAAAAAACATTCGCAAAAAATACTCGCTTGGATGGAATTTAACGCGCCGAACATGACCGATCACAGCGCAAGAACTCCCGAATGCAGTTTTAGTTTCGGTCGTACTTTCGGCTGGTTTACCGCCGAAACCGAAACTAAACCGAAACTCGGTTTTTTGCCGAAACTCGACCGAATCCGAACTTTCGGTCGGACACTAAACTGTTGATTGCGAACCTGAAGACGCTGCGTTGGAAGGCCTCCCACTAGATGGACTGATGACCTGGTGAGGGTGGCAGGAGTCCTCTGGATGCGAGATACACGGGACCGGTCAATGAGGTGACATTTCGGGGAGGCCTATTTTCAGCAATGGAAGTCTTTCGGCTGAAATGATTATGATGATGACCATGTGGCCATGCAGTAGCTCATGTCAAACTCGCATTACAGAATTTTTGAGGATCGTTATTGCTGCTTAAATGTCACTTCATGTAGGTCAGGCAAATAATGTCTTATATTTCAAATGTCAGCTTCCACAAAATTTATTGAAAAATTCCGTCAAACGCACCGCAGTGAACTAACTTCTTAAATCAATTTCAAAGTAAATCGTAATTAACTAATTTACAACTGAGCTTACAGATTCAATTATCAAAAACTTTGGTTAATTTGACGATTAATCTAGAAAACCGTATTTTATGACAACTCGTGGTAATGTATGTAGATTACGCCACGTTAAGCTGTTGTCGTAATAACTCGATTGTAACGTTAGGTCGTGTAATTAAAACTCATAAATTACCTTATATTATGTGATGTTGTATTTGTCTGGAAGATCAGGTACGTTTCACTGACCTCTTTAGTTTCATTGAAGTTTTGAGCAACGCGGTAAAAAGTGATTATGCCCGATATTTGGATCAAGATTTCGCTATTCAACGTGGCAATGCTGCCACCGTTCTGGACATTTTTCCATTGAAAACGAGGTGGAGGATATTCTGAGGGCCAATGAGCCCTTTCCCCTCAGCCCCTTTTGAAATACGATCGTATATAGAATTTGAATTTGGGTATTTTTTTTCAAATTCTACTTTAGCCAGCAAACTTAGGTTTGACACGTTTTTAACTACAAGCATTCAATTCAGAAACAGACCCGAAAATCTTTAAAGTTTTAGAGCATGATTGAATACATAATCTCGGGAAAACCATAACAAAATTGTAACTAAAACTGATATAGTGAAGTTTGTAGCTGGGAATAACCGGGTATTAAAACTAAACAACACTACAATAAGATAAAATAGTGTCAGAACAACTATAAAATTTAAACCCACATACGTAACAAGTCATAACGTAAAACAAATATGTTTTCTTAGGACCGGGTATGCAAACTGCAGTGTGTTATCGTGGCAATTGAAATTCTGCTATCAGCATCAAATAATCTCGACGTGATTAAATTTATTCAATGAAATACTGCTAATGGTAAAATTTCATCTCAGTTCGAAAAACATACATTTGACAGAATGACCTGATTCATTGGAGTTCAGGGGCGTAGCTACCGCGGTATCAGTCGTATCAATGATAGAGGGGCCCCCGAGCCACAGGAGCCCCGACATTAAAATGTTGTCCAAAACCTCCAATTTCAATACCTAGACAAGAGGGCTGTAATGGATGAATTATGTCGATGAAAACTGTTTCCTATGATTATAGTTTAATCCATGCGTGGATATAATGTTCTTAAATTTCTTTATTATGTAAAAAACGCTAATCTTTGGAATTTTGCTGTATTTGGTTAGCGGCGAACAAAAAATTTTGATACAGGGCCTCTTCAAAATCAAAACAGTTTATTTCTAATAAAACTTAGACGTACTTTTGAATTGTCAAACAAAAAAAAAAAAAATATGACTAGTTGCAAATTCGCAAGCGTCAGTAGGTCTCAATGGAGAAGAATTTTCAAGAAACTCCACGAACACTCTTTTCCATCAGTTTCAATTACAAGTTTTTGGTTACATCATTCTTGTTGATAAATACATATATTTGAGAACGATGCAAAAAGACGTGCACATTAAATCGTCTAACGTCGTCGAGATACCCATATCCTATCCCTTCTCTATACTATCCTCCATAATCCTAATTCTCCTCAATACCTTCGTGAACGCTTTGAGTACTTTGTCCCGAGGGGTAAACTCTGTCGCACTTCCACTTTTCTTCTCCTTCGTAACCCACGTCACACTTCCAGCCGCTATGATGGCTCCTTCTCTGTTACTGCAGTGCGTCTCTGGAACTCTCTACCACATTCCCTACGCGACAGCCCTTCACTGAATATCTTCAAGAGGAAAATCAAGGATCATTTTCTTTCGGAATGACATAATATTAGTATATATATAGGTGTATATATTTTGTACTTATTTATGTATGTATAATTATGATTTATTTTATATTATTCTAAAATTGTACACTGGGCTACTTCTCTTCTTCCTTTTGTAAACTCTCTCTATCACTGTAAGGTTTGCTGGTAGAAAACTCTTCTTAGAGTTAAGCTCGCCTTTGTACATCAACTTTATAATCACTCAAGTTGTATATGTCATTTTCTTTTTTGTGTACAATAAAGAATTAAATAGACTAGAATAACAAACAATTTTAACAAAAAAATGCAATAACAGGCCGAGGCAGCTAAGTTATGACCAATCCCAACCGATGGCACCCGTTCACGAACATGACGCATGGATCGGCACCACTCAGCTCAACCATCATGAAGGGAACCGAATGATCCAACACATGTGCCACCATCAGAGAGAAATTAGAGAGAGCATGACACACTCAACTATCAGGGCACACAGAAGTCAACGAACGACACATAAGTAATGGTAGATTTACAGTCGGAACATAGTATTCACACATGTGCTGTGCAGTTATATAATACTAAAAGAAATATTCTGAGACAAAAAAAAACTGATATAAAAGAAATTGAGTTTATACAATACAAATATATTCATACAATCTTCAGCAGGTCTAACAATACTTCAAAACTTTTCTGCCCATCACTATTTTTTCTTGCTCCCTAGTGGCTGCGGAGCAGTACCAGCATTTAGCCACCCATTTTTATCAGCGATGTCATCCCCCAACTTATAATATGCTTGCTTGCATAGTGCGTTTTATACAAGTTTTAAATTTCGTCTCATTCAGTTCTAGAATGTGGGGAGGTATTTTATTGTAACATTTTATACCCTATAAAAGATGATGATACTTTAGTCAGCCTGAAACCTGGTTGAATTAATTGGTCCCGATTTCTAGTAACATAATTATGTCTGCCGCCGTTTTTACTAAAAAGATGTAAATTCTTTCTAACGTACATGATGTTTTCATAAATATATTGACAAGGTACCGGTATGATGTTAATATCCTTAAACAGTTCCCTTAAAGAATCGCGCCGGCGAAGATTTTATATCGCTCTGATGGCTCGTTTTTGCAGAATAAAAATTGACTCAATGTCTACCTACGCCACTGTTGGAGATAGAAGTTAATAGCCCAAGTGTAGCTCTGAACTTGGCAATTTCCTGAATGAAGCAGGGGTGTAGCTACCGCGGTATCAATCGTATCAATGATACGGGGCCCCCAAACTTCATGGGTCCCGACGTATATCACTCGTTCGTCATGATTGTTTTAATAATCCAAGTCAAGAATCCAGACTCCTATTTTATTAATTTTCTAATAAACAATTTCTTCGTTTTGGTCTTTGCTGTAGTTGAGTACAAGGAGCCACAAGATATATCGTGAGGTTGCATTAATTGAGTTTTAAGGGCTAGAAGAGATAAAACACAACTCACCAGAACTGTAACAATACAAACATAAACTACCGGCAATTTTAACAACATAAATTCCCACAGATTCACTTATCAACAGGACCACACAACTAAATCTCTCGCCAGATTTCTCTCAGTTAAAACATTTGCAACGAGACAAACTGCTATCGAAAGTTCCTAACTCAATCTTGCTGCGACAAACACCTTATTCTCTTACAAGTCTTCGAACATTATTTATAGGCAACAATACTAAACATGGCAAGTGAAGTTGTCTCCAAGACTTCCCATGATCTTTAGTCCACGATTTGTCCGACAATATCTAAGTAACGGCACCACTAAACACATGCATCTGTCCACTGGAACATTGAATTCAATGGACTTTCTATAGTGCAAGCCATAGGTTATGGGAACAAGTGTAGCCAAGCGGAGACAGCTTTGTGGACATGGGTATTGAATGGGAAATTTATGGGTTTGCATTTCTTGACCCTGGACGGGAGCTTGTTGCGGGAAGCGCCATGCCACAGGTTTTGTGCTAAGTGGACGTTATTGGCACATTGGCATTTTATCTAGACTCAATCAACTGAAAGCAGGGATAAAAATTTAAGGCTCGCTCTAATCTAATCTTGTAGTATTTTATGTTCTCAAAACTCAGATTAATCGATGCAACATTCAGATTTAATTTGAACAATATATTATTGAATTTATTTTATTTTTGTTCTTGAGTAGAGGGTACCCCTAAAAATGTGTTACTTTGTTAGAAAACATTATATCTTCAAAAAGGTTAGACCCTTGGATTACAGTTTAAGGGAGTTTTCATGTTACTGACACTTGTCATTTACTCTCAGTACATTCATTTCATTCGCTCTTCTTTAATACTAAACAGTGTTATGTGTGTTATTTACCGGTTGTACCTACTATAGGTGCACCTCTGCTAACCTTTCGGGGAATACTGGCGTGATTTTATGTTATGTTTTGATAGGTACTAAACTTCTAAGCATCATTAACATCCTTCATCAGGAACATCCTTCGATCAACAATAACCAACTAGACAACGGGTCACGTACAAAATCAATGCGAAATTCTACCCGCATGAATATATACTTACAACCCTACATTTAAAATACTTACTATGGCAAACTGAACAAAATAAGAGCTGACATTTCAAGTGAGCTGTTATTTACCGAGACGTATTTCTTGCGCCGACCCTACATCTAGTTGGTATTGTTGATCGAATGGAACATTTGGAATGATACCTATCTCTCATGGTATGCTGGTCTTTAAAACTTTCCTGACCATTGATCGTGTGTAAATCTTGCAGGTTAAGATAACCTAAAACAAAAGAAGAAACGAGAGATCCCTAGAAGCCCGAAATTTTCTCTATGTTTGTTAATTCTTTAATACCTTTGCCCTCTTCTAGTTAAGAACTCCCGTACCTACATTCTTAATCAAAGAGTCTTTCGAGGTGTTGTTATAACCACCACGCTTGGCAATGTATCATATACAGCAGCATTAAATCTTCTTGCTTACAAAGATTAATGTACTAAAAGACCTAGTTGGCAAGGCCAATACATCGGATAACATTAGGATGTCGCTAATTTCCGGTCCCGTTCACAGATTTATTGTAATTTTTTTCTTAAGAGATCTTAAAGGCTTGCTGGCATTTGGTGGACCAATGGTACGTTGGGCAGTTTTGACATAATCACAATGGTGCGATGATCTGGTTAAGGTTGCGGGAATCTGCTGGATGCAGATTGAGAGAGCACGGGAATGGTCATTGTCGCGACCAGGCGACGTTTGGTGGAGGTCTATGTTCAGAAGTGGACGTCTTTTGGCTGAAATGATGCTTGAAATACAAGTTATTGATAGTGTTTTGTTTTAGTTAGGTATGCCAGTTCTGTTGCATATAAATGTAGGTGATTGGCCCCAGGCATGTCTTTTAAAACTATCATGGGTGATGATGACCTGTGAAGTGGTCTATCCTTTGTGAGAAAAGGCCTTTTTAAAGTGGCCTTGGAGATTTAGAGCCCCCGCAAACTACAGACTTTTTATTGGCCGATAGTGTGGTCTGATTTAAAATTACATTCATTACCGAATCGTTGTAATATGCTTACTTCCTCATACTGATTAAAGGCCCGACCAAACTATCGGGCGATAAAAAGACTGTAGTGTGCGGGGCTCTTAATATTAAAAAGGGAAGATCAAGACTCAAAGGTGTCTTTCCCGTGCAAACTTCCAGTAAAGTCCCGTTCACATCTGCCGGGATTTTAAATATGCCACTTATCTAACAGAAAGCTTCCCGTAGTATAGTAGTTTTACTCTGTTTACAAGAGATAATGAGTAAATACATAAACTTGTATCACAAGTGCAGCTGTGTATAGTTTGTGTTAGCGGCCGGACGGTATGCGTACGCCATTATTCAATTGTTATGTAAGGCGACGACCTAAAAGCGAATCGGACTGCAAGTGCCGTGTGGCCGTGTTGCCTTACTGCGAGCGGGTAGCGGGTCAGCTCCAACTCAAACTCAAAGCATTTATTTCAACCTGGCTATTTGTGTATGTGAGTATAAAATGTTTGTACATGAAACCACGATACAGCAGAAATTCCTAGTGTGAAGCAACGATTAAAAAAAAAAATATAATTCCATTTCAGTCGGTCAGTAAAAAAGATGAAGCTGGTTGCGGGTTCTAATCGTAGATCAAAGAAAAAAACTCGAAAAAGTTACATTTTACCAGCGTCAACGATTGTCTAAAAGTTGTTAGCTACTTGTTATTTCAACTATCGCCATCGCCAATAGAATTTCAATTACTAAATTAAAATCACAAATAAAAGAACCGGAAATATAGCCATTTCTTGGCTAATCAGTCTATAATAAAACAAAGAGCTCTGTGCTAAGTTTCAGCCTTATATGCACAGCAATGAAACAAATAATTTAGGAAATTTTCATATCGCTTTCAGTTGCGACTTGTCTACTATATCCGCTAAGTACTATTCCTAGATAAAGTTAAGTGAGACTTTGCTCTAAAACAAAGTGAGCACGTTTCAAGGACAAATTATGGAACATATGGTGCACATGTCAGCTGATACTGTCACATTACCTTCATTTTCGGCGAGCTTGGGTAGAAGTAACGACATGGACTGCTTCAAACAAAAGTTAAAATGAGTCCTCTTTGAAAGGGATAGACAATGCAAAGGTACCATTGGTATTACACGTGTTCATTGGCGGCGGTAAACAGTTTCCATCAGGTTGGCCGCCTGCTAGGATGCCACTCTATGCCATTTGACATCAGTGAAGGAAAACATCGTGAGGTAACTTGGAACTTATAGTTAATATAAGTTTGAAATCGCCAATCTCCCTTGAGCAAGCGTGGTGAGTGGTGATCGGTTGAATGCCATAATTATCGAAACAATTAAAAGCCATTGTGTTTCGCGTGGATCCACGTTTCGGGCACTCAAGGGGTTAATGCTAGCCTTGCGTGAGAAGAAGCCTTTGCCCTGGAGCGAGACAGTCTTGTTCTTCTTCTTTTTCTTTTCGTGTGAGGATGTGGCCACCTCTGGTGTCGGAGTTAATATAGTAAAAGCCGCCTCTGGGAACCAAAAAGACTTGGCTATTTCAGACTAACATCATCCATATAAGGGAAGGTACAGGACACTAACAGTCTCGTATTTTTATTACTATACGAATTGGCAGGAAAATATTGTTAAGTTTTATAAACTTACCATACCTACGATAAAATTTACTGAGTATTGTTAACATAAGCGTATGTTTGGAGATAAAAAAAGTGCATTGACCGACAGGTGAGGACGTACATTTCGTAAGAAAATTAGTACCTAGTTCTTACCTAGTATTTGCGTTATTTTATTAAATAAACAATGTGCCTCGTTGTAGTCGATCTAGTGGTCGCAAACTCTACTTCTGAGGGAACTTGCGTTCGATTCCCAATTCGGGCAAAGTGTTATTGGGCATTTCTTAGAAGGAGCCCAGAATCTGGATTTGTGCCTAGCCTTTTTCCAACTATTTTGGGGTCGGTCTACAGTTTAACCTGATTAAGCTGAGTACCAGTGTTTTACATGGAGCGACTGCCTATCTGACCTCCACAACCGTGACAGATTTCAGGCTTCTGACTACCCGTAAAGACTATCAAAGTTCTTCAAATGACAGCTGGGCCCACGTGCTTTCCGAGGCACGGAAGAATCTCGGTATGTTGAAATGGTCACCCATCCACGGACCGACCTCGACAAGTGTTGCTTAACCTTGAAGATCGACCCGTGGGCCTGTAATTATTTAGCCACGAGCTCCTCTTTTAAGTGACGAAATGTGGGTGCACTAGTTACACCTCTGCCTTCCCTTTGGAGAACACTGGCGTAGTTCTAGTATTAACGGTACTTTATCAAGTAAACATTGAGTTCTTGTTGCCTCTCAAGGACCGTTGCATAAAACGTTACAGAATATATTCATCATCATCATTTCAGCCGCATATAAGCTGAATATAAGTCTCCGCCAAGTATAACCACATTGGCCGGTGCCGTGCGTCTCACATATAGCGTATTACCGCAACCTTCACCAGGTCATCAGTCCAACGTCTGGCGGTTCGCGGTCGCCTCTACAGAACTTTTCGGTCCCATCCGTTCTGCAAGCAATGTGCCCTTCCCACTGCCACCTAAGTTTGGCAATTCATCGGGCTATGCGGATGGATATATTGCCATTATTGTATTACTACGCATGATGGATTGCTGATCGTGTGTTGTTTTTAGCAGATAGGAGGATGCTGGCCATTTTCTTTAACCAATCTTCTTCGTATGTAATTGATTTGGAGGCCAAACGGCGAGTTATTATCATCTGCGTAACGTTTTCCCAACTATGAAGAGTCTGCTTTCGGATCGATGGGATCTGCAGCTACTAGGTTCTAGTACAAGTATTTTAGATAGATGGAGAGACTGCCTAAAAAGAGTTGATGGATGGAGAGGGAGGGGATGGCCAAAGAAAAGATGGATGGACTGTGTGAGCAGTGATATGAAAGAAAAGGGAGTCAGAGATGGCGTGACGGGGGACAGGACGGTATGGAAGAAGAAAACGTGTTTTTGCGCTGGCCCCAAGTAACATTCCCATGTTACTTGGGGCCAGCGCAAGGGCAGGAAGATGATGATGGAGAGATTGCCTATCTGACCTTCACAACTCTTTTGCTGGGTAACACGATTAAGCTTCGTAAGCCTGGCCGTCACACTTCCGGGCTTCTGACTGTCCGTTAGGAAGGAAAGGCGAATAATGTGACATTTCTTCTGCTTTTCTTTTTCATGGTACACTTGATCAAATTATTCAGGCCCAGTAAGTGACCACGTTTCTTGCAGCGTCTGGGACAATGTCAAGGTCATTTAGATTACAAGTGAATGGACAGTTGGGACACACCAGAACTTGGGACAAAGTCTGTACAGGAGCACCGCCTTCGCACCGTGTGTACAACGGATGACTCCTAATTTACTTCCTATATAAGAACAGCTCACCACATGAAATGATTAGAATAATTTATCTTTTACGATTCGGTCACAATGTCCTTGCATTGTGCATCGGCACCAAATCGTAGAACATGTATGAACCTAAGCGTTTGGCCTAAAAACCTTTCGCTTATCTTTGCTAAGTCCTACGTCACGTTATCTAGATATTTCGTTGTTACTTTACTGGACCATATAAACATGTGAGTAGAACGGTAGGACATTCTAAACTTGTCAGTAGGGCTGGCAATCAGTCTTTGAGAGAAAAATAATAAATTTTATGATTATTATGGAGCAAATTCAAAGTCAAATCATAATTATATTTCAATTAGACTATTAACGGCGCAATGTCAATATAAAAAAAATAAGATTCTCGTTCTAGTTGCGGTAAAATTTTTGACTTGTTGGACGCGGAAATCTTTGAAAATACCTACTAATCCGATATTCGTTTTCCTTCCCTGGATCCATTAATTGGGTGGGATCTCCTCAATTTACTAATTCGATAACGAACTTACAAGAAGCTACACTCTGCCGTAGTAAAGCTACAGCTTTACTACGGCAGAGGTAAAAATGTGTTACAAATTGCAAAAAACCGGGCAAGTGCGAGTACTCGCACGATTCCGGACGGGTTCCGTATCATTATCGCAAAAAACGACGAAGAAGCGAAGGAACGGAATATTTCGGATTAACAAGTTCTGGTACAAAAGTGTTTTTTCAAAGAACCGTTTAATGTTATCTGGTGTTTTTTGTTGGCTGTAGATCAGGCAGAATTGACCTAAATACTAAATATTACTGTAAAAAGTCAACTAAGTGATTTTTTGGTCCGACGAAACTTCCGAGTCACAATAAACAAAAAAAAGCTGTCAAAACCATTTGTCGCCCAACAAAAATATTTTGCGACGACAAAAAAGAAGAGTTATTCATTAGACAACATTATTTTGTGAAAAATAACAGATTAAAATCTGAGTTAAGCTATACAGTTTGGGCAGGGCCGGTTGGTGTCTGATCATTACATTGTAAATTGTATTGACTTTAAAAGAGGCTTTGTCATGTGATTTTTTTCACTGTTTCTTTTCAGAGTACCTAGTCTGCTAGAAAACACCGATCTCATCTAGTTTTACCAAAAAATAGACTTGTAAAATGATTATTTATAACCGATATACAAAATAATTATAATTAACATTAACAAAACCGCAAAAAGAAATTTGACCTATTTGGTCCTTTTTATTCCTAATGGTTGTTTTGAATGCTTGGCAACAATTATTTAGCTAAACTCCTGTACTGAAAATGTAAAAAATACTTATTAAAATAAAGATATGAATACCAACCCTAACCGCTGTACACCACTGGCCCGTTTGGCATACGACAGCCAAACTCGAGCGCCCGCCGCGTCGTCGCGTCGCCCAGTCAAAAAACGCATAACATGTAACTGTTTGTTGCATTACCTTAGATAATAGACTAACGGACAACGTTGGACGCACTATTTATTACGAAGAGGTGCCTCGAAATGTTTATCTCTTTGGTTTTACGATTGTTTTGTGAGTAGTTAAGATTTGAATCGGTAGCGGATTATGAAAGAGCGTTTGTTACGCGTTGGATATTGTTTTCGCTGGATACGTGTTTTGTTTGTGCTTTATACAAGAAATGGTGCGTTTTTTGCTTATCTATTAAAAAGTAAACGTAAAGAATTGCGGTTTCCACAAAAAAAAAATTGTGTCTCTACTCTATAAGAAACCACCTACTAATTTATTCTTTGAACAAAATTAATCCCGTTTTTTTATTATAGATAGGCTCGCTCTTGACCACTATCTCACCTGATGACAAGCGATGATGTGGTCGACGGTATAGCTCGCTTGCCTAGAAGTCAATTCACTCTTGACTTAAAGACGCCTGTTAGGTTAGGTTAGGCTTTTGGGAAATACAGACTCCAGCTGGGAATTCCACTCCTTAGCTGTACGCACGCACAATGAAAGAGTTGCCGCGTTTCGATATATTACATTTTTTTTTGTATATAAACAGCGTTTTTGACTACATTCGACCAATCGAAAACAATAGCCCGTCCCGCAGCAGGCACGCGCATAAAACACCAACCGTATGTTTACCAAAGATTCAACAGTCTAGATTAGAAGAATTGTACATTGAAAATTCAAGGTAATGTCAAGCGTGAACCATAATAATACAATGTAAATCACGATTCAGATACATACAGAATAATTCATACATTATTCAACGAAAATTTCAGTTTTGAATAGGAATAAATATTCTGTCTGGATTTTGTAATAAAAAAGAAAAACGGTGGTAGACTATATTTGTACAGATTCACTTACGACTTTTTGTCTATTGGTAGTAGCCTGTTATACAAAGGAGTATAGTATATTTTTCCAGCTTCTGTCTCTAGTAAGGCAAAGTATACAACCATTTCAAACGTTGGTAAACCTGAGCGATTTAAGTGTACCGCGGAGATTTACAGTAACTGCATAAGTTTTTAAATCAAATGTCCTACACACGTTACAAGCCAATTAATACTGCATAATAAACAATTCATACAATATACTTTTGGTTTTAAGCCTGTTTTAAACATATTCAGTCGTCTTTAGTTCCGAAATAAAATAGTAAGCCATAAATCATTTAATTACTTACTTAAAAAAAGCAATTAAAACATTCTTTTGGATGTGTGCACCGAAAGACGCAGAGTTGGAAGCCCTCAAGGTGAGCCTATGGACCATGACCTAGTGGAGTCCACCACAGTCTGCTGGATGCGAATAGCACAGGACTGGTGCAGAAGTCGACGCTTGGAAGATGCTATGTCCAGCTGTAGATATATTTCGGTTAAAAATATGACGTTTATGAATCGAAGACACACTACTTAACATTGAAGATGAAAGGACCTTTAGCTGAAAATACGTAGATAATTTAAATACGAAACACTTGATTTAAAAAAAACATTCAAGTTTTACACAAAAAAATAATTTGCTAATTTTGATAACAGACACCGGCAGCCTTATTGCGTATTGAATTTGACAAGACAAAGGGCCAAAAGTACAAAATCGACCATTCCATCTGATTGGTTGATTTTTCATACTCTTTGCCTTGCCGAATTCATTACGCAATAAGCCTACAGGACAGGTGAAACTAAATAAAAGCTTGTAAAAGAACGTCAATACTCTAAGACACAGAGAGAACCCACGTGGTTCCGCGTATTCGCTACGTACAAATATAATTCCAGCCACACTCACTAACCAGCATAATTTATTTTTGTCCCACATATTTATATTCTAGTTCAGAAACTATTTAGTGATATATCTCAACAAAGAGTCTTTAACGAGACAGGCGTTGGACTGGGCCCGTTTGATCTTACATCAATTATCGCTGAATCGGTTAAGCGTAAGTTGGGAATACGAACGCGACAGGCAAGTGCAATTAGTCAGTTTTAAGGCTAGTTGAATAGATTGAGACGTAGATAATAAAGACAAGCAAGCTTTAGAGAGATACGGTAAATGAAATGTGGCTATTGTTAGTCGGAATTTGACATAAACTATGTAATATTGATGAAATAGGGAGGCAATGCAAGTATTTTTAAGTCTCGTTCTCAATCTCTCAAAAATGTCTAAGACTTCGTATTTTAGACAAGATTCAAAGCAATGCCACAAAACAAAGGCAGGGCATTGATTTTATCGATGAGTTGGGATAAGGACTAGATTTTGAACATGTTTAAATGTCATTGGCCTTTGGATCATATGGCATATATTCTCGATATATTGCAGAGTTCAGTGACAGTGAACTGTAGTTAGATTCTAAATGCATTGAACCTGATTTCTAAATTGCATTTAGAGAGTCCCCCTTGTAATTTGCAAATTGTGTCAATTTAAGATACGTCCTGCGTTTTTGGCACCCCTTTTTCTGCGTTTGGTTCCTGCCCAATTTATCAGTATTTCGCTTCTATCTTAATTTTCTTATAGCTAAGTATGTAAAGTCTAGCTAGCTTATTTATGGTTCTACAGAAACAGGTACCATAACTACAACGAATTAATTAATTGACTCCAAATAATATTGAGACAAAGGCTATGGGATGCTGACGATAAATATTGTTAGCTTGAGAGGACAAACTCACTCAAAAGTTGTAAAATAATATTATAACAACGATAGATGTTACATCTACAACAAAATTCAGACATTTGAATCGATTCAGTAAACAGTTAGATACAACAAAATTTCACACACATATTTTGAAGTATATCAGCAGGATACTGCTACCAGTTTCGATCACACGTCGATAAGTCAGCGGGTACGCTCATACGCTGGACCACACCCAGACAGTATCGAGACGGTAACAACTATCTAATGGTCTGAGAGACCGACACAACACATGTCGACACGGATTTGATTTCTATTTTATAGTCAGTGCACTTAGGGGTCGATTCGACCATGTTATTCGAGAACCTTTGAACTTTGTGGCACTTGTTGGATCCTTGGTTGTTATACGGGGTACGTAGAGGTATATTTCTTGAGACTTTTATTGATGATCAGATGGGGTTAGCTTCTGGATCCGGTGAAAGTTTTAGTACTATCGAAGGTAAGAGCGTTTGATTGTCAAGCAAAAACATTAAGTCCTAAGGATGTAAAGGCAAAATATATTTTTTTGTTAAAATATATACACAAGTGTATCGTTACGTGTGTTTCTCAAAGTGTTTAAACTGACAATGTAAAAAATACACGAATCTCTAACTTATCAGTTAAGAAAAAAAAAGGAAGAGGGTCTTTGCCCTATTAAAGGCTAGAAAAACAAATCGTAGGTGTAAAAATACGGCAAAATTCCTTCACGGATTGTCCAATCTAGCGGTACAGAAGAGGCCAAGTTCAGTAGTGGGTGTTTGAAGGTCCTATTATGACTGACGTGACCCTACTTGTCAGTTAATCTATCTTATCACATCACATCGCTACATGGTCGACAACCCTAAACGCTGGACGAAATACAAGCCTAATTGACAAACTTATATATTTGGAGCGGATTAGTAAGAAATATGCTAAATAATAATCTACGTCATGTAGTTACAGAGTAATAAGAGAGCCCATATAAGAAAATATAACAATTAAGATCTCAATTAGATGATGTTGACGCAAAACCATCAACAGATGAGGGCCTGCAAATCTGGAAAATGAGAGTTGCAGCATTGATATCTATAATTAACTTTGTTATTAACCACAGCTATATTCTTAATTTGCTCATGATTTCTTTTAAGCTTTTTTGCGACCACAGTCGTAGGTAAAAGCTAGTATTTTTTATAAATCGAGTTCAAAATGGGTCCACCAAAAATAAAACTAGAGATAACTCGTTTTATTCTTACTAACGGATGTGAAATATGATGAATGAAAAGTAGTTAAATTAATTTATGGATAATTGATTGTTTGAATAATTAACACGACAAAACAAATTAATTAGTATTTTAATCGCATTTTTTCACTCACTTTACTATTTTTCGTTGATCAAGATAACGTTAAAGAAATCTTAAACATTAAAATCAAATTAAGCTCTCTAAACATAATAACAGAATATATTAGAATGTACCTACATTCAGAAAACAATATAAATTATTACTTAATATTTTCATTCTTACATTTCAACTAAACGTCCGACTGTCAACATTCGAGCATAGATTAATGACACAGTTGTAGAATGCAAGAAAACTCACTTCTTGTTTTTATGCAACTTTTTAAAAGAAAATCTCGCGTATTTCAGAACAATTTTTCAGCCAATGCCAAACATTTTACATGAAATAATGACCCTCATTTCCTGACCAGACAATGGACGTTAAGAACCCCGAATAGACAGATGCCAAATTCAAAAAAAGAATCTGTCGACTGTTTGAAGGTAATGCTTAATGCTACATTGCACTGGGTACTCGTAATAGAAAAAAAAACATTTAAAACACTCAAATTGCGAACGTCAGCTTCTTAATAAATCGCCGGATATGTTCGTCATTCGGCCACTAATGGAAAATGTTAGTTAATATTTAATTAGAGGTGGCAAGTGAAAAAAAAAGTTTACCATTGGTTCTGCAAACATAATCTTAAAGTATTTTTATGGCAATTTAACATACCGTTTCTAACTGGCTAATTAAAAAGTAAATATGGCTGTTAAATTAAGACGTTTCTTGACGCATTAAAAATTAAGCTTCCGTCAGCCATAACTATTAAAAAAAATTAATGTCATAGAGAATGTATAGGCACGTTGCAAATCTTTCGACGCGTCCCTCTGATCAAGATCTTAATTTAACTGTCACTATGTAGGTGAATGAATGCTATCTCATTAAAATTATCTAAGTATAATAAATGCTGTCATAAAAACTGCCTCATATTTCGTTGCGTCGTTTTCGGTGTCGCATTGTAGTTTTAAATATTTTTATTGCCACTTTATTATCAGGTAGTAATACATTAATCTAGCTTTCTTCAAATTGAAAATGCCAAAAACATCAACTCAAGAATTGCTGTGCCTTTAAGCCTGAATGGTATTAGTTAATACAGTTATATTCGAAAAAATACTATTCTGTTCCAGGAGTGGTGTTGGACAAGCCTATGATATCTACATATTTAGCAGAATACCAGTGAATGTTTTTTACTATGTCTAGGAAGACGTAAAAAAAACTTTTCACACAGATTTAAACCACAAATTCCAAAGCAAGACGTCTAAATCAGTATTTTCCCACGACATTTCTTCCCCGATTCTCCCGACCAGCCAGACTCAATAGTTGTATATGCGTATGCATGTTTACAGCAAACAAAAATAGTAATCAGACGTTTGTGCCACGGCTAATTGCCAACGACTGAGTAACGGACCTGACGTAACACTGTGGACATAGCCGAGACACTAAGCGTTACCATTCTAAACTAGACAATGTCACTTTCACCCATCAATGCTGAGCGATATCAGAATGATCTGCTATCTGAGCTATCTGGGGTCGTACTATCAAGTGCCAATGCCATCATGATTCTGTTATTTTTTTTTTCGTGTCGCCGGCACGACTGTTGTTAATTTTTTTTGGTCCAAAACTTACCAAACTTAGCCATTTCCACGGCGTCGTCGGTGGCAGCGCATAGATCAGCCTAGTTGCGAGATTTGGAGCGCAGAGGGCATGAACCGATGTGAATAAAGTACCTACAGTGCTATTTTTCTTGTATGGCTACGTCTCTCTTGCGCACCGTAGTCATATTGATTTTAAGACGTCATAGTAGAGCCCCTGAAACGTTTTGCGGATGTGATAGGTAGATTACAAATAGAGAGAGAAGAATTACCGACATAGACTGAAGAAATGGGAAAGCCAAGTGGCAGTGGGTAGGCCACATTGCTCGCAGAACGGATGGCCGATGGGGCCGAAAAGTTTTAGGACGGCAACCGCGTATCGGAAGACCATGCGTTGGAAGGCCTCCCACTGGGTGGACCGATGACCTGGTTTAGGTTGTGGGAATCCGCTGGATGCGAGAGTCATGGGATCGGTCAATGTGGCGACGCCTAGGGGAGGCCTATGTTCAGAAGTGGACGTCTTTCAGCTGAAATGATGATGATGATGATGGAGAAGAAGATATATTGCACCGATCCCAAATAAATTTAAATAAGAGCAGGAGGAAAATGTTAAAGTGGTATATTTACAGATGATAGAAGGCTTATGCTTATTGCAGAAAAATACATGTTAAACAAAAACCACTGCAAAGTGAAATTATTACTATTAGCTGACATTGGGCAGAAAGAAGCAAGGTTAAAATGGGCATATAAAGAAAATGCTGCCCAATGCTTTCGTTACTATTCAAGACATTTATGGCTAACAAACTGTTCAAGGACAACAATATGAGGAGGATAAAGTTTACAAAAAAGCGCAAATTGAAATAGTCAATAAAACAAAGTTCGTAGTAGACAATAGTCGAAAATCACATCGAAACAGCTAAGTTATGTTATGCCTATACACGCGACCACGCGGCTGTTGATTTACCAAACAGGTTTTCAATACACGTCATTTTTTTTTGCAGCACACACATGTCATCTCGATTTAAAACAGCAATGTATATAGCATATGCAAATATTCACGTGCTATTGGAATGAGCAGACTTACGGTAGACGAGGTGAGAGTAACGGTCGAAGTTTATGATTTATTGATAGAACTGGTATCTTATTTTAGGCTTAGCGAAGTTGATTAAGAGAAATCTGTTGCTAAGGACAGGAACGTTTGAAATTATCAAATGGAGTTGATTTTTTTTTTAAATAGCACTTTACGAGTGACCATCATTCTTTAAACATTTAGGTGTCCAAGATAAAAATCTTTGTAATACTTTTATTTATTTATTAAATTGTATTTATTTATTACTTAAAACAGTTGAACATGCCTTTTTGTACCACTGGCCGACTCGACTTTGATTTATCATTATAACATCATATTAGGATTCTCGTTTTAATATGGAAATCTCGAATCTGGTTTAGTGATAGTGGGAATGATAAGTCCAAATAGTACCAGAATTTCAGAAAGCCTAGGAACGTTAGAATTAGTTTATAATTAAACGGATCTCACTTCAAACTTAATAGCTGTTTAAGAGAGCTTCGCAAGATAGCATTGTTTGAGCATCTTGTTATCACATCAATAAATATTTGTTTCTATTTGACTATATTATTTGGCATATTAAACTTTTGTATGTCGCATTTGTATTGTTCATGAACATAATATTGAAAAATTAAGAATGATATAATATTTTGTTAAATACAAACTAATTTTAAAGGTAATGAAATTGCATTATAGATGGAGGGGTATACAGGGTATATCAGGGGACTCCATGAAACAATCACGTTCCAAATTAAGAAATGAAATAGATACTGCCATTCCATCTTCGTTACTTCAACAGTACATTTATTGCTGAACGTTTTTCTCGCAAACCGCCTCTTCAAAGGGTTTCCAACTATCGATTATTAAGGAAACGATAATTTTACATATTTTATACTCGTAGATCCTACATAATATTGTATTCTCTATGATGTACTTATTCATCTTGTTTGGTTCGTTCGAATATTTCTTGTTCATAAATCTATTCAATTTCAAATCAATATACCATGGAATGTCTAGAATGTTGAAGAGCGTAATTATAACAACAATTTCAAGGTGTTTCTAGTTGGTTATCAGTGCAGCCTAGAATCAGTTGTTCAAAACTAACTTCAACAAAAGCTCGTTGTTAATCTCCTGACCTATTTGCCTGGTTAATAAGTGATTCTTTAGTTAGAACTAATTTATTAGAAAGCGTTTCAATATCAATTACAAATGCTATTATTATTTAATTATCAATATATAGACCGGAAAACATTCTTTGCTAACATGCTAAACGGTTGTGCTCTTATTGTTTTTTGTGTTTGAAATTTTAATTATATTGTTGCTCTATTGCTAGTAGCAATATTATAAAAGGTTAGTGGTGCTAGTAGATCATCATCATTTTTAGGAGCAACATTTTTAATTATTGAGCTACTGATTCTCTTTAGCTGATCTGATTTATTAATACACACTCGTTGCACACGATAGCAATTATGTATATGTAGTTAATTTATTCATATGAACATTCTCATACTTCCCTTGTCATCGTGTACTTATTTAAAAATATGTGATATTTAACCTCTGTTATAAGCTATAGAGTAGTCGAATTGTAGTGTAGTAGTAGTAGTATGCCCGTTTAAACTCTTCCTATTTGGTCAGCTAGAACAACAGGCAGGTTAATAATTTTAGTTAAATCGACCATAATTTTAAGACACGTCCACAATGTGATCACAATCTATGTATGTCTCATAGATTTCTAAGATAGCTAAGTTCGGGATAAGTATTACGAAATTGCTCGAGACCCCCGTCGCTAATTAAAACATTTCTTTTCTTCATTACTGGCTAATTGATTATTTTATAGACACGATTGGAGATAAAATCAATTAACATGATGTTCAATAGTAAATTGTGTAAAAAATAATGTTTTCGATATACAGCTGCAGTCAGTTGATTTCTTAATTGAACAAGATACGCGTTTGAGTTTTATGAGTGTTGATGAAGATAGAGGCTTAGGAATAGACACAGTTAATATTCAAAATCTGCCTTATTATAAGGGCCCAAATAAAACCTCTTATTTATCTTGTTTTACAATTTAGCTGGAAAATTCTCGTTGGCTGGCGTTAACCTTACTATTGACAATGCGGTGGTCTTTGGAAATTACGTAAAGATAAAAAAACGATGAAAGAAAGCGTAGTCGTAGTGAACTAACCAACAGAATAAAACCAAGAAGTCTAATTTCTGTGGCTCCCATAGCGATTAAAAAAGTTATAGTAGATGAATATTTTTATGTATGTTTCATTTCGTAATAAAGATGCATTACGGCAGATTCCGTTTTACAACTGTACAGTTAGAAATGTCATAATATTTAGTAATTGTGTGTAATAAAATAACTTCTGTGCATGTTGTAAAACAAAATTCCGACACGTACTTATGTAAGTTTAAACTTAACTTACGTGCAGGTCCATATTTTAGTTATAATTGCTTGTGAACTAGTTATAACGACTTCGGATCCTAAATCAGTATAGCTCGACCACGATTCAAGTTTTATCGGAAGAGTTGAGATTAACATTAACATTAGAAGCGGGATATTTAGCATGTTTACTGATTGTTTCGAGTTTCCGATATTTCGGTGCTGTTGCAAGCACCATGATCACGGATAAACTGAAGTTATTGCGGGTGGGTTTATGAGGAGAAAAATCGGTCTACCCTCTTTCTTGTTCGTTTTTTGCACTCAGTACCGCTACCACTGTCACTCACAACTCGAACTCTTCTAATGTTAATGTTAGTGACCATGACAGTTTAAAAACTTTTATAGAGTTGAGATTGGACAAAATAAGACTAATCCGAAATAGTGGTGGAAACTAAGAAAACAAATAAGTGGCGCTGGCTGTAATCAAAAATTTTAAAAAAGACAACAAAAGGACATCCATGAACAAAACAAATGAAATGCTATAAATATCTAACAGTACCCTACAAGACACTTTGTATGCACAGTAGTATACCACACGAGGTGTCAAGTACATCAATCAATAAGAAAATTAGCTGATAATAGAATGCAGTAATAAAACAATTACGTTAGGGTCTAAGACACGTCGGCCATTCCAATTAGTTGTCAGACACGATATATGGATGATAACGCACTTGATATGTGGGAAAAGGGATGCTATTGTACTTTTGAATAATATGTCTACAGTACATACATATTAATTAATATATCTTGAAGTAAATGACAATGACACGGTCCCTGACAATTTATTAAATTGTGAACTTAATTGAAGTGAAGAATTAATTCTTGTTGATTTTTTTTTGCTTCGCTGTTAATAAAAAATAACTAAATTGTATGAGCCTTTATGAAATAAATAAAGGCCCAGATATATTATATAACTACAAATTTACACACAATTGCAAAAGTATAAAGTTGCACTTCAGAGATTTATTTAAATAAAATAACCATTTAGCATTCGTATTTAATTGACATCAAGTAGATTTATTGAGCTAAGATTTTATCAATATAATATACCTACAAGGTGTACAAGCGAGTTTTAGAACACCTTATTATATTCAGCAAAGACAACGGAGATTTAATTACAAATCTCGAAGTAATATCTACAAGCTTGATTTCTTTAACGGTGTCACAAAATTTTGAAGTAGATGGTTTTAATAAAAAAAGAAACGATGGATAGATTGTAAGGAAATAAATACCTATGGCTAGAAAACAATTTGACTGTTGATGACGGCAAATATAGACCTATGGAAGAAGAAAACATGGTGCGCCGATCTTAAATAAATTGGTATAATGTTGATGTTGGTTTGAATGAATCCAGATAATAAGCGATGTTAAATTCTCAAAAGACTGCTGACATTAAGAGTATTCCTATAAAATTATATGAAATGACAGTATGCTGGAAGAAGTTGTGGGCTTAGTGCAAACTTGAAAGCAGAACGTTTTAGCACCAGAATTGGTAACGCATATTATAAACGTCATCTACAAGTACCTATATCAAAAATACAGTACTTACAACAAACGCTGCTTAGTATAGTAATTGACACAAAATTAATTCAAAAAGCGTTCATCACCATTTTTATTGTCTTCAGTGTCTCACACAGTAAACTATTCGTTTATAGTTACAATGTCACTCGTGAATCGTAAAACTGAATCTGATGTTAATGGTCGCTTAGCTAAGTGAAGATGCGTTTCATCGCTCACCTAGGGCTGGTACGACAGTACAAATTGAATATTTTATTAACGCTTTAATGTAGGAAGCAGTGAAAAGTAATGGATTTTGATTTATTGTGTAAAAATTGATCTAAGGTGGTTTTTTATGGAGAAATTGTGTGTCTTAAACGTTGTTTTAAAGATAAATTAAAAAAATTCAATTACAAATGAACAGAATAATCATAATAGAAGACGTTTTCCGAATTTTAATAGTAAAAAAGGCTGTCATAGGCACTGCCGACGGAAGTGAAAACTGAAAACGTCACATTAGCATGGCGGTGAAGCGAACCCATATGCCATAAGTTTTCACCCCTACCAAAAGTCAATCAACGTGGCTAAAGAAATCTTTACTATATAAAAATTGCGATGGTTATCGTAATTTTATATTATCCTGAAGGCTATGCACCTGTAAATGGTTTCAGATTAACCATACATTTTTTTTTATTAAAGTTATTTTTTTTTGGTTTGGTATAAGCAGGCATAAGGTATGCGTTAAGTAAAAGTAGTACTAGTAGTAATCTGCGTCCAACTCGAAAGACTAAAAATAAACATGAGTTTTAACTTTTGCGTGGAACCGTTCAAAAATCAGTCCAGCCGTTTCGGAGACTAGCTGGAACAAACAGACTGACAGGAAGACAAAAATAATTGTTATTAGTATCATATTCGTACATATGCATTCATAGCTTTTTAATAAAAACTATTATTTTGATATGACAATGACATACAGACACTTCAATTTTATTAATTTTTGTAGGTGGGGTAGGGGTTCTGTATCTAGAACAGACATTTAAAGGGAATATACGTCATCATGCACATTGTACTCAGTATTAGTCATACGATAATACATGTCATATTGCACTCCGATTCCTAGGATAAAGAAAGATAATTTCTTTGAACAACAAAAGATAGATATCGTTGTTATCAGTCGGTAATATTTAATTTAGGTTTATTGTCTGTCCCGAAATCACCGGCGCGTACGCATGATCGACGATAACAAACAAACAAATAACTGTATGCGTAGAGATAAGAATATTTTTGCATATTTCGCCATGTAGTAATTTGTTCCAATAACGTATGTATAGTGTTGGGCAATGATAATAATCCGGTTAATATCATTTGGCTAATAATCGAATAAAAGTCAGTTAGTAGCCATTAATAGCAATTATGGATGATAACCCTGCTGTTAATGTTATTTTAGTGATTGAAAATTTCCCTTCATGGTTTTCAGGCTTAGGACTGTCAGATTAGACTTCATTTTCATCATCTTTCTTTGTTGTAAATAAATGTGTTATTTAAAACTAATCTAGCCCATTTAAAAATTTTCAATCAGCTATTTACATTGATTTTTGATAATTAGATTTTTATGTACTTAGTTTTTTTTTTATTCTTAATCAGTCATTTATTTGGGATATTTTTTTGGGTTTTTTTTTTTTTTTTTTTTTAGTTTTTTTTTTTATATTTGTTGCTCAAAAATAATTTTCAGCCTAATTATTGCTAGAAACACTGGAATCTTCAAAATCTCCTAAGTTTGTTACATCGATTGGATCGGACGCTAATGGATTTCGATGGCTCGGGTATTTTCCATTGTTTATAATTTACCTATGTCGTATTCACAGAAAAGAGCTAATAAGTAACTTACTTATTGTACCTTACATTTTTACGTATCGGTTAAATTTATTTGTAGCTATACATACACTTACATATTTAGCTCGCTTTGTTAAATCAAGTAATTAATTAGGTATATGGTTAAATCACAAAGCGAAGTGTCAATAGTAATTATGGTTTTTATAGTATTGAATCTCTAAATTAACAAAACTGAATTTCCCAAAAAATGTGTATTTATTTTATTATTAACACTTTTTCACATACAAAAAGTGAAAATAAATATAAAGAATTACAATACATTGAATCACACTGCGTACACGCACCCAATTTATGTTCACACCCACAGATTTTACACTAAACAAAAAAAAGCATTTATTTTTTTAACAATACATTAATAGCAGGGTTATCATCCATTGCAAGGCTATTAATGGACACTTATGGATTATAATCGATAATAACTCAAAGCATCCGGCTATTTACCCAACACTACGTATGTATTATCACCGTCGAGTACCGGCTGACTTTGAACTCATAATACGATGTTAAGGTAAGCACTAGCTCATAAACATGCAAATAGTAAAAATTGCATCCGCTTCATACATTTTGTTTAGGCATTTATGTATGAAAACATTTTTTTATGTTTAAAAGTTGGTCCCGTAGTAAAAGTTGATTATTCTTGAGTGCTTTTATTTTCGTCCAGTGAATGATTAATAATAAAGTTTGATGATATTTAGAGAAAAGGCATCGTCACCGTAGCCGGCCGGAGATTACCTGATATCTAGAAAAAGTGTTTATCATTGTATCAGCGAAGTGTCATTCTATTGTCGAAATGCCAAAATGAAAAATGACAAAAAAAAAATGAAATAAAAAACGAAATGTCACGATATGAAATGATTCATCACGTGACATTTAAATAGCTCTTGGCAATCCCATACATTTTAACATTATACCAATCGCTGTCGCGACGATTCGTAGATAAAATGTCATATGCTTAGAGCCTCGATCTGTACAAGCACCGCGAAAGGCGAGGCAGCAAAATAATGTCTGAAAAGATATGACGGTGGTGAATAACAACAAAAAAATCAATACCTACATATGTTTTTACCGTGGCAGCCCTATTCAGTCGTCATCCGAAAACTCCCAAGAATCTATTAGCAGAATAAACTGCTCTCGTGTAACTTGCATTAGGGATGGCAGGATAAATACAAAGTGGTAAATACGACATGACTTTATTTGTATAGTTTTATGATACTGTTAGTCGAATGATACAAGCTCAGGAATTCCTTGGTAAACTAATTAAGTACTCGTGTATTATATAAGATCAATCTGAAACACTGTACCTTTTGAAACTACTATGAGTATAGTTTTAAAGTGTGCTTTTCATGTTCATAAAAAGCCGTGCACCAAATTTCTTAAAAAAAAATTGTTTTCATTGGTTTTTAGCCCACAAATTCTGACAAACTTACTTGAACAAAGGATAACTATAATTTTTATGCAAAAAAGACGGTCATGTTTACGGCACTAATTACGCAATTATATTATCAGTGTGAAATAATATTTGTATATCAATAAAACACTCTAACGCACAAAATAAATAAAATACTAAAAGCATCTCAATAAAAACTCGTTATATATCAGTGTATTTGAATAACACTTAAACCGACAGCGATTTTCTTTCACTAAGATGAATTACAATTTATAGATGAACGTATTTCATTAGACGTTTGAGTGCATAGCAAAGTTCTACATCGTTGGTTTTCTTCTGCAAGATTTATTATGATATCTAAATAATGTAAGCTTTTCTGGAGACATTTACAATCCAATTTATCTTTTCCCGACCAAATAAAGAATGCTATAAACTGCCCGCATTTCTGGCATTGACATTTCAAACACGATTAATAATAATTTTAATTTCAGAGCTGTGAATAAGACATATTTAGAAGACAGTAAAGATAAAGATGCTAATTTAAGTCATCTATTTGTATATTGAATCAATGCTACCACCATTGACAGGATTGGTATTATTAATGACACACTGCAATCACTTAATTGTAGTAACAATGATTACAAATATATAACTCTTAATCACGATACAAAACAGATCAATGTATTAATGATCGATTAATCTAATTACTAGTTACTAGGCTATGAAGTAATACGTTATCACGAAATTGTTGATTTATAAGCATGAATCGGTTAAAATTATTTTGTTCAATGCAAAATACTACACACACTGTAAAACTAAATACTGCTATTTCATATTCATGACACCTATTTACGTGCTTTGAATGAACGACGAAAATTGATTTCATTGACCTTTACAACTGTAAGTTATTTTCGTACATTTTTAACGTCAGTATTAATAAAATCTATCACAGATCGTGAAAAGTAAGAAAACGAAAATACGAGTATAAATCTTTGGTCAACTATTTTTGTGGGAATCTTATGAATCCGGAAGACTTTCAAAATATCAAAGATAGAATCTTTCTGAATCTGTTATAAGGGGCACAAACACACTTTTTAAAAAACAAACTTTACTTTTAACCTATTCATGAAAACACACGCATGAAAGAGAACATTTTATTTTTCATACGAGTTTTCCTGTTTGTCCTGATTGGATAATAAGAAAACTAGAAAAAAAATCATTTTTAATCGTTTAATTTTCATGAAAACACAATTTAAATTGCGTGTTTCAAACTATATTAGACTCGACAATGAACCAAATTTCTAGAAGACTTAATAATGACTGAAAGATGACACCAATATGCCAAGAGGAAGCTTATTCCCGTGGGATTCAAAAGCTTCAAGTTTCATTGAATCAACTCGTAAACTATACACAACAGGCTAGAAACACATCTGTACAACATTTATGCCATATATAACGATACTAAAGTAAAGTGGTAAATCGTAAAATTAATAAAGTTTTTAGTAAGGCATTTGTTACACTTAGTCACACTATTAATTGACGAAAATAAGAACTATAAGTTATAATTTTGATCTAGCCTAGAACCTATTAACTACAATTGGTTTTATTTAAAAAGTGACAAGTTCTCTAGAAGTTTATTGAAACAATTTGAAGAGGATGATACAACTGATTTTCCGAGTATAAAAACCGCGTGCTTTAATTTAGTATTATGTGTCGCTCTAGTTAGCCATGATAGATAGAAAGAAGACATTTATGTCGATAGTTTACTATTAGAATTTGTAACGATGCTATTTTTAACAATTATTGTTCTTCTGCTAGTCTACTTTTATTGTTGCGTTTTGGAAAATAGCTCTGTTGTCCAGAATATATTGCCATTAAAATGATGTACGAGTTCTCAATCACAATTTATTTGGGGTCAGCGTAACATGTCATTTCCTTCCATAATTTTCTAAATTTTCTTTTTATTGAATGTTAGTATCCAATGTTAACCGATTCTCTTCTAAATAGTATTATTTGAATATATTAGGGAACCATCTGGTAACATGATGTTTTTAGTTTTAAGTTTATTTTTACTAGCGATGGTGTTTGTTTCGAGTTCCTTTACGGTTTGTTTTAGTCTACACCTGCTTGGATCATGGCCGTCCAAGTACGAAATTCTTCGACGGTTAGGTTTTCCTCTTACTATAAATATGATTAAGAGTACGAAGGAAAGCTAGCTCTACAAATATCTCATATTTCCTGTAGTCGACTTTGAATACTTAGTTATAGGCTCGCGCTTGACCACTATCTCACCTGATGGTAAACGATGGTTTCCAATCACTTAGCCCATTGTTATTCTTAATTAATTCCTAACATGTTATTTGCCGGTTTTACCTTCTATTTTACTTTTGTTTCAATTTATTTTCAGATTTGATTTCTCATCACAGAAAATTTCATTTTATCCAGGGAATTTTGAGCGCGGCTTTTAACATCACAATTTATTTTAACTTCAACTATATATCAGACGCAAAGCACGTTTTCTCTAATAGCCATGTTAGAACCGGATTTACTATTAAAAAACAAAACTGCATTACTCATCTATTCCAACTGTATTTAGCTCGTAGTATTTACTACTATATCTTCAATGATAAAGCAAAATAAACTGAGTATGTCAACAGGGTCTATAACCTCGTAAATATCTAGGCAAAAAATCTAGGTCCGTTCTAACCAGCTAGCCTGAGTGTATTGTTAAATGTTCTAGATGTGTTGAGATATTATTTAAGATTCTATTACATATTTATAAGATGCCATTAGATTTTAATTATAGCTTTGGAAGTTATATATGCAAATAAATTGATCGTTGTTATATATTTTTGACAAAAACATTATAATAAGTGCATTAAACCTCGATTTCTACGAAACATTATCGCTAAGATTATAAGCATGCCAGACTATTTCACTGATTGCTATAGCAGATTAAATGGCATAAAGATTTTATTAGATAATATTTGTTAAGTAGGTAATACAAATTCACAACGATTAGCTATAATTGCCTCTACAATAACACCTTAGCAGTGTGTAAAATAAAATAAAAAGGTAGGTGTAAAATTTTTGATTACATGTATAAATTAACTCCTTATCTCATAGAATGTGGGAAACAGGTTATCTGATGAAGATGATAGATGCACCTGTCCGGGTTGTTTGCAGTTGCAATCTGCACCAAATACGTTACGTTGATGGAGCTGTGATAGATAACATACCTTAAGTCGATGTATTTGAGTTCTATTTCTATTAAGGAAGATATAATTTCTTTATTGGGAGTGGAGTGACGCTATTAATAGAAGACGTAGACTAAAATGATCTTCTAAAATCATTCATTTACTGACAGATAAAGACCAGTCTAAATAAACAAATAAAGCTCTAGACTTCTAACCAACCCTAAAGTACATACATGAAAGTTTGTATAATTCTAATAATGACATTATGTTACGTCTGGACAATGATCTTATTTAATATAATTTAAACCTTGGTTTCGTCTCTTAGAATATAAGTATATATAAAAGGGCTTCAAAACATTCGAGATCTAAAACTTTCAGCATTACATTAAGTTCATTTAATAGACGCATATATAATGATTTCGTTGCTCTACAAATGTAGATGCCAATTATTTTAAGTCTAGATCATTCGGTCTAGTAATAATGTCTGTATATCAGTTTTACTTTCTGCGTCGTTCGTCTATTTATCTAAAGTATGTGTAAAGGCTAGATCACCGCCCACGATGAGAACCGCACTATTGTTGTTAGTATAGTACTATAAGCTCTCAACTATTGAAAAGAATTATGAGAGAAAAAATTCATTACCTGCTTGATACCACCCAAGAAGCTTATAAAATATAAGTGACGAATAATGTGTAGCATATTATGACAGATAAATATTAAAATACCAATAAAACTGACGCTTTATGTATAACTAAAGTAACAGATAAAACATGGGTACTAAAAAGCAACCAAGAACCATTTGAGAAAATCTAATACACTCGCAGTCGTCCTTGAATACTACCGTAGAATATACATAACCTTACAAAATAAAAAAACCAGATGCATTAAAAGAAAAAAAATATGTATAAATAAATAACTAAGGCAAACGTAAAAACAGCTAGCTCAAAAAATGATAAAAGATCATCTTAGAAACCTGCTCGATCTTAAAAAGTTTGTAAGTGCTTCTGTTCGGTACTATACAGGCGCTAAAAGTTACGTAACAAACATTTTTACTCAATGAACCGAGTCGGGAGAGGGTGAACTCATGATCTACTCTAGAATAGTTCCGATCACAGAATAGGAAATATCAGTAGCCCCATCAATGTATAACACTGTCAAAGAAGAAACGAACGAACAAACGATGTGTAAGCATTACACGATTTGCGGCGTGAGAACTCAGATTTTTCTATACTTTGTCCGCGGCGAGTTTCAGAATCAATTTTTCTTTATTGTTTAGAGTGAGTTTTCTGTTCTTCGTGTTTATGTTCCCGATGCTGCGCGCTCGCAAAATATCGATGCTAATTCTGTACACAGACCGAAGTTATGCATTGTCCGTTGTCGCTACCACTTCTGGTTTTCGGTCTAACGTTCGCCGGCTATTTTGATTCGTAACCTGTTTTTGAGCATCTTTTAGTGTTATTGTAGGTGTTTAGTTTTTTTAGTAGGATTTGGAATTGGATCTTGTGACTTGGATACGGGTCAAATAATATGCTATTTTTTTTAAATGACCTATAAGATAGAGGCTCTTTGAAATACGATGGGAAGATTCAACATGTTTCATTTTTCAGTGTTTTTTATACAGGAACCTCAATGGGCAACTGCTGAACTCATTTTTTTTAAACATCTCAGAAATATATACCAACTGCTGTACTAGGTCAGGCCAATGCCATGGTCAGCAGTATGGGCTGAATGATAAACTATTTCGGAAAACTAAAGTTTTAAATTTTGTATAACTTCAACTGCATTATCATCATATCTTTTTTATAATCTTCATATCTTTTTTATAATTGAACATTCAGTCTTTTTTATATCACTACTTTTTTATATTTTTATCATAATTATCTGAATGAAGAAAATGATAATTATGATAAAAATATCTAATGAAAGGCTGATGATGATGATAATGATGACATCAGTGTCATCATTATCATCATCATCAGCCTTTTAATGTTTCCACTGCTGGGACCCATGTCTCCTCTCTATGGCAGAGGGGATGGACCTTGATCCACCACGCGGGCCCAATCCGGGTTGGTGGATGTCACATGTCTTCGAATCTTCTGATGTGGTCAAAAGTAAAATATACAATGCCGAAAGGCACAATTTCACCCAGCCTCTCAGATAGCACATTTTCTAATTTTCCAAGCAACATGAAACCTTTTCTCAATGCTTAAGATAACGCGAGTGCACTGACCCCGTGACGTCTTAGCCAGAAATAAGCGAAGGGAAGCTAAACTTCGGCAATTAGAAGTGTACTATTTGTGTCCCTCATTTTTTAGCAAAAGATTTGGCAGCTGCACGGTGCCCGATATAGATGGTCGACTAGCTTTGATCTAATGACAACATGGCCCGACATTTCTGTTGTTCCGTGATTCTTGTGATTTGAGGAAATGTTTAGAGCTTGCTGTCGTGTATTGTTCTTGTGGCCATTTAGTTAGTAGATATGGTTTAAGAATTAACTTTTACTTACTTTGATTAATTTATGTAACAGTTTTACGGTAGGTTTAACCATAAATGAAATTTGTGGCTTTCATTTTATTCTTAAGGCTATTTGGTGCAAATTTTGGAAGATGTCTGATCTTTCGGAACTCACAGCAGGTCCAAGTTACGACAAACGAATAGTCGAACACATTTACACCGTCACTGAAGCGTAAGGCAGTAAAACCACACGCGTGCTCTAGACGCCGCCAACCCACAAATGGTCACAAATCGGCATTTGCGATAAATTTTACGACCTGCCTTCACGTTTCGGTTGAATAATTTTATTTTGGTACTTACATAGCTACTTGTAGTACTGAAAATAGTTCTTCACCCTGATTTTGGTTAGTCTGGTGCAGTGCTTTGCTTGTCTCTTCAAAAAGGCGTCATATCAGTCTGCAAACCGTTTTCTTCTACGCCAGAAACATATACTTTCTGCTTTTTAATTTTCTTATATGATATTATGATAATACGGTTGCCGCTTGAGTTTATTAAAGTGACTTATTAAAGAGATTCATAATTCACGGATCGTTGCAACATTGTCTTCTTCATTCGGACTACTCTAGGAGTCACCATCACTGTGGTCACCCCCTTTTTAGACATATCGTAACTTTTTCCTCTACATACATACATATATAAATGAAATTGAATGTTTGCCCCTTTGCGTTCCTAAATCATTGATCCTATTTGGCCCAAAAATATGTATAGAAACAGTTTTTTTACTTTAAGTGGTATTGCACCGTATGTATGCAGGTAGTTACAGCTAGTTTTGATTAAAAAATAGCCCTTCTTTTTAACGTCTCTTTAATGGCTTTAATTTTGTAAGACCTTAAATAGTTCAAACGTATAGCGATCTTCATTCAACTCCTAAGCCAATACAGGTCTGTCAATTTAATGGCCTAATAGCAAATAGACGAACTGTTAAAGACATGAGGGCTACCTGCCAATCATACCAAACGCGTCGCATGATTCAACGGAGGCAAATTGGTTTATTATTATCTGTATACGGTCATCACGAATCTCTTTAGAATTTTCATTTCTGAACTGAAATGCAGAAATGGAAATTCTGGAATGCTGAACTGTCTCGTAGGTCACTCTAGTGGTCGCAAGCGCTGCGCTGAGCATGAGATACTGGGTTAGATTTCTGGGTCGGGCAAAGTTTTATTGGGTTTTTCAATCTGGAATTTGTCAGTAACCCGATAGATGACAATAGGTACACTTCCTAATACAGGGAACTTAAAAATAGCTGGCGGAATGTTCTGTGAACTGACATGTCATCTACTGATACAGATTTCTAACTCCTCAAATTCTGAATTTAGGATTTGGAGTTGTACCTAAAAACCTGTCAAAATTTGGCTTTACTGTAGGGTTCGGTACATTCTTAACTCCAACACTGAGAAACCGGCTCTGAGTGATTTTTGCCAATTTAGCTTTCAGGTTGGTTCATTTATGATTTATTTATTCATAGTCTATTTCTGAATACATTGATGTATTATGACTTGGTATTTTCAAACTGTAGGTATCTAGGTCACAAGGATTAATTTTGAGACTCTTAAGAATCTTATTGTCAGCTGAGAAGATGTTGATATTTTGTCGGATATACATCACCTATGGGCGAGAATATAAATACCCTCAGTATATAATGACGAGATAAACTGATGATGATTGGATTGATGAACTACTGCCTATGATGATGATGAGTTACAAATGGAATGTTTAATAGGTGACGTATACAGGAAATGATCTATTTATCTCCAAACATCCATATTTGACAGTAGGTACAATATTCTAATAAGCCACATTATGCACCTTTTGTGCCGTGAAACTCCAATGACCCAGTTTAAACGGCTCGTGAGCGCCGTAGTAACATATGTTAACAAGAAAGTAATACTGGCTGGGCTTGTTGACTTTTCAACAAATAAGATTAGTATTTTATGTATGTGCGATGATCTGCAGTTTCATGTGTGGGTACGATGACGGTAGCAGGTTACGGTATTTCCAAATTGTGACTTCTTCTTCTCGAGTCCATGGAAAACGGAAAACTCTGTGATTATTTTGGCCGATGCGGCGTCAGGGGCAAGCATTAGTAATTTCAAATTGCAGTTGTACTCGTATTGGGACTTGGGGCACTCCAGCATGTGATTTAGTTTCTAACATTCCTAGTGCTTTTTCCATGTTTTCGGGCTTAACCGATAATTTACGAAATAGTCCGAAGTCTGTCTCAACTGTTTTGTCTGCAACCACGCCATGTAACTAGCTCATCGTCATCTTGACGGAAAACTTGTACGAATAGTATTTCAAATTGTAAGCTAGTTAAACGTAATATGGAACAATACGCGATGCCCTTTTCAATGTTCGCAAAAAAAAATAACTCTTTGGAAATATAGGGTGTGTTTTTAAAATAGCTTTATAGGACTGTGAATCTTCGTAATTTTATAAAAAGCTAGAACTGTTCTAGTACAACAGGTACTCTATGTCACAGCGAGAGAGAGAGAGAATTTGAATACCTAACCACCACTAATACGCACCTTTGTAACTACTTTTAAATTTATTTAGAATTTAGTTTAGAAAACTTGACACATTTAATTTGAAATACCAGGAAACGTATTCTCCAAAAATTTCAAACAGGAAAAAGAGGTGTTATACTCAGCGTAAACATATTCGTTTAATTTTATTAGCTTTTTATAGACGATTACTGCTTCAATATATTGTTATTGGTTTTTAGGGCCTTTTAGGTTTATGGGAAACTTATTAATGAATATGCAGTATGTCAGATTACTTGTATGAAATTTAATTTTGATAAAGAAGAAAATACGTGTAAAAATAATAAGAATAAAAAAAAAATTTGGTAATCTCACTGACGGAATAAATAGAATTATATTTTTTTACCATTTTTCTACGCTATAACAGTTGTATCAAAAGAAAATACTTTAAAAATCTTCCCGTATTCGCAACCGAGTAGGGTGCGTGTCAATTATTCAATAATGTCATAGTTTATCTGTCGCCTGTCATTGTCAACTGACACCTCTTCGAAGATAATGCCGCGCTTATTGAATTCATTCTTATTTGTTTATCGTTTAAGTTCGTGCTATATTATTATTTTTTCTTTCATTCATACTCCCCTTTTATCAATGTCAACGTAACGTGTTATAAACATCTTATTAGTTCGTGTGTTGTGAATAACATCTGGTATAGAAGTTTCTTCCTCTTTTGTTATTTTATCATCCGACTACGGCGAAGCCAAAAGGAAGGGTAATGATTTTAGCAGTCTATGTATGTATGTAGACATGTATGTATGTTTGTATTAACATATGTTCATCGGATGAACAAGGTGTCAATCGATTCGTAAAAAAAATACGTAGTCGGGTTACAGTTTTTATTATACTTTTAGCTGATCGATTTAGAAATAAATAAATAATTACTACAAAAAATTTAGATGCGATGCAAGTTACTGTTTTCATTTGCGATGTAAGCAGATAAATAGAATCGCCAATAGACTCTAGGAAAATATATTGAAAGCATTCATTGGTCGTTTTCACTTTATTACTCTTGAACCTAAGACATTAAGACGATTACATGGGTATCGTGTCTAAAAACACTTCATATGTTTTATGTGTGCCCATCAAATCATTGCGATTGATTAACTGTATTCAAAGACGTATTCGCACCTAACTGCGACCACCCAAAACCAGAAAATTTATTTGACACTTCCCTGATTCTTATCGATAAAGAAACATCGAATAATTCAGACTTATATCGATTTAATTCTCGATAATGAATCGTTATGACCTTAAATATTTCATTTGTATGCATTTCAAGGTCATTCAAATAATATTAAATCAGCCATATGAAACCAGTCGGAGCTTTTGACATTATTAACCGTATGCTAATGCTCTTTCTAAGATTATTCGTATGAGTATTCGATTGAAATGTAAGATTAATTCATCGAATGAAAAATTATGTTGAGTCAGTTCGTTGAACTTTTGCATGTGTAAAATATCTCTTTCTTTCTTTTGGCCTTTATTGTGTCTTCTTGACTACATCATGATATTGTCGATATCGACCTGAACCTTACCCTGAGCTTTCCTATTTAAATGGATGTTGTATTCCCAAGGCCTGCAGTCTACTGCTTCGTGTAAAATTCTGATATATAGCTGCAACTGTTTCATTTAGGTGCTGACCCCAGCATAGAAAATAATCAAAAATGATTGGTAGTCGATGATGAGAAATAGCTACTTTACAAGCTAGCTGATCTTGCAATCGCAATTTTTAAATCAAGTAGAATTCTGCGGGTTGATGTTTCACGAAGAACCATCACCAACCTTATAAATGAAGCTATCATTTCTTACTAATGACCGATATGTGTCCAAGCATTACAGACTCTGGCATTGAGCCAGCGAAGACCCAAGAAGGATACAAATGTAGATAAGAATTTAATCCTCCAATACTGAAACACCAACGAATTAAATATTTACGAAATTCAGTCGAAGATTTTTATAGATATTGAACCTTGAAAAGAAAATAACACAATCGGCTCTTTACATAATCCACTAATTAGCAAATGCTGCTAAAGCGGAAACTCAAAAGAAATGTATTGTAATATTAACTCCGGAGTTAAAATCAAACAATTATAATGCCGATCAATAGATTACATACATAGCAATAAAGATAGATTGCTCAGCTGGACCGCACTCTATCTCCAGATAAGAACGGGAATACGGGTGAAGGTGTGTAGAAAAGCTTTAATGGTTCCGTACATCGATTTATGCCGATGGAATTTACCGGTGCAAGTAGTTAGGTCGCAGAGGTCAGACGGGAGTCGATACGTGTAAAGTACTGGTATTCTGCTATAACTTGTGAGATTGGAACCCCGCCCAGACATAATTTGGAAAAGCTAGCTACTGAGCCTTGACCTGTAAGATTAAGGGTGACTGTAAAGCTATCAGATAGATTGGCTACAGCTTATCCAAGATATTATAATATGGCAATCACATTTTTTCTTTAAAGATACCAGAGGTATATCCTTCTATCACTTATATACTAACAAAATTATCCAGCCCCTGTTCAGTGTCCGTTGTTGTGTTTTCAGCAATTCTGTCGATGTGTGCTGAACATATTACAAGTCTGAGGAACTCTAAAAATCTACAATTCAGATGCATAGAAAGCTTATTGTAATCGAATGTATCGCATGAATCTTTTCTAATCTTAACGCGTTTGTTGACGCAATAGCGGCTGGAATATGTTAAGATAATAGGAGAGTGATTTTTTGAAACGAGTACCTATAAAGCGTAGACGAACATGTCAATGAAGTTAAGATTGAAATCGTAGTGAAAATACTCAAGCTTTGCTACACCAACATAGGCATTTGCAGGTCTCAGTTGGAAGCATACTTTCTTAAAATAAATAATTTTGATTTTAGATGAAAACACTAGCAGTCAGTTATGATTTTTACAGTTTCGTATAATCCGAAACTAAATAACTATTTAGAAAGATCTACTATTGAAAAGCGTGATGCAGAAAAAATGCATTTCATTGAAACTCGATCTGTACCTAACTGTAAACATAAAATTAGGTTTTTCTGTTAGATGCTGTTAGGTGACTTTAGCATTGGCTTTTAAGCCAATATTATAAAATCTAGAAGTCTTTTAGTCAAGAGTGGATGTTATTTCTAGGCAAGCGTGTTTTACCGTGGGCCACATCATCGCTAACCATCAGGTGAGGGTCATGCGCGAGCCTCGAGAATATAAAAAAAATCTTATCATTGAAACATTGGCAATAAAGATTTGAATTTGAAAAAGAAATTGAAACCACAAAAAGATAGTGAGGCAGTCGAACCACTCTAGTAATTTTTAACCATAATTAGCGAAGATATTGAAAAAGCGTCAAACAATATCAATCTATCTTGTTCACATACCCGTGTTAACGTCATCACAACTGAAGCGTGATATGATGATAAAAAATGATTGACAGCAACAGAAGTAGAAAATGATGATCATAATCTGATATTCATATATGATACAGTAATAAATGACAAAAACTATGATGATTAACTACTTAAACCAACTGATTTTATATTGATATGAGAGAAGTGCGTTTGAAAATACATTAAAGCATTGCAAAAGTTCTTTGAAGATACGGTCGTTAATCTTTTGATGGGATTCGCGTTTGTTAGATATTTCGTCAATAATTTGTTGTCAAGTGATGAACATAGTAGATTTAATAATTATCTCACGTTCTGAATATGTTTCATCTAAAAAATAATTAGTTCAGTAGTTGAAGAGTATAGTCATACTGAGGATCATTTTCATTCTGTTAGAAAATTAACCGTTCTTCTAAAGTATTTTTATCGCAGAGAAGTACACGAATCTAGAACAACATTTCACTTATCAGAACACAATCTAAAATTGTTTAGCTAAGAGTTCTATGCAACCAATTAGAGTAAGTTGATAAAATAAGGAATAGAATTTGCAACATTTGCAATCTCAATCCATTGTCGGCGAGTTTCTCGCTCCATTCAATTACATGGAACAGGTTGACAAATTGAGACCAGATTGTGTTATTGGATTGCCTGATACTATTACTCGAAGAGAAAGCTATTATAGTTAAGAAGACTTTATTTGAGTAATTGAAGATAACGAGCAAATGGTATCAGGAATCAGATATAGGTAATAGCAATTTTGAATATATTCTACATTTTGGTATAATTTAAGTATTACCTATTATATGCAATGAGAATATGATAAACTTTGAAGACTAAGATTTGACATAATAAGAAGTATATAGACATGATAAGTAAGACATAATAAGTAGCTTCTAGAAACAATGATATATCTTCTAAATCAATTGATTTTCTCAATAATGTTGCCATTTCACCAATTTTACAAGTACTAAAATGTTGTAGACAAAACAATGACCCGGTCTACTTAGATACATTGGAATCATGGACATTAACAATCAGATTCAATCATTACTCTTCACGATTCGATCACGTCAAAAACACAAGTGGTATGAATCAATAAAATCATCAAATAATTGAGTATGTGGAACAGAGATATCGTAAAGTTTTAAAATGACAACAATGTGACCGACGGAAATGTTTTAAAGAGTCACTTAATAGCAAGAGTCAAAATGATTATTGATTTTAAATGTTCAAGTTACAGGTAGACCCAAATTTGGTGACTAAAACACCTGCTCAAATAAAACTCGTTACTGTACGTAAAAGTCAACAAGTTGGCAGTAAAAGCCAATCTGAAAGGTTATCAGCCAGTGAGAACTGTGATTTGTCGCTTTCTTTGAAAAAGAGCGATGGACAAGAAGCGGATAAAGAATTTTCGAAATCATTTAAAGAAACACATCTGATTAACTGGGCAAGTATCACGATTGAATCTTGAGAGTAAGATGTAATAAAAGAAATTATAGCTGTACCGTTGCAGGTGTTTTCTTCGCTCCGAACTAAGTTCGAAAGTGAACAAGACTGAGTCCAATACTAAAACTAAGATAGCTTCGTTAGGAGTTAGAACCAGAGTTGGTCTACAAATAAAGACAGTTACTGGCTCCTTATCTTTGAGTGGTAGACTGCTTCAACGGCCGGTGCGGCGATCCGATCGCATATAAATGTTGAAAGTCGGACAGATTGTCGTCCTACAATTTTACCGATCGGTAGCCATACGTTATCGACTTGCCTTGGCAACCA
This sequence comes from Orthosia gracilis, assembly GCA_947562075.1. Lineage (NCBI taxonomy): Eukaryota > Metazoa > Arthropoda > Insecta > Lepidoptera > Noctuidae > Orthosia > Orthosia gracilis. Next base: position 71,874,590 of record OX387264.1, on the reverse strand, counting down.
TCGCCGAATAAATTGTATTTAAAAGTTTTTACTTTTTTATTTTCGTCCAACCTCAAAATGTTTGTTTTTGAATGTTGTCACCGGCCTGTTATAAACATCTAATAATCTGCGTTTGTTTCTGCAATATTTCTTATTCTAATGGTTTAATGTCAAAATTCACTGGGTATTTTCTTAAATGACACTACGCACCCTAAGAGCGTTTTTTTTTTAATAAAAGCAGAGACACTGAATATATCAGTATCGATAGGATCAGTAATGTTTCTCAGGTCTTGGCAGTTGATTTCTTTATACTCAGGATACCTTTTGCTACAGAGATGTTCTGCAGATTGTTTTCATTATTATCAACAAAGTGGTTTGAGTTCTATTAAGAGTAATTAATAGTGTCGATCATCAGCTAACTCATTGTCTTCTCTCAACCGTATTAGCCTTTGTTTGAACACATTGTATTTATACAATAGCTGTTTGAATTTCGCACGTCGTTGCAAGAGACATCGTTTCGTCCGCTGTATCGCCAACAGACATAATGACAATCGTCATTTACATTCAACTTGTCTCAACAATACGTATTTTTGCTTTTATTCTTAAAATAAATATATGTCCCAGGTGAAAAGTGACGAAACTTATCGCGGTTAGATTCACTGAAACCAAGTTTACTTAAATTCTTCACCGCGAGACGTCTAGACATTGTTAACTCGTGTCTATTGGCTATGCCTGTATTAAACAATTGTTCTCGTGACGACGAAGTGTATCGGTTACCAATTTGTCCACCACACTCTATTATTAAACACAAAATTATTTTGTTTCAGATCGTGTGAACAACCCGGCTTGCGGCGCTTGTAAACCGAGAAGCTGTCAATAATATGGTGCAATAAAAGTAATATGAGGGTGTTGGGTATGATGCGTGTGAGAGTCAACCGAACTGAGTTATAAATAAAGAAGAAGAATCATTCAAACTGGGTGGTGGTTGAGTGGTGGGTTGAGCGAGGTATGAGAAGCGGTGTTGTGCAGTGACGGCGTCCGGGCGGCTGCCATGGGCGCGGCGCGCCATGCGCTCGCGCACGCGCCCTCTGCGGCTGCTGTTAGCGGCGCTCGCGCTCGCGTCCTGCGCCGCGGCCCCCGCGCCCGAGCCGCGCGCTCAACGCTCCGCCAACCTGAGCCACATAACTGGTACCTCCCGCACCATACAGATGTTCCTCAAGAATCGCTATCTGCAGCTGCTGCCGGATGGCACAGTCAACGGCACCACAGATTACAACAGCGTTTACAGTAAGTACTATTTCTTACCTTGACAACCCTTAAATATATTAGAGTTTTAGGGAGCAGCCGTATATGTTGCTGCACCGATCAAAACACGTATTTTTTCGAAACAAATGCCTTGTAACCGCGAGGGCTAGGAACTCCGTTTAATGTTGACAGGTTTTGAAGACCGTGTCACCTGTTGTGACCTCTGAAACAAACTTTATATTAGAATGAAACCACATAATCTAAAGTCGAGAGCAAAGTCTACTTACAGGAATAATTTAAGCACCTGACTCAGCTTCTCCTACAGTTCCATTAGACTATTTCACAACACCTGAAGCTTGTGCCTCTTAGTTTTTTGTTCCGCCACCGATCGGCACGTACTATCAAGATCACAGCGGTACATTGACAATGCTCCCAATTACATCAATTGATTTTTTTATTCTTTTTGATTCACTGAAGACTTTTATGTCTATTTGCTCTGTGAATTTGCACGTGCCTACAACATTATCGCCTGGTGGTATTTCCGCAAAAAAAAATCTTTTGTAACGTGCTAATTAGTAATATGTAAGTTCGATTTGTGTATTAGCCTCAGCAGTAATGGCTTTAGCAGAGATGAGGAGAATACGTTTGCCATTGGACTAACGGTATCACTTGATTTGATTTCCGATATTCGCATTTTGCGTGTCATTGCTCCATTTGCTCACTTCACAGTGATGTGCTCAAAGCTGAGTACCTAACACCGGCCATGTATGTAGTTGCTAAGTTGTTAAGTAACAAACACTTTCTCATATTGTAAACGATTCTACTTTCATGCAGCTTTGTATGAAAATGTTCGCATTTTCTTATTCTCCATAGTTTTTATAACAGTGATCAAGTAGCTACGCAATTCTTTAAACAAATAAAGATTTTTGTTCAGAAATATTTATAAAAGATTCTTTTGTAGTGGGTAGCCACGCCTTGTATGCAAAATATTTCGCATATATTTACGCCAAGAAAAAAAAGTTTCGTTTTACGCCTTTAGTCAATATTTAAACGTGTATGATAAAACTGCTAGGGGCACTGTACTTGGAGTTACGCAATAGTAGCCTTGACATAAAGTCTTTGTATTTTTACTGTCAATATGAATTGTCTTTGTTCAGTAGTGTTTCAAAGCAGTAGAAGTTAAATAGGTGCTCTTGTAGCCATAATCTTGGAACGAATACTTTTAGACATCGGTATTCATATTTGGGTTTTATAATTTCTGTTCAGGGTCACATTAAATACGTAAGTTGGGCAAAGTCTACAGCCGACCGAAATTTTATTTACTTTTTTATTGGTTCGGCGGTATACATTTAATTTTAATTTAAGCCAGTTTAGTATGACCTGAGGCCCTAGAAAAGTAACATTCTATCATCGAAAGTTTGGCGATAGCAATGAGGGTATTCTGAAATCATGTACACTAGGTGGCATCACTGAGACGTGAGGTCCAAGCTGCTGTCAAATGCTTATTTATTGACATTATTTAAATTGACGTCAACGTCATGTTGATGACTTATTTTACGTTTTCCAAGTAGAAGACCTCTCGCTAAAGTGGCGCCATCTGGTAGCGTAAATTTTCTTGAAAACCCTCATTGGAAAAATATGAAAAACTAATAGGTATGTCAAAAGCTATCGAAATGTCACGTGTTCAATCCCTTACACTTTGGCATTTTGAAAATCGCCATCGCTGACATTGAATGACACTTGTCTACAGTGTTGCCAACGTCCATGGTCTGGATTCCCCAAAAACCTGACTGAAAATCCCCAAATTTGGGGAATGTAAAATCAATATTCCCCACATCTTCCCCACAAATTTTATAAAATAAATAAAAGTAATGTTCATATAATCAAACAGATTTATTACAAAAATCGTCAAATCAGTATGATAGTGGTCAAGAAAGAGCGGACCAAAAAAAAACTAGTTTGTGCAGTTCTCATTACGTCATATTTTTTTTGTTTATCATATTATTTGAAGAATCAAATTTCAAGCTTCCTTCTTTCTTCTTAATACCGTCTCTAGTGGCCATAAGCGCTACTACAGTGTCAGTGTGTAGGCGATTACGATGTTCTGTTTTTAAATTCTTTAAGACGCTAAATTTTCTTTCGCATCTGTCGAGAGAATTTTTTTTGAGAAAGGTAGAACGAGCAATAGGCTTATTTTTAGCTTTTGGTGGTCATAAATTATGCCATAAAATAAACTCTAAAACCTTCCTGACGGATAAGTTGAGTTAAGCTTAAATTAAATATACATATAAATACTTCTAGTGTTACTTTTATTACATCTAAGTTCAGTTCTAGTGTAAATATCTAAATTCCCTGCATTTTCCCCACATAATCGCTCTCTCCACAAATTACCCGATCGGATGCAAAATCCCCGCAGTTTGGGGAATCTCCCATAGATTGGCAACGCTGCTTGTCTAGGGCCTCTTGTATAGACACAGGACAGAGAAACCGCCTTCGTCAGTGTATAGATATGTAATTTTCTCTTCATATGCCACGAGTCCACTATTCGAAATTCAAAAAACAGTTCAGGCAAAATTTTATTACCTGCTAACGTTTAAATTAAAAGTAAACTTCCAGACAAATCAAATAGCATTAAATCTTTTGATGCTATTTCTGGTTATTTGAATGCTAATGCCTACAGGTATGGCAAGACTTCCTTATACGTAAAAGAGCATGAAAATAAATACCAACAACATGTGAAGTTTTACAAGTATATCGCAAGACTAACAGCGTAATATATATAGTAGTAACAATGTATCGTTAAAATAAACGGGAAATAAATTGTGCAGTGTCTGCAGTTTCCGATTGTATCTGACGGCGTTTCGTAATCCGTTAATATCTAATCAATCACGTGGTTTTACTGTTATGTTTTACTTTTATATGGTTAAAGGATTAATATAGTAGTAGCTACGTATATTATTTTTGAGTTTAAAAATAAAGTGTGGTCATTGCCAATTTCAATGAGCATTTGCATTCTGCAGCGGTATTGCGTAAGTGCGCAAAGAGTTTAAACTCTATCCAACCGACCAAATCGGCCAATCACACAAAACTGAATCCACATCGCGTCATTCATCTCGCATGTGATTGGTCGATTTGGTCAGTTGGATAGAGTTTAAACTCTTTGCGCACTTACGCAATACGGCTGCAAATCTTGACCAATGATCTTAAAAATAACGTTAAAAAAATATCCGCTTTTCATTCCATTTTCATTCGCAGATTTCGACACAATGTAGGGACTAGATTACATTTTTTAAGACTTGTTTTCTGCATAAATTGTCTTTGGTTGATACATACCTATTTAAGTTTCAAAAAAGCTTCTATTATATACTAAAACATATTTATTAAAAAACAAGGTTTCTTATAAAAAAAATTGCATTGTCACGAGAAAAATCGCGTGGCATTATTTACTACATCCATTTCATACATCGTCAAGCAATTACGCAGTATCTAGTCAAATCTTCACCCCTGACTTTTCCTATATGGTTCTGAGAATTACGAAAATTTAAGCAACATTGAAATTCCCACAGAATGATAGAAATTCAATAGAATATTATAATTATTTTAAACAACACGCAAGTAGCAAGTTTATTTCATTCGATTAACATTTTTAAGGCTACAATCACACTGGTAAAATAAAGGCAACTATATATACAGTACAATACACTTCGACTCATGACAGTTTGTGTAATGTAAATACGACACGAAAAATTATTAAGTAGCACCTGTTATTATTTCTTGATCAATGTGACTGTGGCCTAAGCAAAAGGTTTCAGTGCCTAGTTAATATAGGCTCAATTTGCGTAGAATGGCATGCAATAAATGATCTACGTTTTTTCTTGGATACTAAATTAGAATCTTGGAACGAAGATTTTTTATAAGTTTTTGCTCTCACGATTTTACTCATTATATTTCAGCAAACCAGACGACCACTAGACGTGTGTTATATAACTCGAACCAGTTTGTAACAAATGGCATAAATCTCGCCTGCCCTATTTTTTACAACGGAATATAATAAAGACAGTTTAATTACATGTCCTCAAAGAGATTGGAACAGTTCCCTAATAACACCTTATATTTTAATATCATTCTAATCTAGATCGTAATTACATATTTGGTATTCACAATCAGTTACACGGAATTGTGATAATGGCTCAATAGGAAGACTTCAAATGCCCCCGAGCGTTAACTGTGGTGGTCTTGTAAGATTGAGATCGTAAAAGTCTAATAACAACTTTATAGACTTCAAATGGAGATTTCGTACTTCGATAGCGGACAGTTTCTATCGAGTAGTTCGATATGTGATGCTTTTTTGTTTGTTTTTATCGATAAGTGTGTCAATTTCGTAATATAATGCGTGGGTATTTGAGCCGAAATTAATGACCTGTGAAATTATTGTAAAGATTGGATGTTGACGTGTTCGTCAGATTTCGAGATTAAAGCCGCTAGCTCTGAAGGCTGATTGTAAAATATTATACACGTTTCGTTTATTGCGTGAATACATTTGATTAACCGAAAATTATTAATTTTATGGTAATCTAACGGATACTACCTTAGTTTGCCGTTACTTGCGGTGGCCAGATTAACACAAAATTCTTTAAAACTGTATAAATTAAAACTGAACTTAAATATATCTCAAGTAAAAAGATAACTACAGGGCCGTTTAACTTTGGTCCAAAATCGAAACCAAATAAACATCCTGACAAACAAGAAAGATCAAAAGAATTTCGCCCAACGCTTTATCTCCATCGCGACACGTAATACGGACCATGTTTGCAAAAACTGATCTCCGTTAAATACTAATAAAATGGCTTAAGCATACGAATTAAGTAAAAACAATAATAAAAGAAAAATTCTTTCTTGATTACGTTCCACTTCATAAATAATTTTTGGAAGTCATTAAGTATGATAAATATTGAATAATAATATATATAAATAAATATTAATAAAATTTAATTTAGCAATTTATATAGTAAATATGAACTTGAAATAAACGAAGAAGAAAGGTACAATTGCGTTTGAAAATCTTTCCTAAAATAATCACATTATAATCTTCGGTAACAGAAGGGCGGTTTCAAATCTTTTTATAAAACTTTGTTGAAACAGCCAATCAGGCAATCTTACCCGGGATATACCTTAAACACCGTTATTCTACTAATTAAAACATGAATTTTCACGCCGAACTATTAAAAATAATAATTAATACACAGCATTCTGTTATAAATTCGAAACCGTTTCAAATGGTTAGTTATTCAATAGCTTAATTGTTCATAGGTCAATAAACCTGCTGATTGTTATAGAAAACTGATCAATCCAAAAATATTGAAAAGTACAGTCAGCAACAAACTACAGAGAAGGTTGCGGTTGCGGCAATATGTTGTACAATCAGTCGAGATTTTAGACTCCTCAACCCCGTAACTGGGAAATACGGTAATTCTTGGCAAGACCGGTGATAGATTTTCTGGCTTTTGACTATCGTAACGACAGTCAAAGATCTGTAAATGACAGCCGGGACGTGCTTGCCTAGGCACGGACGTAACTCGCTATGTAAAGATGGTCACCCATCCCCGGACGGACATCGGCAAGCGTTGCTTAACCTTGAAGAGTACTCGTGCGGATATTATTTCTGACGAGCCACGAGCTCCTATATTACTCAACTATGTTATACTTACAATATTTTTAGTCAGTCAAGATTTTTTGTTGCCCCACACTAGAAATTTCTTTCTGTATCGTGGATGCGTTTACAAACATTTAAACTCACATACACAAGACACCCAGATCCGGAACAACTATCTGTAGATCACACAAATATTTGTTTCGTGCGGGAATCGAACCCACGACACGCAGCGCAGCAGCCGATCGCTCAACCACTACGCCAACCGTCTCGTCTCATTTTCCAATTTTAATGTAGCCTGTGACACTCGCAGGGTTAAGACGAATCGATTGACATAAGAATCATCAAATTCGGCCAACGCGTTTGGTCTCTAGAACGCCACATAGGAACAAACATACATACATACATAGACTGATAAACACATTATCCTCCTTCGGCAGTCGGGTAAAAATAAATATGCTATAGTAGAAATATTTCTCGACTAGTGTAATCAATTAACTAAAAATTCACTGTAGCTGAGTCTTAGTCAAGCTCAGATAATTACTTTATGAATAGCGTCTTCCGCTCCGTTCATCCGGGCGCGTGTGTGATGAATGCCTTATATTCGCTCCAAAGAAATGATGTGTGCCACGCTTTATATTGTGTGAGAAAGAATTATTGATACACCTTTTATGGACTTGAAGTGTTTCCAGTGGTTTATTATTGGGACTTGCCTTTTTATTAATTTTTTGAAGTTGTAGAACGACTACAAAAAAGTGCCAATGAATTGCGTTTTAAAATTGTTTTAATGATATTTAATTCCCACACAAAAGCCATCTTCTTTTTCTTTTCGAAGACTCAAAATGAAAACAAACTAAATAAACGATTGCTTAAAACAAAAAAATCTTCCAAATCTTCAAAACAGAGTATTAAATAAAGTTAATAGAGATCGAAACAGCATTAAAATATTTTTATTACCACAAAAAAAAATGTAACCTACCTTTCTCGACATCCCGGTAGCAATTTCCCCAGATTGCAACATTTAAGTCCACACTCGCTATACATGGTCTCAAAACCAATTTACATTTACTGCTACGAAACCCCCAATCAATATAAAATGAACTCTATTTCCTCCACCAAAGTGGGACATAAGCTGAATCTGTGAAAAAATGTGTGAATTTGTAAGGTGGTGGTGGTCAGGCCTTGTCGTGTAATCTACTGCTCTGATTATATCAATTACTTCTTTATTGAAGGTGATTTGGCAGCGATTGTACCACAGATTGCGATTGCATTGTATCGAAGATCTGAATTCTATTATTTTGTAGATACAGAACAAATAGAAAGAATTCTTCATCTTCAAAGCACCGGCACCAAGGTTGCGAGTTGCGACATCCGAAATTGAAGTTTTGTCCGTAGAGATTGTAATAAGTACGAAAAGATTGATCTTTTAATTATGTTTTCGGTCTTACTTAACTTTCCGGGTTTGGCAATAATTGGTACTTAATCTTTTCTAAGCTTGCTCATAAAGAGCTTTTATATTTAATGCGGCCTTTCATTGTAGGCAACTAATGTTTAGGTACATTCAAGAGCATAAACAACTAACAATAGATAAAATAATTTTATTTTTCAAACAAAATGATTAATGAGGTCCGGAAACTTCAGAATAAACGTTTTCAATTATAAGTACCTAGAATAATTTTGAGCAAATTAGCTATTTTGTCAATGAACCCAAAATTCGCACACATGCATTGCAAGACCTAGAAAAAACAGAATTATGGCCAAAAAAAATGTAGACAAGTTTATTTTATGGTATTATGTAATAATACAGACAAAATTATAATAAATAGCGGGCTGGCTTGCATGTGTTTTCAATTGTTTTTTTTTATGTCCTGTCTAGATAAGTGATGACAGCTTTATTAACGTTTTACGAAAGAGTTCAAGGTTTTGTTCTCATGGTAGGCACGCCTAAGGTTCAGCTCACATTGAGACGGAACGCTGCACGTACTTTTCAAAGGAGTTATTTACTACACAAAAAGGAAATTTCACTAAAGTGAAAAAATCTAAAAAAAAACCGCTAAATTTAAAATTCGAATCTATTCGAATTCTCTCACTGTAATGATTATATATTTTTTTTTCATAAATAAGTTCTATATTGTGAGACGCGTTGCCTCTTTGTATGTGCTGATCCTAAAGTCGAAAAATAAGATGTGTTTGATTTAAACTTCAAGGATATTGTTCTAAAGGCGTGAACAATTACAAAGATTGAGTATTTGAGCAATCTCGTTAGCAGCCTATCTATCTGTCAAGCACAGTGATTTTGGCTACATGGCGGACGCATGAGACAATGATACAAAAAATTGAAACCACTGATCTTAGAATTAATATAATTTTTGATCATTTCTGCATACTCGCTAAATCTGGGTCTCCAATCAAATTCGCAAGTGTTTATACTAAATTCTCATGTTGAATATCCTTTAGGATATACAAACTTTAGGATATATAAACTAGGCTCTATTTATTCAATCGTATGTCAACAGTGATTATTAGCGTGGTCGAGTTTTCTGACCGTTGCTTATGGCCCGGTGTTGCGGTCATCATCATCATCATAATTTCTGCCGAAAGACGTCCACTGCTGGACATAAACCTCCCCCAAGCATCGCCACTCTGATTGGTCCTGTGCGTTTCGCATCCACCGGATAACGGCAGCCTTGACCAGGTCGAGGTGTTGCAGTCATTTGTAGGTCATAAAAAGCGTTATCTTAGACATAGGAAAAAAAGGCTCCTAGAACGCGTCTAGGAAGCCTTTTTTTACAAAAGTAGTAAAGTCACACAATAAGCTCCACATTGTTTTGATCTCATCGTCACCATTTCAGCTGATATGTCCATTGACCGGTCCTGTGCTCCTCGCATTTTTCAACAAAACGCAAAAACTAAATATGCAACTCTAAACTGGGCTATCAGACAGAAGCAAGTTCTATCTCAAAATTCGAATCACCCGGCGCCATCTTTAACGTATAAATCAGTCATCAGATGCGCATGCGATTGGTATTATATGAGTATAATCAGCCATCTTGGGTGTGGGCAGAACAATACATGGTCAATGGTGTCAGTTTCTTGGTTTCGCCGTTTAGCTTATTTTCTTTGTTTTAGGGAGCTAAGAATGTTTTACGAGGTGGATGCAAGAAATGTTGATGTCATGTGTGATTTTGAAAAGCTTTGTGTTTATGGAATAAATAGAAATTGATGGTAATCTTGGATTCATATGTTATTCTTGTGAACATTTTTGGTCTCTTTAGGTAAGAAACTACAGTGTTTTTTAAAGTTTAGTTATGTTAAGGCTCTAATGGAAATGACAATCTTGCACCGAAGAAGATTGCCAATTTATTTATTTATTTTTTAGTTTATCCTCGCACTGGAACGCCTTGCAGCAATTACACCAGTGGAGCACAATCTTATAAACTCACTATAAGTCCAGGTTTCCTCACGATGTTTGCCTTCACCGTTGTCAGCAATGTCCAAGATAAACTTAGAAAGTACATATGAATTAAAAGCCAAAAGTCTAAAATGTTTGATTGATTATCAATTCAATACATTGGAACTTCTTGACAATCATTATATTATCGATGTTAGGATTTCAGTTAGTCTTGAGCCCTTGAACCCAATACTACAAAATTTTATTAAAACTAGCGACCTTGACCGAAGCAAATCCGATGGAACGGTTAAATTTAGAGTTCAGTAGTTCATACTGCAAGATCATAAGTGGCTCCTATTCAAGTTCGACTCATGAACAGAGCGTCTTAACTGGATGAGTGCTCTACATTTTGTCAATCAAGACTTGTTGAAGTATTGTTACGATTTTGACAGACTGTTTTATTGTCTCCGAATAACCTTCGGTTAATATATCTAATAGGTTTGAAAATTCAAATTCTGTTCTATTTTTTATATTACCTAAGGAAATTGTTATCTAGTGACTATAAAACGAGTCTTAAAATGTAACCTTGCGTAACACACATTTTGAGTTTGACAATTCACAATATAGTACACTGCGATAGTAACTATTTTTCGTAATACATCAAACATCCTTTGCGATTTGCGATTGTATCGGGTGCGAGATTTTCTTTTCCAAATTCTGTTCTCGGCTTTTCTTCAAGCTGCAATCAGTTTCGAGCTTCTGAAAAATTCCTAACAAGCTTTCCAAACTGGACTTCTTTATCCTCCCAATCAGCTCTGACTCCAAAGACACTACACTTCGTACACAATTTTAAGCAAGCGAACCATTATTCATTTTAATATTGATATTAATTAACGACTTACGTCATGTTAGGTTAACTAAACCGTTAATTTAAACCAGTTTCGGTTCCCACACGGGTCGAGAAAAGTTAATAATGTGGTCAACAAGAAAAATCTATTAATAGTCTTGTGTTTTGGTGGCTTCGGGTTGGATTAGCGCATTAAGAGGTGATTGAGGGCGGTGATTCGTTTAATGTGTGTGATTTAAATGCTGTAGTTTCTTGAAGTACATGGGACAGAAATATGAACAGTATTCTAGCTTGTTTTGGAACTTTGGGATACTGGTCGCAATCGATGTCATCCTAAGAAGCTATGCGTCTTCGAACTTTCATTTGTAGCTTCTTTTTCGTCGTTTCGATAATTGCATGTTCAATGTTTATTCATAAATGTTGTGCTTCGACAAGAACTCAGCCAGATCGGCAGCCCTAGCGCAGATTTCGCAAAGGTCTCTCATGTGCAGTATTGTACAGGTGTCAAACACGCAAAACACAAGGAGCAGGATAAGAAATTGGTCATCGTTCATAGCTGCATCTCTTTTATTATAGTAGTAGCAATTCACGTATGAATATAAACAAGTGCAGGTCGGACTCGCGAACGAAGGGCTCCTTACCATTATCGCAAAAAACGGCAAAAAGATCACATTTGTTGTATGGTAGCCCCACTGAAATATTTATTTTATTCTGTTTTTAGTATTTGTTGTTATAGGGGCAACAGAAATACATCATCTGTGAAAATTTCAACTGACTATCACGCTTCATCAGATATAGCCTCGTGTCAGACAGACAGACGAACAATGGAGTCTTAGTAATAGGGTCCCATTTTTACCTTTTGGGTACGGAACCCTAAAAATGGTATCTGTAAAATAAATTCGCACCCCATTCAAGTGACGGCACACTATTCGAAAGCAAATTCATCCACGCTCCGACACCTTTTGACTTTCAAAGTGATATTCACAGAATGGGACTTCTCTTTTCGTTGTTAAGTGACAATATCAGGTAACTAGCAGATATTAAATGGTAGGTAATAACATGTCGTTCATATCGTTACCCTGTTTCTCTCATGAGAAGAAGGTGTGTGGATATCGTTAAGAACCGTAGCTAATAACGAGTAACGTTTAGAATTATAACAAATCATAGTAGTTAATGTCATCGTTTACCATAGCGTAACTGGTTCTACTCGGGTGGGTTTTACATTATGCAGAAAATATTTATTGGTTCACACACTGTTTTTGATGAATCTTCAGAATAATTGACCCAAGCACAGCTTCTTTATATTCGTCACTAGTTGTTACCGCGACATCAGTCGTGTGGCAATTAAAAAAAAAGCAAGCTATATGCAATTTCAGACTATAATCTATTTCTGTGCCAAATTTTATCCAGATCTGTTCAATTGTTCTGGCGTGATTGAGTGAAAAACATCCATCCATCCAATCTAACTCATTTATAATATTAAGTAAGATGGGCTCGTGCTTGACCACCTTATCACTCAGTAACAAGCGATTGATGCGGTCCACTTGCATAGAAGTAGAAGTCACATTAAACACTCTTGATTTAAAAACTTATTTAACTAAAGGAAGGATTATTCGGGTTTTAAAAACAGAGTTACTCTCTGGTTCAAACTGAAACAAAACAAGGCTGTTTTCTTTATGCAGAGAACTGGCGTTGATCTTCGCATTTTAGATACCTATCTTATTCCAAAATAATCCTAAACCTCATTTGTTATTCCACAATATAGCGTCATCCGAATTCCTAATTTAAACCAAACTACAAAATGTCATCTCTTTTCCTAAAATTCTTTTCGCACCAAAGAGATCCGACCCGAAAAAGGTCTTAAAATTTCCATACAAACCTTGTACAAGGCAACATCGGTATCATTACGCTATTAACAAACAGGGGTTGTCAGAAAACGCGATTCTCTAAATGTTGAAACTTGTCGCGTCGGTGACAGAAAGCACAAAGTAACAAACTGGCCGCTTGCTGGTATTGTTTCGGAGGTTCGTTCCACTTGCGACTTTGAATATAGACGTTTTTGACGTTTATAGTTATTCGCAATCCCAATTACTACTTGTGGTTAAATAACCAAGTGTCCAAATGATAAATTGAGCCATTTATTATCCTATCAACACTCAGCACACTCAATATATGACTAGTTACAACATTATACCAACAATGCAATTAAAAAAATATAATAAGAACTATGACAGTGAATTATTGGCTACCATTACTACCAATGAGTCATTTCTATTTATACAGTTTAAGAAGTAAAAAAAAGCTGCTATTAATATTAATAGCTTCTAATGCCTACTTCTGCCTATTAATACCTTTATGATATTCAAAACCCGTTGTGATAAAAGGAACCGATCAAATAATAAAACTATGGTGGCTAATCTGACTATTTTCATTATGTTTAACCATAGTGCCAGTAGTATCTTCTAACAATCATAAATATCGTGAATTTTGTGATGTGATTTCATATCATCCGATGAGATACTGGCATAGTGGTCAAACGAGAATTTAAGGCGAGTGCCAAACTAATATAATAATTTATTTCTAAAGTCTTAAAAAATTGCGAAAAATATTGTAAGAAAAATAAATAAAGACACATTCTCAGGACGAAAACGGCAAAGCTTTTCGTGGCTAAACGACGCATCCATATGCATGGGACGTGCGCCCGTGCCGGTGAAGACAGCAAGATTGATCGCGCTCTTTTAATATAGCAATTTACACCTGTTACGCTTTTACAGCTTCCTTATACAACATCTTCATCATCCAAACGATTATCTGCGGTGTGAGAAAAAATCCAATTTGTGATTTGAATTTTAAATTATTTGCTGGTTACTTTATTCTTCCATGTATGTACAAGATTGTTGTAAATCTTCCAGATAAGCGTATTTTCTTGAAATACCAACAGCCTTTGATGTTGTTTGATTTATCTTTCAAACCTGCATTCATATTCTAATTTATTTCAAAATTGCTTGTTGATTTTATGGGGCGATACGCAAAGGTGGTAATGGACAGCAATTATTCAATGTCTGACTTTACAATCGTGGATTAAGCTTAAACTTTCTTCAAACTTGCACTTTGGTGGATTGGTGAATACTCGTAGGATAAACCCACATTATTGTCACTTATTCTTCTCTTACTATCATCATTTTCTTGCCCTTGTCTCATGTTGCTTGGGGTCGACGCACCAAGTTTTGTTCTATCATTCTTTTCCTTTCAATTGTTATGCTATCGCAACAGTATCATTGACATCTTTTTCTTTCTTATCATTCCAAACACAACCATTTTTTTGACCTCCCCTTCTTTATCCACATTTGTGTTCATACGTAACACTTTTAGCCACATGCATCATACGACTCATTCACTTTTTTTTTCAAGACTGTATGAAGCCATATCTTCAACATCAGCCTATAGCAATCCACTGCTGGATATGTCTGTCGCCGTTTTTACTGAAAAGATGTAAATTTTTTCTAACGTATTTGATGTTTTCATAAATATATTGACAAGGTACCGTCATGATGTTAATGTCCTTAAACAGTTCCCTTAGAGAATCGCGCCGGCGAAGATTGTATATCGCTCTGATGGCTCGTTTTTGCAGAATAAAAATTGACTCAATGTCTGCAGCCCTTCCCCATAGTAAGATACCGTAAGACATTATACTATGAAAGTAACTAAAATAGACTAGCCTCGCGGTATCTATATCAGTAAACTGACGAATTTTTCTAACAGCATAAGCTGCCGAACGTAGCCGCCCTGCAATGATGATATTAAATGAGGACCCCATTGCAACCTTGAGTCTAGCGTGATCCCCAGGAATACCGTTTTATCGACAAATTCTAGCTTCTCCCTACCGAAGATAATGTCACAATCAGTACTTTTGACATTCCTTTTGCCTTTCCAATCGCTCGCCATCATTTGTTTCGATATTCAGCAACTCTTATCTAGCCAGTCATTCAGCCCTAAAATCGTTGAAAAATAAGCAACAATTTAAAGGTCAAATAACGAACGAATATAACTACCTAACAGCATTCCAAGAATTTTTACTCGAAATCGAAACTTAATCGAATAATCTTTGTAATTCAATTGGGACGGTTAATGGGCAACTGCCTCCGTCCATTGGACATCTTTATTTCGGTTCAGTACCGAGTTCAATCGATATAGTAATCGATTCTGACGTTTAAATGGTGAACATTACTTTAAGTGACGAAATTGGGTTTAAATATAATGAGTTGATGGGTAAAGAAGATTTTGTACAGAGTGAAGAGATTTGGGGTCTGGGATTGGAATTGCTTGTTTAAGAGATCTGATAAGAGAATTAGGTGGCATGGTGTTGTGAGGAAATAAATAGATGATTATCAAAGCTTTTCTACTTACAGCTACTCCTATAGTGAAAATCACTTAGTAGGTATCGGTATTAACGTTACAGACAGCAATTTCTCAACTCTGCATAAAGCTCTAGAAAGTCGAAGAAATAGCCAGAAAGATGTGTAAGATTCATAAGACCTCATAATAGAACCGCTTTTCTAAGTAGCATGATTTATTCATCTAATAGCCCTTAAATGTAAAACTATAGCCATAACCCAAATAGCTAAGTAAGCGACGCGTGCTTCCCCACAAAATCGAATGGTTTAATATCATTGGTAAGACCCATCAAGACACCGTTATTTTTTACACTGGTATCACGTTTCACGAAAACGTAATCATTTTCGGTCTCATTAGCTGCTTATGAAGGCCATGTAACTATTTATTTTAATTAGTTATTGGCCGCCATGACATTGAGAATGACAAGTATCGAATTGCTATTAAATATTGTCATAGAGTAGGTGGAGCAGATGGTCTGGTGTCAAATAAAAGTTATTGATCTGATGATGTAGAAATAAAAGCAGATTCAAATGATTTTGTAAAGTATAAAGAAGTAGCACTGTACAAAAAAAAACAACTACAAAAATGACTTCATAAAATTACCTTAATTCGTTGTAGAAAAAGCAAAAGTAAGTTTTAAATCCAAAAATCTTTGAACTAATACATGCTACCGATGCCTCACATGTTGAAACAACAAGGAAACATGAAACTGAGATAACAAAGTTCAGTAAACTTAGCGCCACACAGAATTTCACAAGCGACACGGTTCAGGAGACGGCAAATATTAATATGCACCATTGTAGCCCCAACTTAAGACATATTAAACTGGAGGAACTGAATAGGGAAGCCAGATTGCTGGGCTAGGCAGGTTTTGTAGCAGGCAAACCAACAATACACACTGCGTGAGATAACTACGGTAACTTTCTAAAGTAAACACGATTAGAACTCGTATATTAGATGGTGTCAACCTGAACAAATTTTGAACAGAACTATGTACAGGTTTGAATAATTGGTTCTGTGTGGTCTTCAGCTAATTGTAGGCCACACTTGTTTCAGTTGGTTAAGGTGCGTTTGGTAATAATCCAGATGAATGAACTATAGAACTTGCAGGTAAAAGTAAATGCTAATTGCTATAGTTCATTCATATCATTGTTAGAGAGATTAACAATGTTTGTTACTGTATGAATATCAAATCCTATCCAATGACGATCATGTCAAGAATCTTGAGTGTTCTTTAATTGATGTGGAAATAGATCTTAGATTGTATTACTTAAGTAATTTTTTTATATAACACAATAAATTAAGCCGACAGCCGAACATTTAGAAGCTCATATAAATTACTAATGTCTAATCTACGTCAATTACTCCAAACATTGTAGACGGAGCTATGCTAATATCATATTATCTGTGACGATGCTAACATTAATGTAGGAAAAAAAAATATCAGCTATCCGCAGATTTTAGTCACGATGCAATTATTTGTGTAAGTGCACTATCGAATGTTTAATAGCTCTGCCACATTTATCTTGTCCTCTAAATGTGCCAGAATTAGAATAGTGTTCTGCGTTAATTTTAGACAAAATCGGTGTCAGTTAGTCGTACTCCACAGGTTACCGGATGTTTGCGATTCTTTGATTTTGAGGCAATAATTGTTTTTAAAGTTGTTAAATACTTAGTTGATATACTTAGATGAAGACTAATGGTCATGATTGACTGTTTTGTTATTTGATATTTTTTCTGAATTCATAGAAGTTTGAAGAATGAATGTGTACATGACAAATATAATCTAAAGCTATTGCCGCTAAGAACTAAAGAAACAGGACTCCTTAAGACTTCCGGTACGCATCGAAAGACGCAGCTGGCAGGGATTCCGTACTAACTACATTATTGATATTTTGCTAGCCCATTTCTAAATGGTTTTCACAGAAGTCGACTAAGACACGGTTTTAAATGCATGTCTAAATGTGTAACATTACTGCCGACGTGTGTAGTTACTGTCAGTCATATTTTAGATTACATATCGAATTCCGAACACATTTAGATTATGAAATGTCGTAAGTAATTTTTTTCGAACGCCTCTCACTGTATGACTGAATGATAAATTGTTACTGTTTATTGTTTTATATAGATGATTTATTCGACATTCTTATTGTGTAGCGTTCTTTTAGATCTAAAGAAAAAATCTATTCGATCGTCATCTCTGTAGATTGCAATAAGCTCTTTGTATTCTGGCTGTAGCTTTAATTCAGATAGTTCTACCAGGTTAGCTTCTTCATTTTAATTTTTAATCGTTCCATACCAGCGAATTTGATTGATATTAGATACGGTTCTACAACAGATTGTTAATTGACTAAATTAGTGAAGTGATGTGATTTTAGAAATTCACTGCAATGCAAACTATATCAATAGTAGAAAAAACAAAATAAAAAGTGCTTACAATGCGGAACTTTTTGGCTTGTCACGATACAGAATTCCCTCAAGTTTTTGCTGCTAAGATTTGTCTTCAACATTACATACAACTAACATAATTTTATAACCTAAACACGTATCAGGAAAGTGAGAGTATTCCAACTTTATCGCAAATAAATTTCCAGATACACAAATAAATTAGTGCCACAATTGATACGATTTGCTTGTAATTGAATATAACGTATATTTTTGCGGTAGGTTATCGCCAATCGCTTTTAATTATCTATAGAAATACATTGTATGTGAGTTGAACGAATCTGCTTGAATGGCGTAATTGTGACATATTGTTGCTAACGACTGTTAGTTGCACGCGTGTTGGTAATTTACATTTTATCATTGAGATTGAGATATTTTTTGGTACTCATTTAGATAGGTTTTTATCTAAAGAGGTCTTTTAATTTGACATGATTATTATTAGGTTAATGGGACAAACTTAAAGTTGTTTATTTATCTTCTTATTTTTATGAGTTAGCTTTCTTAGTACCTAGCAGCTGTTCAGCTGCAAAAATATTCATCAAAAAACAACCATTTAAGTGCAGTACATCCATGTTATGCACGAAATTATCATTTTCCCTTTCCTCGTTGTCCTTGTCCCATATTACTTGGGGTCGGTGCAACACGTTTTCTTCTTCCATACTGTTCTGTCAACCGTCACGCTGTCACTGACTCTCTTTCCTTTCATTTCGCTCCTCACACAATCCTTCCATCCTTTGTTTTGACGTTACCCTTATTAAATTTATTTTCCAATAGGTACATCTATTTGCCAAAACATTTCATTAGTTACCTACCTACTTCTGAATCAATATTATCTTATTTCGGTCTCGACACAACATACGCTAGACTTGAAATTCCAAACGTTTACCAAGTACCTAAGTACAATCTCCTACTTATTAACACAGGTGTACTGCAGCCAATCTTACTACGTATTAGACCTGTTAGGTGCTTATTTTATTTTCATAGTTTCAAGCTTTGCTTATTGGCTTGTAGGTAGAAAGCTAAAATTCTATTGTTAAGTCTCAATATAATTTTCGCTACTTCATAGGGAAACAAGAGTTTCAGCTTTTTGTATAGAGTTCAACGGTTCCCGGACCAATCTCTAGGTGTAGCAAATATAGAACATCTCAAAATAAAATATTAAATGCACTAAATTTTGAAATTTTGCTCAGGAGTTGTATTTAAATTACACTTATATGATATACAAAAGGCACCAAGGAAGGATTTTAGAAAATTCATCTACCTAACGTTTTTATGGAAGTTTGCCATTTTTTCTGATGGGATATCCCACATACAAAATATAGAAACCATAAAATACTAACTTTTAACTTTCTAAGCTTTAAAGTCATTCTGCTATGGAGTGCATTATCTCTTAAGCCTTTTAATATTTAGTTACTCGTGCATAATGAAATTATAAGGAAGTGGCGTGCTCGAACTCATAAATAATAGGCAGAAAGAGAAAGCTTGGCACGTGTCGGGTCTATACTTGATAATCTATGGAACTTATTAGCATAGGTGCATAGTTCTGAAGTGAATGAGCACAATATTATATCAAAATCATGTGCTTTGATAAGGAACCGGCAAGAATGTGGGTTTTTCTATGATAAGGATCAGTAACATTAAAAATAGGATTCATGCATTTCTGAAGTGCTATAGAACACTGGTTAACCAGTATCTAGTGTTTCACCGTGACCTAGCTACTACACATAACATAATAGCCGCATTTAATGGGAATTTGTTAATTTAAAATGATTTTAATTCAAATTCATATAAAAAATACTAATTAGTATAAAGATCTTTATAATGTGCCATTAGGTTCTTATACCACCAAAGAAGCCGCATGCTTTACAACATCTCTCTTTTCTCTTCCTAATCGTTCTCTCACTGCTGAAAATCATGACTCCCTTTAAACTTGTCAATGGTCTTTGATTCTCTATCTGTTACGATCAGCAGCCTGGTGGAGTGCGGTGCTGACAGGTATCGCGAGATGCTCTGTTATTTGATCCGACCTCCACAGAATACAAATATACCCTTTTTTTACTGGTAGTGCTCAGATGTGGTAAAATATTGCACTAAATTTTAATAGAACTGGCGCGTGTCGTCCAGATTCCTAAGGTGTAATTTCAACGACACTAGCAAAGGTGATTCATGCGTACACATTCTAGTACAGCTAATTTGAGAAGTATTCAATGAAAGTGAAAACCATTCAAATACAATATTCAAGATTAAAACGGTCGTAAGTGACGAAGGTCACAAGTGAAACACCGACACTAATATGAAAACGCGACCATGAAAATACTATGTCGTATCTGCATGATTATTTTTAAAGAAACTTGACCTTCAGAAAACAATGTCATATGTGTTTCTTTTAAATAATCTTTGCAAGTTATTGGTACAGGTGCATCGACTCGCACAAACTGGTCCGCTACTACTCCAGTTACAAAAGTGATGTAACGCCAAATTGTGCAGAGAAAAACATCGTGGTCAACCACTGATTTTGGTTTTTGTAACCTTTTGGGAAGTTTGAAGGGGTTTCTGCTTTAAGTGGTTGTAAATGCTTAAGATAAAGGTTAATATGACTACACACAGAAGGGAACGAAAAATTCTTATTTAATATCTCAAATAAGATTTTAAATGTTTTTTATGTATTTGTAATCTCTCTTCTCGATTAAGAAATTTATTTTACTAATAAAAAGCAGCTACATTATCGTTGAGTGTCAAAGGTTATTTTATCGCGGAAAATGCACGGTTACTGTGGGATTGGCCATAGGAGCGAAACCATGGGCAAAAGCTAGAATTAATTAAGCTTTTGGATCATTAACTGAAGATTTTTACAGCGATGTATTTCTTTAATTCGGTATAAATAGGAAAATCTTAGAATTCGACTTAGAAATTTAGAAAGACGATCTGAAAATCACATTGATATATGCGAGAATTGGAACTGGATCCTCAAAGCCTCAGGGCTATTAGTCCGAACTCTTAATGCCTCCTGGCTATCAGTTCATAAACCAATGCAAATATCTGTCGCATAGGAAACCTCCCGATCACCACAATTATTGGAAGACAAATGAGTTCTAGTTAATAAAACATATCTAACTAACAGAGCGATTACAAACATTGCCAAGGTTATTACCGCATCATCTGTACAAGTCTGAGAAGATTTCTTAACTACCTATGCTAATTAAAATGGATGCTCCAACAAATTGTGTCGTTAAGAAAAATTAATGGTTGTAAGGCTGATATCCAGGATCTTGGCTAGTTTTGAGACCATTCATAGGTTTAGATAGGTTTTGAAAAGCGTCTAGATGGAATCTGAACTTTTAGATTCCAAAATCGATAAATTGTTAAACTTTAGTGGGAGCTGACAGGGCGCATTGTTCGCAGAAAGTATGGTCGATCGATGGGGCTTAAAGATCCTGGAGAGGCGACTTCGTACCGAAAGATGCAGTGCAAATTGGATTGATAACCTGGTGACGGCTGCGGGAATCCGGGCTACATGTGACACACATATGACCGGTCGATGTGATGATGCTTGGGGAAGTTTGTCCAGTAAAAGATGTATTTCCGTTGAAATGATGATGACGATGCTGATGAAGATGCCTCAAAAATAGGAATGGTACCATCTAAGTTATATATAAACTTGACCATGAGAAGAAAGTCCAAGATTTTAATATACATGATTTCACGGATAGCATCCCTGATAATAAAGATGACGTTGCGTAACTGACCATCAAACTACATCAATTAGAATTAAAAGATAGCTATCATTCACCTGCTGATTACAAGGGAGATTCGCGATACTTATCTTGGTTGAAAAATTATAAGCTTCGTAAGAAATTAACTTGTAAAACATGGATCTATCAGGCACATATATTATTACTTGACTTGCTATAATGACTTCCTTACCCATGTTATGAAGAATTTATAGCTTTATGCGAAGCTGCTGTTTGACCTTCAGAAAAGCCACGGAACTAAGGAATGCAATTGTTTATCACTCATACTTAGTTCGTTTTAAAATTTGTGTTTGTACTTCTTCTTCTTTTCGAGTCGATGGTGATTTAGCCCTTAGACAGTTTGGGCCCAGTAGGTGACCAAAGTTAAAGCGGCATCGGCTCCCATGTTTACAGAAGCATCAGTGGCGTTCACCAATTCCTCAAATGTGAGTGCGGTGCCCCTGTCCAGAGCATGGCCAACTTGTTAGAGTGCTCCAAGTGCTTACAAACCTGTGTTTGTATTGAAAACTGTAGTTGCATCTTTATACTGGATCTATACATAGTATAGACTGCTATATCAACATCATTCTCTTTTTCTTAACCCAATTAAATTAGAGTCGGCGCATCATGTCTTCTTCTTCTTTAATTTTTCTGTTAGTCCTCATCGCACGCTTTTTCTAGATATATCAATCTTTATTCTTCTTTTATATTTATCTTTCTTACAATAGAGAACAGAACGGAATGAAATATACTTTATTGTACATCAAAAAAGTTACAAATCTCTTTTACGAAAAAAAAGTATTAGCTACATTCTATTATGTTTCTAAATCTTCTTCTTATTTAGTTTTATCAGAACAGAGTAAGAAGGTAAGTCTGTTCAGTTCATTTCATTTCACTTTGTCATTTTTACTTTAATTTGGAATCATCATCTCCAATAATTTACTGCATAACAAAAATGGTAGGTATCAGGTTCATTACCTACATACGATTTTTTTTGCTCTTCTCTCCGACCTTGAGAATTGAAAAGTCAAACCTCGTACAGAGATTCGACATGAATTATTAATGAGATCAAAGTATCGCTTTACAATGTTGTATGTGCATAATTAGCGTTTTTAATGAGAGGTATCGATTTGGAAATTATAATGCGATCTGATTATATACTTTGTGATACAATTTGATATGTCATTTTGTGTCCATTTTTTGTTGTTTTATTACAATATGATTCTGTGTTTTTATCTGGGCGTACTTTTTACAAAGAATAATGTTCCACTCATGTAAAGTTACCCTTAAAATCTAAGGCTCCACTCCTCTCAACCTTGACTCAATTAAATTGACAGTTATAGCTTGTTATTTACTATTCTTTCCTTGTTTGTCAACTTAGCCGATAAATCAAGGGTTTCTGTCCGGTGTCTTAACGAGTGATCCGAGTAGACGCCCTTTTAAACTGACTTAGTAGCCTTAGTAATATTTTGCTTGCTTTTATTGTTTTTTTATTTTAGTGTTATCTTATTGTTATGAAATGTAATTTCTTATATTAGATATGGGTATAATTTAGACGGTCACCAAAAATATTTTTAAGACTCTAAGCTTAGGCACCAAAAAAAATAAACAACTCCAAAAAAAATCAATTGACTTTATTAAAAGGGCCCTAAAGTATATAATATTATGATCCAAAATAAATAAAATAACATCAGAAAAATCGCAAACCTCGCACAAATATTATTTTTGGTTCCTAAAATGGATCAACGGTCACCAAATTCTATCCAACTCAAAGATTAATATTACTACCAAAAATCTTACTCCAAGAGCGAGCGAAGCGAGCTCGGGAGCTTAGGGCACCCCGACACGGACAGGTTAGGTTCGAACGAGATGACGGGAGCTGAAGTGAGCGAGCAAAGCGAGCGAACTCGGCTCCCGTCATCTCGTTCGTGTTAGGTTACTTTAGACCCTGCGGACGGAAATAGGAGCCCCGCGCAGCGGGGCTCCGTCGACTATGTTGCCAGAGTACTAATCGTACTTGAACCTTGAACCTCAATATATTTAGCGAATTCCATATAACGATAAATAAGCGACGTACGTCTGGGAACCCCAGTATATTAATTGATATTTGGGAAATATTCTAGCGATCGTTAGCTTTTTTAGCCTAACAAAAATGACCAAATTAGAAGTCATGGTATTACATAATTGGTAACATCTAAGTAGTGACAATATATAATATTTGGTCTAAAGTGTATTTTAAAGGCGTCCATATATTTTTTTGGCAGTCAATAATACGAAAAAATGGATTTATTTCATAATATTTTAGGAAACGTTATTTGGTGACCATTTATCCATTTTGGTAACCGTTTAGAATTTTTTTGGTAGTAAAATAGGTACTTTTTTGGGCGGTGTTTAAACACAAGCCATTAGATATGATCGTTTGACCACTATCCCACCTGATGGTAAGCGATGATATGGTCTACGGTAAAGCACGCCTGCCTAGAAGTAACCTATTCAGTCTTTTCTTGAAGTTCTCCATATTATACTACTAAATTACTCTATATTTACCTCTCACTCACAACTTAATCATCCTTAAATCCCTTACCATTGTTGCTTCAACCAATACCATCAACCAACATTTTACAACGGATTAGGCGCACAATGCATGACATTTTGAAATTTCGCAAAATGTCACATTCTCAAATTGTCATATTCCGAAAACGCCACATCGCAAAACGTCACATTAGCAAAATGCCATTTTCGCAAAATGTCATTTTCGCAAAATGCCTTATCGCAAAATACCATTTTCGCACAATGTCACTTGGGATATAGTCGATTTTTTTATATTCAAACATTAAATGTTTTTATGAATAACGCCGCCTAGCTATAACTTAAGAATGACTTGATTAAGCAAATCGTATAATCAATGCTGCAAATCAATTTACCCTAAAGGTACACTGGCAATAGATGGCGCATGTGGAAAAATACTTTACAAAAACCCAAGCCAAGCCAATTTTACAAAAAATGTAAGCTATTTTGAAAAAAGGTTTATTTTTTTTTAAATTATAGTTTTGATTCTCAGCGACATATATTATTTCAGTTTACAATTTTAATTTATTTTATGTCAAAATAAATGAAAATGAATAAATAATGTGATTAAATACGTGATTAAATTTGTTTTATTTTTTATTCATAAATCATCGGCTCAGAAGTCTCTAAGTGGCTTTAACTTTTAAGAATGTGTCATTTTGAGAATGTGTCATTTTGCTAATGTGGCATTTTGCTAATGTGGCATATTGAGAAATGACATTTTGCGAATGTGGCATTTTGCTAATATGGCATATTGAGAAATGACATTTTGCGAATGTGTCATTTTGCGTCAATATGTCATTTTGCGAATGTGGCATTGTGCGCCTAATCCTTTACAACATTGAAATCCACAAACCCAATTGTTATTTACAATCCATACCGCTACCTCTGCCACCAGAACATTTGCACTAACAACTTGTTATATTATGATCGTTATGTGAAGTATATAAACTACATAAAGTACTTCAGCTCCCGGTAGCCAGCTAACGAACGGCAGGGATCGGGATGTCTCAGAGGCAGTCGGAAACGTTCGGCTCTGGTGATACGGTTGGAGGTGTAAAGGTACAGGTAGACTAGCGATTAGATCGCCTTTGATAGTTCTCTTCAGTGCGTTCAGTTTCAGGTTTGAAAAGACGTTGGTTGGTTAATGTAATGTTTATTGATAGTGAACTAGCTTTTGGCAGCGGCGTTGCCCGGGTGATCGGAAATTAACCCAAGGGAACGAGGATAAAAAATATCTTATGTAGGACTTATAGTATCTTATCCAAGTTATGGTCAACCAATGTGATTGATTTATAAACATACAGACAGAATTGAGGAGGTCGAACATAAGGAAGATCTATTCAATGTACATAATCATAGTACTTACACACGACATGCTTAATTATTTTTATGCTTGGTTTGTAACATTGATTTATTTATTTACAGTTCAATACTTTCTCACTATTTGAATGAAATTTATTTATTTTATTTCTAGGGTGAGAACATTACTGTAATTACGTCTGAAAGGTATTTTACAAGTAAATAATATTTTTTATGTGTTTTCTTTTCACCATAATACTTCAATTTCATTGTTTAGTTCTTGCGCAATATGACCGCTTTCTGTGTCATTATTTGAATACAATGTGAAATAAATAATCAATTTACACCAGTAACAATATAATGAATTGCCGAAACAATCTTTTTTTTAGTTTTGTTTATTCTATTTTGTATTAGATATTTTATAAGTTTGAGCTTCGTTACTCTGCTGTATACCGATTATCGATAGAATGAACTCGATCGTTTCGATCTCTTGCGGATACCGATATACCTATAGATTTAAATCAATCGATAGATTATCGGAATGCTACCGAAAAACAAGTTTATCAGTATCTTTATAGATAATATACATTTAATAAGCACATGTAACACAAATTGTCATACTATTTTTGTTTTTAAATAAACGAGTAATATCTGAATATTTCTGTGAACACTTTCCTGTTCGTTACTGCAAAATGTAGAATGCATAAAAGTTCTTCTTCATGTTCTTCTATATCTATAGAATCTAAACTTATCAGTTATAGACACTGAATAAAAATCTTACTTTTGAGTTCATAACTATGATAGCGATTCAATCATACTGAACAATCATGCCACTCTATCCCCTACCATTGTAACTTCAAAGCCAGTATCAACAGTAGCAATCACCAGACAAACACCGACTCAATGAATTTCGGCGAGTCCCGGCGAAATGATTTAACTGTCTTGGATCCCGTAACGAAATCAATCAGAAAAGAACAGCGGAGCGACTTGCTGTTCCTTCTTATTTTAAAAAGATCCTTGCATATGATGAGTTCAGAGGTACTAAGAAGTCTTAAAACCATCATGATTACGGTGGAAAAGAAGGACGGAGCTATATCTACAAGATGAAAGCACTATCCCTTTTAACCCGACTGCCGAAGGAGGGTAATGTGTTTGTCAGTCTATGTATGTATGTTTGTTCCTATGTGGCGTTCTAAAGACCAAACGCGTTGGCCGATTTTGGTGATTCTTACGTCAATCGATTCGTCTTAACCCTGCGAGTGTCAGTGGCTACATTAAAATTGGAAAATAGAAGGATTTTTGGCGCCATATTGTGAGGGCCCAAATTTTTTTTCTTTCAAACCTATCGTTTGGGTTATCCAAATAAAGGGTTTTAAGAGGTGATTACAAAAATATATAACACTTATGTGTTTAAATGTAAAAGTTGTAAATAAAAAATAAATTTATAAATAACAAAAAACCTGACTGCTTAAGAAGCGAACCAAAAAGACGTAAACAAGAAGAAAATCATGCTGTGAAGTCGGAGGATTCATCTGGTTTTGGTCAGCCAGCTCGCGCATATGTATCCTCCGACTGCACAGTATGATTTTCTTCTTGTTTACGTCTTTTTAGTTCGCTTTTTAAGCAGTCTGGTTTTTTGTTATTCCCAATGGAGTCATGATGGCATTGCTACTATAAGATCGCAGAACTCTTTCTTTCTTTTGGAACAGAAACTCAGTTGTAAATCAGATCTTGCGGTAATCGGCGATATCTGTAAAGTCAGCACCCAGCCTTATCTAACCCTATAAGTTAAACCAGTATATCTAGCCAGACTCTACCTTCATCTCTTTGTCGGTCTGTCAGTGCCTCTATAAAGCATAGTTTAAGTGTATTAGGAATATATTTAGTCGATTTGCACGCTCCGGGGTATAATGTGTTTGACATAACGACTTGGACGTACAATGATGATTTATGTTGTACCCGTAATTGTGGTCTTGTTTTCTGTGCTTGAAGTGTAATATTGGTTTCGATTTATGTCTGGAGATAGTAGTGGTTCAGTTTTGATACACTTAGGTTTATTTTTCGGTATATATGCCAACGGCTGTTGCCGTGATACTGCTGCAGGTGGGTAGTTAATCAATGATAGAAGAAACTGTGTATGTGGGTTTAAATCTAATCTAATATCTTTACACGAGCAATTCTTTTATATATCTTTATATTTTACGACTTTCATGAAATTTAGTATGCAGGGGTTTTTGAGAGTGATAAATCGATCTAGCTAGGTTTCATTTTTAGAAAACGTTTGTTTTTCTATTTTCACCCTAGCAGAGCTAAGTCGCCCAAGTAATGTTTATAAACGCACCCACGATACAGTAAGAAATACCTAGTGTGGGGAAACGATTTTAAAAAGAAAAAGTATTCGTAGTGGCAAAAAAACACATATTGTTGCGTAGATACCTATAATGTAGACATTACGGATATTTTGGTTGTAAAAAAACTTAAGGTGCCGATTTAAAACCTACACGTACAAAACATTGAAGAAGAAATTCTGTACTTTCATAAATTATTGTAACATACAAGTAGGTAATAACAAAATGTGAGAAAAATATGAAAAAGTCTTATTTATCTAAAACATAAACATACCACATACAAACGACATTTTCAATTTAATTTTGTCCTATCCACGTACTAAAGCAAAATAAGTTATGTTTAGCTAAATTAAACAACAAATTATCAAGAAAAACACATGTTTTTATCTTGTAAATTAATAGTTTAAATTATAATATAACCATCATGTAAGCTTTAATTTATAGTGATCGTTATAAGAATAATTGAATAAAATTACGCATTACAGATAAGATCTCGCTTATCAATCTTCATAGCGTTGTCCTTAATTAGTCAGAGACTATTTAATACTAATTAGTCGGTCTAAGGTCTCTTGAGAACCTGTATGTGAAAATAGTTGATGGGTCCTCGACTAACTGTCGGTCATTTTTTTTTTGACTCCTGATCTAAAAACTTGCATCAAATTATGCTAAGGTAAGTTATATTTGGTTAGAGATGAATATTTTTTTATATAATTATTTAAGTAGCTTAACAAAAACCCTTCGCAGATTATTGAAATAGAATAAAAAAATAATTTAGTATTAGGTACCTAAAAGAAGTTCAATTCACCAAAATATTACAATTAAAAAAGTACCTTGATAAAAAAGATGACAGGTCATGAAACGATTAGTCAAGTAATAAATACCTCAATACACACTTCCTGAATTAAAAATAAATTTATACACTTACGACTTTTTACAGTGGCAACACATGCCACTCACTCCCGTCACGACATGTCATTCGGACCAACTACACATTACGATCAAGACGCATAATTACGCCACTGACAGGATAACTAGTTAGAAGATAATTAAGTTATGTTATCTAGAGGATAATTAAAACGGACGACATTTCTTGATAATTTAATTGGGTTTCGATTTTATTGATTTATCGAGTTTGTAGACCATCGTATCAAACGGTACCTTGCTAGTGGTGAATAAGGGCGAAATTCCCTGCTAAAAGCCTTTCTTGTGATTTATTTTACCCACACACACCGCTCTTAGAAAACATATTGGTGATTGACTAGGTCTATATTTTATTTTCATCATTTTTCCATCCAAAAGCCGCCCACTGATAGACATAGGCCTCATCAAGCATCGCCCCATCGACCGGTCCAGTCTTCTTCTGCCACCAGTTTTCTGCAGACTTCACCAGGTCATCGGTCAACATTGTGGGAGGTCTTCAAACGTTATGAGGTCACTACTCCAGAACATACATTGGTGCCATCAGCTTTCCGTAAGTATGGAGTTTCTTGTGCTTTCTTCTCCATAACAAGCTACTTTTCCGAATGCACGGTAGAATCAATTTTTATTACTCGTAAATTTTAATTTTTAATTGTTTGACGTTCAAAAGTGCCGCTTATTTGGCCTAGTTGAATAAATATGACTTTGACTTTATCCGTTCTGCTAGCAATGTGACTTCGGACTACGTCGTTACCTTGAGTCTTCTCTGCAGCTCTTCTTTCACTACTTTAATTCGTCCAATCTTAGCCAAAAGGCAAGAGATTAACCACACTTCGTGGGTTGTACAAGCGCTTCAGGTAATCATAAATCAAGCTATTGGTAACGCATCGATGCACTTATCAAAATTCCATTGTCATTTAACAAATGAACTTACCCATTCAAGAGCAGCATTATCGATGAGAACAAAAATATTCAAAGAATGTCTTTCATCATTAGATAAATAAAAAATGTATAATTTGAGACTGGATTATAACTCAGGGTTCAGTACAATAAAGTTGTTTTACTGTACCTTGAGGCTGTGTAGGTAATGATGTTATCATTTTTATAACCCATCTTCAAGCACATTTGCGTCTAAAGGACCGGGAATCTGCAAGCGGCATCAAGTCAAATGCATAATGCATAGAAATGACTGGGAGTGATCTAATCATGCGAATAGATTGTATGCATTCACCTTGCTGCAGTTATTTTGTCGTGGATCTTATACCAATGCGTGCTTAACTTGTTCTAAGACATATTTTCTATTTTAATGATGCTACTTGAGTTAACCATGGCCTACTTGTAAGTAAACAATATCCATATTGTTAAGATGTAAAATGTTTAAATACATAAAATTTCCAAACATCCATACCACACGGTATTGACTAGCTTGGCCCTTAATAGACTAATAAGACCAAATCAAGGATCTTACCATTCACTCATAGCAGTAAAATTTTAGACGAAAACGTGTCATGTAATTTTATACTCGCCATCTGTTAAATATCATTTACACCATGCACATCTACCATCCTCGGAATGATTATTGGAATGAAGGGAAGCAAATGCTGTCTGCATTTGCTTCCCTGGATGGAACCCTAAAAAAATTAAACAATACTCATCGATTCAAATCTATTTATATCGTTTTCTGTTATCATATTAATGAATTATTCAAGTGCAGTGTGCCACTGCTCAAATCGAAGGCACTTTCTCCCGGACAATGGATCGGCAGGTACAATGAATGTATGTAATGCAATGCACTGCATTACAGATGCATACATGTGCATGTATTATCTTACACGTGTCACAGTTGCTTATATGGTCTTAATTTTTAAGGTTGTGTGTTGATCAAATGATGATAAAAGTCAAATAGTATGCTAAAGCCCACTTGCGTCAAGGACTTAACTCAGAGATAGCTGCCAATACGAGATCAAATAACAAATTTTCCATACATAAATTGGCCGTGTTAGCTACTAACTTGATGTTATATACTTTGAATAAAAATCTTAAAGACTTAATTAGGCGAGATAGTGGTCAAACGCGAGCCTAACTTAAGCCTATAACTATAAATCTTAAAGGAAGAAGGCGTATAAAGTTAGGAGTAATTCACATGCTGTATATCCTTCTTTTTTTTCGTCTTTTTATACTTAATTTTTCAGGACAAACTATGTAGGTACTAAAGTTTTGAAAAATAATCTACAAAGCTTAAGTGTCAGTGTAAAAATTGGGTACTAAACCTGTTATTATCTTCATGTAATAAAACAAAAGAAAGTGGACAAGTGCTACCGTCATGATTTCATGAATATGAAAAAATAGTTTTTTTATTTGGATGGCAGCCCTACAAAATAATTCATTTCCTTATAGAAATGTGACATTATTTTAAATTAACATAGTAATGTCTCAATTTATGTAAATGGCCAGTAGCATTGTATAATTATTTGTTTAGAGACAAAACAATACGATGTTCGTTATAGGCTTCCCGTGTTATTGTTGATGATACCTCCAAAATTAATTCAAATAGCCACTGTTCTCAGATCTCCATCTTGTGTAACATTTTCATTCATTGTTACTTGATACTTTTTTGGGCTTATAACTGTTTATGAGGTATATTTTCTGTTGGTATGTTCTTTAAGATATTTAAGCTTTTCTTCTTCTACCTTATAGTTATACACAATTTTAGCACATAATCTTGTGGGATGTTTGTATGTCAATAACGTATTATGTACATTGAGGTATTTTTATTTATTACCACCGTACCATAATTTGACGACACGGTTGGCGCAGTGGTTGCGAACTCGGCTGCTGCGCTGGCGTCGCAGGTTCGATTCCTGCACGGAACATATATTTGTAAAGCATACATTTAGTTGTTCCGAATCTGGCTGTAAATGTATGTGATAGTAAATGTTTGTAAATGAAACCACGATAAAAGAGAAGTTCCTAGTGTTGGATAAAGCTTTTTATTTTAAGTATTTAACCGTGCGTAAGGGACAGATGTATACAAGTCATATACATCTGTCCCTTACGCACACTCAAAATAACCCTACTCTAAGATATTACGGTCACCCCCCCTTTCGTGCGTGATCAACTTAACAGTAATTTAATTATCACATTCAGGTTCCTCACATAATTAGAATACACAATAAATTAACCTACAAACGTAATCTTTTTTTATCTTTTATCATTCCATCTTTGATGACGATCGTAATAAAAAATGGGAGTCCAATTTAGGCCCAGTTTTAATAGTTCAGTTTATGCACCCAATAAATATTTATGTAATAAGGTTTTACATTTATTGTGCCAGTTATTGTAGTAAAATATGTTACATAATTAACGGATTTTATTGTTACTGTTCGAAATAATATGTTTAAAATAATTCTCTGTTTCGTATTGTTTTTTTTTGTGTAACTATTTAAATCAAAATACAAATGTATTCGTTGATAACTCATTGTATTTTTCGAAAACCTCGTGTTACTCTTTGACATGTTTATAATTTTGTTGATTTACTAGGTAATATTAGTAATCAAATAGTTTATTTCAAATACACCTTAGAGATATTTTTGAAATGTCAAACAAATAAAAAATATTAATCTAGTTGCAAATTCGCAAGCGTCAGTAGGTCTCAATGGAGAAGAATTTGCAAGAAACTCCACGGACAATCTTTTCCATCAGTTTAATTACAATTATTTGGTTCCATCATTCTTGTTGAAAAAATACAAATATGTGAGAACGATGTAGAAAGACGTGCACGTAAAAGCGTCTAGAGTAAAACAAAGATAAAAAATACAATAGGTAATTAATGAATATGGCGCCCGTACACGACCATGACGCATGGATCGGCACCAGTCAGCTCAACCATCATGAAGGAAACCGAATGATCCAACATAGTTATAACCTTAAGGTTGAATAGCACTAAAGAAATAAAACAACAATATCCTCTTGTCGATAAGACAGCTATCTTAGGTGCCTTCTTGACTGAGTCGTTTCACATGCACTTAGACGTAACATCACATTTGCACACACAGACGTACGTCACATTTCCACACACAGACGTACATCACATTCGGTACAGAAACGAAAATTACAGCGAATTGTTACTTAGTTAAATTTCAATTTTACTGCGAATTGTTGTTATAACCTAAGTTAACATTCAAATCCAAAATATATTCTAGAAGGAACACAGACTTGCTCAGGATCTGATTTGATTTTTTTACTATATCAAAGTATCAATGACATTCAAAAAACATCTTCTGTATCAGTTCCAAATAGGAAGTCAAAACCGGGTTACAAAATAATTTATACATGAACCTGTAGGTGATCAGGTTTTAAAATCAATAAGGTAAAGCAGTGAATAGGCGCCTCCACATTTGCTCTGTAACAGATCTTAGAACATAAATTCAATGATATGATTACTCATAAATTATGAATTGGATTGTTTGATAAAAAATCTGATACTTTTTTGGTTTTGCTCAAATGAGAATAGGGTTATACTACTAGGTCTAGGTCTACTAGAGCTATTGCTTCGAAATATATTAATTATTTGGAAAATCGACTAACAGCAAGGGTGGATGTGGTAGAGTTTGCTGATAATAAAATCCTAGTCGATTATCGTATTGTAAATTATCGACGATTTAGCTTGTCCCCATTACTAAATAAATTTGAGAAAGAAAACTGAAATTAAACTCTTAAGGACTTTCCTGATGGCGCGACGCGATTTAAATTGCGTCGGTAGGCGATATCGCACATATTTTCTAAGAAAATTTTAAGTGCAAATCGGTCGAATGGTATTGCATTGAGTCCTTGTGAACGTATCTGAAATTTCGCTTAGAGTGTAAGTATATAAATCGCTACTTACTAAGTACTAAATTCACCAAACAAATATTTCATTTTCAACTACCTAATGAGGCAGTACATCTCATTTATATTGATTATTTTTACTACACACGGAAAACACCATAAAACACAACATTAACCGTGAATTATTACAGAAATCTTACTAATTGACGTTTGCTATCCGACTAAATTATTATTCGATTATGACGGTGATAAAAACGTTTCTATTCGATTAATCTTTTTAATAAGCAGCGGAAAGGTACTAAAAGAGACTTTAACTGCAAAAGAATTTCGGTTTTTAGAAGGAAATCGACTAATTTTGTCTATGAATCGGTAAATTCGACTATAAATACGTCAATAGAGGTGTGACACTTGTAAAACCTAATTAGTAAGATTTTGTTTGATTTATATCGAATCTACAGGAATGAATGATATTTTAATGAACATACTTTTTCCTTGTTAACAAGCTTTTAAATATGTCGTTAGCAATTTTATATCGGTAGCTTTAAATTTACTGCGTTTATGATTGACAGTTTTTTTGGATGTTAATTATTATTTTTAGAGGATTAGTGATCAAATTAATTATTTTTACCGCATTTTTTTTTTTAAGATTAGGCAATTTATTTCGAAACTATAAGGCTAAAAAGTTATTACCTACTTTACAAAAAAATTATGTCAATTTGTTTGAGCTTTTTCTTTTAGTTCATGCTGAAACAATACATTTTCTTTAATTCTGAGTAGACTTCTTCTGGGTAGACTAAAATGCTTACGTGTGTATGAAATGAAGGTACTTTTCCAGTTGAAAAACTTAATCTGCCCTACTAAAATTAAAATGGCATAAAAGCCACGTAACTCAACCAGATTCATTCAATCAATAATAACAAGACACATGACCCAAATTAACTGACTTAAAACAAGTGGGTAATGTGTTTAATATTGTTTCCTTGACACCGGCCGGTTAGTGCGCACATTATCTATAAGGTAATCTGCATAAACTCCGCAAAGGTATTATGAACGTTTATAAATAGATTGTTGGACAATGTCTAGCCTCCAGTGATTGGATAAGCACTAAAAACTCTAAACGTGGATATGGGTTTAGTGTTTGTTGATAATGACCGGTGGTTATATTGTTTAGGGATAGGCAATTAACCCTGTTACTAAGCTATCTAGGTGATCTATTTTACCTGATTTTTTCAGACACCATCAGATTTTTTTTCAGGCATTATATAGGTATCAATGAAATGCACGATTTACGCAAAAAATAATTATTATTAAAGAAAATGCTGTTTTAATTTTGTATAAAATGTTTGTGAACGCAACGCGGGGATTTTGTCTGCTAATAAAATTAAATCTCTAGTTCGATTCTGGCAGACTTTTTTTCCATAAGCTATGACTAACAGCACAGAATGAACATACCTTTATTTTGACCAAATAACAACAGAGTAAATCAAATTCATCACACTTCCGTAGTCGTGTAAAAAGAAAATACAAATTTTACCAGAAATGTTGAGTTAATGGACGATTCGCACGAATCGCCCGAAAAGTGCGAATCGATCCCATTTAAAAATCGCTCATGATTCTAGCCTAACGTCCTCATGATTATAATCTCCTGGTACTTAAATTAGTTTTTACCGGTACCGGAATGAGCTGATAGCGTATAGAGCTTTCTCTTTTTTTATAGTAGCGAATATTGTTGTCTCCCACTTATTGTTTTCTGTCCTGTTTATCATATCTAATGTGCATATTGCCACGTTTTAAGTAGTAATTACTTATTTAATGCATTGTTTTCCTAGTTTCTAGTAAAATATCTATTAACTTCGATTAATTCTTCATATTATTTCCGTGACGGGTGAGCACGACTGTACATTTTTATTTTTTCTTCTCTAAAATAAAATTTACATAATTTACTACATAATTTATATTTTTATATTTTCTACATAATTTTGGAGTGGTCGATTCGCACACCGATAAATTCACTTCGGGCGAATCGCCACAGAAGATAAATATTTTTAAAAGGGGTATATTCGCACGTTTCGGGCGACTTAAATTCGTGCGAATTGTCTAATAACCCGAAATTTTGCGCAAAAAACTCACAATCTTCAAAAAAATGTACAAACAAATGAGCAATAACAAAACCTGGAAATTACTTGCTCACACAAACTGATGGTTTAATAACACGGTACTAAACTGCCTTATCAATCTAGATCTGCCCACCCCTTAGACGGCAAACCTTGACGATGATGACATTGTAATGAAACGGTTATTGTAGACCACCAGGCAAATTTATTTACTTTTAAATTACATGCCCTAAGCTAAATAGGCTTCTTTGTGACAAAGTTTGTTTTTTTAATTTTTCTTTGTAACAAAAATACTCGAGTAATGCCGAATTACGAAAGAAATGGTTTGGTAAGATAAGTTTATTTTCAGTAGTCTGGCAAGAACTAAGCTTCAAACTTTTGCAAAATGTAACTTATTCCGTTTCTTCCAACTTACAATCGTTTCCTCGAAAGATAGCTTCAGTAAGCAACAAAGTAGATTTCTATCAAGTTTAATATTATTATTACAGTAATAAAACAAATAATTTTGTATGAACTTAGGTTGTGTGGTATTTGCAGTATCTGACGCCCAGCAAATACTGAATTGTTAACCCTTTCGGTACATATACTACTGTTCTTCTCTTTTACTCTGTGTTCGTTGCTGTTATGTCGATGTCGAATTAATGTTTTCAATTCTATTCTAAGTAAGAGTATCTACTTATTTGCTGCTATAATTAATGGCATTGATCCTAATGGATACCTACCTTGGTCATCATAATCGATTTAATTCTCAGGTAAAATAGCACCTTTACAAATAACTTGATAACCATTCCATAAACGGAAGACCAAGAAATTAATTATGGAAATTTGAATAGTAGGCTGATTAATATTCCTTTGATTTTGTTTAATCGCTTTTGCAACCTATAATATATGAAAAATTCTATGACGAAGACGTGCGAAGGTTTCTATCTAAGAGATTATTGAGGACAACGACCCCTATAGGAAACTGTGGGCTATGGCCTTATAACAGAAATAGTTAATGCTTCTTTAAAAAGTTCTAAGGCCTATATATCAAAGTCCATTTTAAAGGAAAGTTCCTCCATTAAAATTGACTAAGGTCGTTTGTTCAAGAGGCACCGCACGACACGATTTGCGGTCACGAATTTTAACACACGACACACTGCATACCGTTTGTCGTCTATTCGTTTGTTCACTAGACACGATTCTGCAACGACACTGCATTGCACTTTTATTGTTTTATAAGCGCGTGAGTGACAAAACACGCGTGAGCCGTTCGGTGCGGTGTGTCGTGTCGTCAACAAGCGCATACCCGTTTTGTTCAGCCGCTAAATCGTCTCCGCAAAAAAACAGCAACGACATAATTGAAACCGTATGAAAATCGTGTCGCGTGGGGTACGACTGCGGTGTCGTGCAATGAAAAAACGGTCCATACAAATATATGGAGCTCTGTATCGTAACAACATTTTGCGGTGTTGTGTGGCGCGTCGTGAACAAACGGTCTGTGTCGCTATGACAAGTTGTCAATCGATTTTTATTTTCCGTTGTCTGACAACGGAAAAAAGTTCGATTTATGTCAATAAATAACAAGCGTCTCGTGTAACCTGTGCCTATCCTAATAGCTATCAATTATTTTGAGTAAATATAAGGAAATAAGAGTTAATGGCTTAGAATGTAGGATGTAAGACATTGTAATCTAACTCATATGATTATTATCCTACGTTATTTGGGCACAACACGTTTCTTTTTCCATTCCATTCATTATACCTAATCTGGCTAAAAAGGTAATAAT
Source organism: Orthosia gracilis (assembly GCA_947562075.1). Taxonomy (NCBI): domain Eukaryota; kingdom Metazoa; phylum Arthropoda; class Insecta; order Lepidoptera; family Noctuidae; genus Orthosia; species Orthosia gracilis. The sequence goes on along the minus strand of OX387264.1, from coordinate 71,837,062 downwards.
GGAAGTTAAACAAAATGCCTTTTGAAATCCATTCAAAAATCATGTCAGAATTTCAAATTGTACGTAACAAACGTCAAAAATTTCCTGCCATTTGTCACTTCCATATTTGGATGCGTTCAAAGTTAAGCTTCTCTATGTCTGTTTTAGGGTGCGTTCAAATTTAGCAGATGGACGGCTCTAAATTAAATTATATTATTATTCATCATGTATGGAAGTTGTAAGGAACTGGTTTATGATAGAGGTTTTATATTACATTTAACATATACTCAGAAGTAGGTACAAGATTATAGGCATGTTATAAAAGTATGTATATACTTTATAACGGTAGTCTAATTAACATAATTAAAACTAAACGATAGCCTAATAAATCGGTTTAATATCTTAATTCTCTGTATCAATATTTTACCTAATAAATTAATCGTTCATGATAAGCTGTATTTAGTATTGTCTGTCATGTGTAGGCAATAAAAATAAAATACACATATGATTAGGGTCACACAATATAAGAAAGAGAATTTTACTTTTAAATATTTGCATTTGCATCATCGGACTACAAGACGTACGGCGATGCGTCATCGGTACATGGTAGACATCCCACCCATTCGCACGAAACGTTCTGGGAATACTTTTATTATGCGTACAAAAAAAAGGTTAAATAATCCAGTGTCTTTCTCAGCTCTTGAATTGAGAATTTTAGTTAAACACTTCTTAAATTCTACTTTAATGCTAGTCAAAGTCAATTTTTTTATTTCAATTAATTCATCAAACACACTTGCACTTTTGAATGTCAATATGTACAGTTAATAAATTAATAAACATAATTGATTCTACAGCTTGAGTTTGACAAACCGGAGGTAAGTCTCATGATAATATCAAATTTTGCACTTATGAACGAAATATATATCTATATAAATATTATGAACATAATAAACATAATAATTTATCATTAATACATTAAAAAAAACCAATTACACTGGATATTCACGCGCGAAATGCGATTTCGCTACAAATCACTGCAGCACAAATTATACTTTACCTGCGCGTCTTAAAGTTTAAAATAGAATGTAAAGTCTGACCACCCAGGCGATTCTCAGGCTGTCGCATAGTACCTAATTGATAACATTGTCGACTTACTGATAATACGTATCTTGCTAACACAATTTCGGTTTGATTTTGCATAGACCACGTGGTTGGCTGGTGTCAATTGAATCAAGCGATAAGATTCGGGATCAATGAAACCATTTATTGATATTATTTATCGGAGAAAAATTACAGTACACGAATAAGAGTAAAAAAAAATTGATAGGAGTGGGTTTTTTGTCCAAGAGTGCAATGAGTACAGATGGGTCTTTTTTTTATCTCACCTTATGGTAAGCGATGATGTGGTCGACGGTGAAGCACGCTTGCCTAGAAGTAACCTATTCACTCTTGACTTTAAGACCTCTAGATTGTAGCTATCGGGAAACACAGACTCCGGCAGGGAATTCCACTCCTTAGCTGTACGCATAATAAAAGTGTCCCCAAAACGTCTTATGACATAGTTTACACGTGCTACATTGCGGATAGCCATTCGTCTACTGCAACTTTCTTTTTACTTAGGTCTTTAAATAGCGTAACAACTAATCTATTCCATAAATGGTTAGACGAAGGTGACCTAAAGATCGTAATACCTAATTTAAAATAGTAGAAAGAATATAATTCTAATTATAAATGAATATAAAAAATATACCCAGTTTAAAGACCCATGTAACATGGGGTGAGAGTCTATTCCTCTCGACAAGGCAAAAATCCAGGTTCCAGGCTGCTTCTGTGAAATTCCAGATGGAAATCTCAATAACACTGAAAGACCCGAGAATCGAACCCAGGACCTCTAGGCCAAGGGCGCTGAAGTTATTGAGAAAACTAATCTACCTCAATATAAGTTAAGTAAAAAGACATACATAAAATTGGTATGCGGATGTCTGAACATATAGGTAGTGTTAAAAATACTATCACGATTTGAAGTAGACCGTTCTGAAACAAGCAATACTTTTACTAAAGTTATAATGTAGGTCCTACTTATGTCAAATATCCTGAAGTGTGCCTGAAGTGAACTTTCCTATTAACCTTGTTTATTATAAAGATCTAACTATTTCTTATACATATTAGTTCATGAAATTCTTGTATTCAGTTGCATCCGATTTCATAGCGCGGCGTTTTTCTTCGAAATTCAAACGCTTTCGGAATGTTTACCGTTATTGAAGAAAAGAAAAGAAAGAAAAAGTATTTAACTGTCACAAAACGACATACAATTTAAATATATGCTTATGCTAAACCCTTAACAGTAGTATTGGATAAAAGCACCAAGACTATACGTACAATAGCAGGACAGCTCATCTCTTCACATTGAACAACGACCGTACAGCGCAAAACACCTGTAAACCTGAACTTCCTTGTCCACTGATAACATTATCCTGTGAAGATCGCATAGGGCTGCAACTTAGACTACAGAAGTTATTGTGTGTTGTTGCGTAAAATATTCCTCTTTTTCTTTTATTGTGGCAGGTGAATTTATTATTATGTGAATTTCAATTTACATAGCTAAAGGAAAATTCCATGGGAGAGAAATAAAAATTAGTTTTGACAAAAATAAAATTTCCAATACTATTCTAGGCATGTTTCAGTAAAAACTCTATAAAATCTATTTAATAAAAATATATCAACCTACTAATTATTAATAAATAATTATAAGACTAAGTTATAAATAATTTTGAAACCTACCGTAAATACCACAGTAAATTCTTGATAGATTGATCACAGCATCTTCAAAATAGGTCAATGTTCTTTCGAAGCGCTCCATCATCTTGCTGTGACTTCAAGAGGTAGGCAGAAGTTACGTCGCGCCGCAGAAGCAAATAGGTGAAGTATTTACGGTAAAATGAGAGGTCTTAATAGGGCTGCCACTGAACCCTATACAATTTTTTTTATTAGAAAAATGCTTCCATATATTGAAAATTGCCAACGAGTGAATCACTGATGTTAGCATTATACCCAAAAGAAACTGATATAATGATAATGAAAGTTCGATGAAGAAATGCTGGTGAAAGAGAGTGAATTCCTAAAAATAATGACCGTATTAAATTCAACGACATTAAATCTTACATGCAGTGTAAACCTGTCCCACATTTATTACAAGAAACTTTGCACCTTTCATTTCTTGTCACCACATAAGCAAGGCTTTCAATTACACAGACAGACTGCGAGACAAATCGTGACACAAGTGTCCCAGACATCACAATTTATGTCCCAACTTAAACATAGTCGGGTACTTTCTACAAATATGATTTCGGAAACTGTTACACCATTTTGAATTTACACCGGAATAGGTCTTGTACTTTCCTGGTCTTAAATACAATCTCTGAACGCGTTACAAAATATATTTATGAGTTACATTTATCGAGACACTTGTGTCCCGGGGAAAGCTGTCAGGTGGCAACCCTGTGTCGGTTGTAAATCGCGACCGTGCCGACGGATTATCTTTCGCCAAACAGGAGATAAGGTGATGGATGTCTTACATTGTGGGCGAGTCGGGATACAGTTTGAGGGCTAAGAACATAGGAAGTTTAGGTTCGTGAATATTTTTAGAATTTTATTAGTCGTGTAGGTCACAACATTTTGGCTAAGTTTAGGTATTGGTAGGTTTTTTACTCACTGCAAATTATTTTTTAAAACCTAAGCTTACAGTCTTATTTTTCTTTCCAATAAAGGAAAGAAAAATAAGACTGTAAGCATTGTTCTTTTTCAATTTCAGGAATAAAAATATTTTTATAAATTATAAAGGTATCGTGCCATTATAGTGCTGCGGAAATTTTTCTCTTTTTATTTTCTCCCATAAAATTTTTGTAAAAATATTATTCTTTTTCTCACATTTATCTAAAATGGTTATTTTAATTACCTACTTAGTTCTCTTAATTTTATTGGCGGACAAATCACTGACATGTTTCGTTAATTTACAGTTGACAAGCTATACGAGACCGGTGATATGTGATTATCGTTTCTGAACAAATTGATTAGCCCGAATGTATTGAAATTATCTTATACATAATGTATGACTAGTAATAGCTTAGAATTTTAAAGCTGAACAGAATTTCGTAACAAGATTACAATACAAGTTCTAAAAAGTCCCGCAGAGATTACACTTGGAATAATTTTATATTTAAATCATATTGCACAATTGTACATTTTTATTGTACCAAAAATTAGCTAGACAAGTTGATTTTTAATAATAAAACCAAGTTTGATGTATATTAAAGTCCGAATTCTTTGTTACAAAGTTATCGAGTTTTTATTGTATTTGACATTTGAATATTTTTCAATTTTAACAAGGAAGACTAACATAAAAAAATAAGAATCGCGATGATAAATGGTTTTTGTTCAAAGGTTTGAATAAATTGTTATATAAGTCAATAACGGTCAAATGAAATTTAATTTATTAATTCAATTTGAGTCTTTTACCTTATATTAGGTACTTTTGTTAGTGGCAGCAGTTTGAGTCCTACGCACTGATTGTTATTTATTACGAAACATTCTTCTGTGTCAGCCTATTGTCGCCGTTCGCAAATTTATGTGTTTCGACGACGAATCTTGTTTTTTTTTTCTTCAATGGAATTAGATAATCCATAAGGTGTGTTCAACATGTTGGGTATATGTGGTTTTTTTAACGTCGGTAGAGAATAGTCACGGAGAAGAAGATATTATTATCTTAACATTATATTCCCTTTTAGAAGTGATAATTCTCAGTATGAGAATGGCCCTTAAACTAACCTATTTGCGTTTCCTTAAGCATTCACAAGGTCCTCGTGACTCGAGTCAACAAGACAAGACAAGTGCCGGCAATAATGGCATCGCCAGATGATAAAGATTAAAATAATAATTCCATAAAGATTTTTTTTTCGCCGAATTCATTTTCGCCGACAAGTCAGTGGTTGCAACCTTTATCCAAGGGCCTTTATTACTGTGACATATTCTTAACAATACATTTTATTTCTCTCTTCTTCGGTGGGCCTAATAACACTGTCCCATTATTGTCACTTTAAACAAATTCGGAACACATACAAAGATTATGCTAATGGTTGTTATAATAAAATACATCTGTTCTACTGTTTCTGTGATAAATGCAAACTGTTTGACGAAGGTTGGTGATTAACACCCACGAAATTTACTGAACTGTCGTGGGTTTGATGGGATCTAGTTAAATGGGACCACAATAATATTTTTATTTCTCTTTATAGTTCTGTAAAATGTTCTATCAATTATTATCTTTATAACATTATTGTAGATACTGAAGGCTAAGAGGAAGTGGCAGTCTATTAATAATAACGATTGTCAAAAAGTTCAAAATGTCTGGAATGTTACGTGCACAGACATAAATCTAACTAGATGACGCGTGCCAAAAAACGGAGTAAAGTTACGATCAATGATCGTAATCTGAGCTTTTCATTTAGCATTATCGGCACCGGAAATTCACCGAAATCTAGAATGCCTTTTTATGCCATATTGAGTTGTAAAGAATGTATAGAAAAAGTTGGCCAAGGCATTGGAATTTTTTTCTTTCAATGGTAAGTAAATTTGTATTGAAATTGTTTGTGAAAAAGTGGCACGCTTGGTTTTCATACAGATGGAGGGACTTGCGTTATCTATTTAGATTTATATCTGTGGTCACGTGCAATTGCTAAGCACTAAGAACTTTGAATCTTAAAATAATTTTGCAGTTTGAACCTTTGTTGAATACCTAGATAAGTAGTTTCAATCAATCTGCCTAGCCGAGGCAACTATGACGAGGTCGGCTTCCAGTCTAACCAGCTGAGTAACAGTATTTTATATGGATTCACTGCCTATCTGACCTCCATATCCCAGTAACTTGGTGACACGGTATCCCTGTGACAACCCGCGAACACTCTCAAAGATCGAAAAGACCGATATTCGACATTCATCTCACTTTCGTTTTAGATCAGTGTGCTTAGTCCGGGTTTAGTCTCACGCTGGATCGCGTTAACGTTAACGTCAATTTTTTATTGGAACTGGATATGCGCCGTCTTGTGACAGTAAGGAGAAACCTCTTTTTTTAGGGCTCCATACCCAAAGGGTAAAAACGGGACCCTATTACTAAGACTCCGCAGTCCGTCTGTCTGTCTGTCTATCTGTCACCAGGTTGTATCTCATGAAATGTGATAGCTAGACAGTTAAAATTTTCACAGGTGATGTATCTGTTGCCGCTATAACAACACATACTAAAAACCGTATAAAATAAATATTTAAGTGGGGCTCTCATACAACAAACGTGATTTTTTTGCCGTTTTTGCGATAATGGTACGGAACCCTTCGTGCAGGAGTCCAACGCGCACTTGGCTGGTTTTTTATAGATATTGACATAAGAGTTTACGTTATCGCGAGTGAGCACGAGTAAAAACTTGGAATAGCCCACTGAAATAAGCCCGCAAAACCAATGTCCCTGATATGGGACAGCGCTGATATATCGTAAGGTACTTCAAATAAATGATACAATTAATCTCATTTTAGATTAGGCGTGAAATTGTGACTTCTTGGTAATTGCTTTGAGGTGTTAGTAATTAATTATTTTAATTAAATTAACTTGTTCTAATTCTTTGTTGTTTTTTGTTGCAGGTAAGTACGGAATTTGACATGTTTTGGCGTTTTGTAAGTTTTTTTTTAAATTTAACATCGTAATTTCAACGCCCATTTTTCCTTATTATGTAAAACAGTAAGGCGCGTATTTGAATGTTTTTGAAACAAACAAACTATAAAAGAATCTCAAAAAAAATACTTATGACTTCTGTTTTGGAATCATTTCCTATCATCATAATAATCTATCATAATTACCAGCCACAAACCAAATATAACGAAAAAAAAAGATCTTGCAAATTCTTTTATCACAATCGCAAGAGCCTAACAAAATAACTCCATACACATTCATCTTCAAACATGACAAGACGAACTGAAATTGTAAAGACGGCAATAATATCGGATATCGCAACCCGATCCGGCAAGTCTGCCGACTGTCTGGGGCCGTGACAGTTGAGCCAACAATGTGACGTTACAGGCACACCGTTATACCGCCATGACACCTCCGATTGAAAATTGAGCTGCTCATTGCGATTGTGTACTGAATTCTGAGTAAGGGTTTGGCTACACGCTCTATCTTGCATGCGCAAAAATTGCATTTAAATTAAATTACATCTAACCTAAATTTGTGCGGTTTACCGTTTTGCTATCTGAACGCACATGTGTGCTTGTACGAACAAGAATTTTTGCAAATACGATTGAGCGTGTAGCCACACCCTAAGCTTGTAAGTACCGCGTTTGAGTTTACAGTGAAACATGATGTGGTAGTGATACTCACATTGCTGTTTTTATGACATAAGTCAGGGAGTCGGTTTAAGATTCACACTCTATGTTACCCAAGGGTTCACCCACGGTCCTGTTTTGTCAAATGCAAGGTTACTCGTTTAAATTCTATATATAGATTATCGGTGCTGACAAACCATCCTGATGGAATCAAGTGACTTCACCAATACATTTTAAATGTGGTATGAAATGACTTATATAATGATCTGCCTAGAAAGGGACTACTGAGATAAATACTAATTGAGAAGTATGGAAGAAGAAAATTTACGACCCCAAATAAATTGCGTTGGCTAGAGAATGATGATGATGCCAATTAAAAATGTACTAATCAATAAAATCATCGTTATTTGCGCCTTTAACAAACAATTAATCTAAGAGCATATTATAACCACACATAGTAATAAATTAAGCTAATTCGCTTCTAATAACTCAGACTTCCAATAAACCATTAAATCAATCGGCAACCACAAAAGGAAGTTCAGAACACTTACCCCAGGAGTTTACTCACCTTGTACCATCTAATAAGCTGATGACACCACTATTTCCGTTGCAAAATTCAGCGGTGTTCACATCTATGCCGACGATAGGATGCGTGTTACTCTGAATAGGAAGTGCACTGCAGATAAATCTTAGAAGCTAATTTAGTAATCTGTTCACGTATCTCCCTTACATATATCAATGTTGGCGGACGTTGATTCAATTATAGAGATGCAGCGTAAAAAGGAGGAGGTAAGCGGTTGGAAGAATTGCAAAAAAAAAGATGATTTGTACGCACAAAAATTGATCAAATATAATTTTGATAACACTCACAGTTCACACTTCCTTGCAGTGATTTCCTACGTAATAACATTAAAAATTTCAGCCGTTATTAGAATTCCCTGGAAAACTAACGAGAGCTTTAAAAACTACATTCAGTTAGGAATTTCCCGTATTCCAAAAATAATACTCGAAAAATATTCCAAAAATTAAGATCATATTATTATGTCAGCTCATATGCATGATTTTTAGCATGATGAATGCCCCAGGCAAAGAATCATCTTGATACGATCTTCAAAACATTGTGGCGATTCACTTCGTTTAAACTGTAGAAGTCCATACATAATACCAACATACCAACTACTCTTATTTCATTCCAAATTCAAATCTCCAAACCGCCATCCTCTTCTTACATAGCGCCTTTCCTCGTATCTTGCGTGGGCGCAGCTTCCTGCGCTCTGACAGTTGACAGCGCACTGAGGCACCCGCCACCGGTACGGCCGCTACTAATACAGTGGTCCCTACTGCTATAATAGGGATGTTCGAACAAAACGACCTGTAGTTATTTTGCGTAAGATATAGATTGACATTGTAATTGATGATAGGGAAGGAAGAAGAGATATAGATGTTAAGTATAGGCGTGGAAATACAAATATATAATTTAAGGAATTCTATAAACAGATAGTGTTAGAGATGGATCGAAAGAGGACACCAGAGACTGTAACAAATGTCATTCGATGAATGATAGTATTAATATATATTTTATTAGTATTAGTACATAGTTGAAATTCCAAAATGTAATGGATTTGTTACGTGACATTTCTATAGCGCTTGACAATCCCATGCTTTTTTGACATTTTCCAATTGCTCGTCGCTTTCTCTGATAGAAAGTCTCTTGTCTAGAGTATCTACTCGTAATAACTTTAAACGAGCAATTCTTGCATATATGTATATATATATAACCTGAATCTCGAAAACGGCTCCAACGGTTTTCATGAAATTTAGTATGCAAGGGGTTTCGGGGCAATAAATTGATCTAGCTAGGTTTCATTTTTATAAAACGTCGTTTTTTCTATTTTCACCCGAGCAGACCTCGGTCGCCCAGGTAAATTAATATGCCATATTTAATATGACTATATTTTGCTGATGTACAGAGGTGACGATAACCAAACCAAACCGATGAATATTAAGAAGTACAAGCGATTAGAGGCTGGAGAGATTTTTTTTATTATTTAAGCTACTTGGAACAACAAAAAAGTTTTAAGGATGCCTTATAAAGACAGGTAACATAATAAGCCTATCGCCAGCAAAACTGAATAAGGATATCTTAAAAGTATGTACAGTAGATAATCTACCGCCAATTATGCCTTATACGAATTTATTTAGTTTAGAAATATGGCAAAAAGTAATTTACCTCTAGATATGAAAATCAATAATAGCCTGTACATTTTTGGGTACCTACATGGTATTCTGTAGGCGGTTTGGTTATCACAAATTAAATATTTTTTTATGCGTCTAGCCTATAGACAGGTTATTGCTAATCGCCTTTTCAGATAAGGTACTCGTACCTTTCTATTTTTAGATGTGTCTTCTTATTCGACAAAAATAACACTCACACGCCTATGGACTCATCGCAGGTTACGACTGCCTAAGAAATCGAATAACAAGACGATGAACTATCACTGGTACAGTAAATCATCATCAATCTATATTCATCACATCACGATCAGGGTGATGAATATAGTGCATTTAAGTTGACAATTCTGAGGTGTCTCTAGTTTTTGTCCTATCTAATTATATTATCACCATCATTATTCCCTTGCCCTTATCCCATCATCGGAGAGTGCCATGTGACCTCTTCTTCTTTAAAACTTTTCTCTTCTTCTTCTTCATCTTTTCGGTCGTCGTCTCAGTAGTCAATACACCTTTCTAGCTATTTATTATACCGGCCAGTAATACCCTTGACCTCAGATTATTGCTCTGCGCCTTGACACGAAATTTTGTATTCAGCATCAAACGTTTTGTCAAGAGCATCGATTGCAAAGTTTGCGCTTTTGATATCCACAGCAAGCTCAATAATTCATTTTGCAACCGAGTTTGTCACTATTATATTCATTTACCAAATCAATGATCATCTATCAAACACTATTTATATCAGCTTTAAGAGCACAGCTATCTCAAAACAGCCCCCAGACACGTCTGATTGAGCAATAGATACCGACTTTTTGTGTGGGCGATTTTTGCACCAGCCCAGTCTATCCTGTACTTAATTGTTCCAGTCTTGTTATGAAGATATTACGGAACGGTAAGGGCTGCCCACGTTAAGATACCTGTTCTATTTGATTCTTGATTGTAATTGTAACTAGACAATGATTAATATTGTTTGTGTTCCTTAAATCTTGCTTAATATGCAACGGGTTTTATAATAACGCTTAGATTAAGTGTCTGCAACGTTTCAATGTTCTATGTCAACACAATAGGTTATATTCCAGTATGTCCAAAACGGGGTTTCTTAACGTTAGTCAATATTGTTCCTATTGAGAGCCGAATTCAGCTTTTCCTCATTTACCAGGCATGAATTTGTTAAAAAATTTAATACCATTAAATGTGTTTAGATTAACTTCGAGACTTGACAATAATTATCAATAATATAAAGAGCTCATCCATCCGTTGCCCTAATTTTACTTTGATTTTACATTTATCTATGTTTTCTCACTTGTTTTTCTGAGTTTAAACAATTTTTATTATGCCTACACTGTCCCACAACTGGGCAAAGGTTCAAATCCTTCCATGTATTATTTGCCTGCGCCACCTCGATATTTTGTCTTTATTCTCTATTATCTTCAATATAAGATCGCGTGCCGCTGAAGATAACACAATTGAGAAGCAACCAAATCACAGTTTACCGTCAGTTTCCAATGATTTACAACTATACACTAGTTTCAAACGACCCACATATTTTGCAATATTTGCTCACAAACCACAGAGTACCTGTATTGTTATTATAAGTTATTGTAGTAATAGTAACTACTGAGTTATTTCTGAGTTCATTGAATCATTGATTTTTAAATAACTCTTTCGGCGAAAAGCTGCGATATTGCGAGATCATGTAAATATTTAGTGTCAATTTGAGCCAGGATAAAATTCACTGTATAATTAATAATTCATATATTATTATATGTGGCTACTGGATATTATCTACAGTTGAGCAATCAAAAAGGCTTGTTTCAGTCGGGCATTCGTTCGTTCGACAATCAGTTCTTCAGGAAAAAGTTTTCGGTCAAGTTTGTAAAGTTAGTATTGTAAATATGATTGCTATTTTAATATCGGAAAAGATATAAGGTACCTTCAATTTATCCTATATCTTTCGCTCATATACTCTAGCCGAGGTCATAGTATATTAAATCCTGTTATTATAATTAGCAATTCTTTTTTCTACAAATATTTCATCAGTTTTGCACTTAACCTATCCGCCTTGGTGACATTACTAAACACAATTTTGTGTTTTGTGTGTACAACTGTGTGCGTGTACACAGTACACAGTGGGTATTGTAATGCGCGTACGCACGATCACGGCTGTTTGTCCACACGTTTCCTGTTCACAGATGTCGGTTTGGTAATATTTTGCCATTAGATATTCGTGTTAACCGGTTTTCTTTGCGGCATTCCGTAGAGATAGCATATTTTAATGATAAAGAAAAGACAGCTTGTTATTTAGGTACTTTGATTTTATTTCACAATTTTGGTTTTGGGCCAAGAGTAGGTGGACCCACCTGTTGGCTGGTGTCGAAAAAGGTAACTTAACAAGATATTAAAGATGTACAATGGGCAGTACAATCATGCATGCTATAAAAAAGTAGCTCCAAAACAGACTTAACTAATGCAACCGAAGGCGAAGCTACAATAGTATCATGGAAACGTTCGATTTCATAAACACGAACATTGCATCATAACATGCAAAACTGAAGCACTATTACAATCCCACAATCTTTCCTAAATAATCTCCGCGAAATTGTAGAATGACTTTAACTCATCACAAGTTTCATCAGCCATATCTTCTACATCTAGATTCTCTCTGCCAATACAAACCAGGAACAGATCTCATACAAGCGTTTGACAGCGTCAGTTATCTCATGTATGATGTTTATAACGGTTTCCAAGGCCACAGTTATAGCCTTGACACACAGACAGTCAAGGGAGAAAATGTTGAGGCAGTACTGGGTATGATGTCGATAAAATGAGGCTACAAAATACGCGACTTTCGATTTGAAGCGGATCAGAATAAAGGTGATAGATAAAGCTTTGAAGATTTTGGCAATGATGTGTGATTGAAAACATCGATAGGATTGATCACATGAATATGGAAGTCTAGGTTTTTTGGGATAATTATGAGGTAAGCATTTGAATAGCTACCATCGACCTTAGTTAAACAGGAGCTATCTTCGCTAAACAGTTAGGATAAAGAGTCTACAAGCAGAATTCTCATACTCTGAGTTAGAGAGTCTGTAGTATCTTTAAATCAGGTGCATTTATTGAATCATTTACGATGCAAGAAGAAATAGTCTCCTACCTAACTGGGCCAAACATTAGTAATAGACATACCCCTATCGTATCGAGACTTGATACAGTTACAATGTTTAACAGAAACATGAAAACTACAAATAACCCATCTCCAAAAATCGCCGTCTTCCAAGCCATACAATCTTACAAAGTAATAAAGAATCATATAACTTAAGATTCCTTGAAACCTTCACTGACAAGCGTTATGTCAACGAACAAATGTGACATGTGTTTAATTATCTACGGGACCCGGTGACTTTGATATGGTAATGTTGGTACCGTTGATGTTGGTGTCGTGGACAATAATGTTGGTGGCCGTGTTGGAATTGGTAACTTGATCACTTGATGTTTTAATAACGTTACCGTAAGATTGGTGGCTACTACGAATCGGATTGGGTATCTAGATTTTTTGTTGAATGTGGTAAAGTAAGTTATTGTTCTTTTGGTGCTTGGTTCTTGAATCTGAATTTGGTTTTTTTCTATATATGGGTGGATTGTGTGAGGCATGACATATTATTATGGAATTTACAGGACAAAATGGAGCATGGGTAGGAAGATGAGTGTTTTTTTTATTTTATATTCTAAAGCAAAAGTAATATTTTTCAATTTTGGTATGGCTACATAAATGTAAAACAGGATTTAAATACGCTATGATTTTATTGCCAGACTGTTAGTAAATACTACCATGATTTTTTTCTCCAGTTTACTTTCTCAAATTCCTTCAATCTTGTTAATAATAGAGTGCATTTATAATAACCCAGTTTTCAAGAGATACGACTTAACTACATATTTGTTGATATTCTTTGCTTTTTTACTTGTCTGCATTGTAAAGTCCTAATGAAAGGAGTTTTATGTTCAGTAGCAAATATTTGTATGCGATTGTTTGCATTGTCTCATACGTCACGGCTTAGTTGAGTAAATAGTCTTCATTTTTGGGTAAAGCCTTGAATGACATTCTTGTGAGTCATCGGATAATAATTTTGGGTTCTGAGATTAGTAAAGGGGTTATGGGGTCAGCTTTTTTTAGAAATATTAAATACTTAGTCATACAATGACAGTGTTCGCATGTTTAGAACGTGATCTGAGAGGTATTTTTAACAGCAATTGGCTTAAATCTTCTTCGTGTCGCTGGCATGACAGATATTTAATACTTTTCCGTCCCAAAACTAAACCACTTTCACGGCATCGTCGGTGGCAACGCGTAAGTCGTTTTGGCTGTATATTTTGAGGCACAAAAGACAGGATAGGAGGTAGAGCATTTGCTTAAATAAAAGCTAAGTAATGAACGTTAAGAATCGGCCCTGAAAATGTTTATATTTTTGAACTTATGTCATCTGGACCACTTTAGCACTGTCAAAACAATGCTAAAACTAGTCGTCATCGTATTGTCTATAACCATTTCTTCACTTCCTGTCAATCAACACATAATTTCCGAAACCCAGTACTGTTACCATATACTTTGTCGTAATGTCTCATGTCTTGACTAAAGACAATGGGCACGAGATCTTTTGCAAAGTTTGTAATGTCCACCATTTCATGTAATGTCAGGTTGTCAGTGCCCTGCTGTCTTAAGTAAGTCCTCTGGTTAATATAAGTACTGTTTGTGTTACTTGTGGGGACTGTGCAAGGAGTGGGAGATTAGCGAGTAGTCTGTGATTGAGTGTAGTAGGTACAGCACCTGTAGCCAAGTTGACAATCTACAATTGATAACGCTAGTAGAAAACGAATCAATGTATGGGAATGACATATCTGAATGTTAAGTCACGTGGGCAGGCCATACAAATAGAAGACGGTATTGATTTTAGAAATGGAATCGATACGAAACGTTTTTAACTTGGCTAGGGGACCAGATAGTTTAATAGTAATAAACCCTATTCTGTTGTGGTCATAATCAAACATATGCGCGAGTATTTATGTAGTAATAAAAAGATAATTTTAAATTTTAGCAAATCAAAAATAGACTTCGGTAAGATTAATATTCAATTATAATATGTTGCTAAAAAGTTGATTGCAGAAATCTATGTACGTACCTACTTCGGTAAGGCATTACAAAATAACAAGCAATAAGGTATTACAAAATAGTTTCATTCAATGGGCAGTATGATCTGCACTCTAATTAATTATAGCCTGAAAGCAATACCTACACATAATCCAATATTATCTCACAGTAGATTGAAATCACAGTCATTAAGTTGGGTCGCCATACAATCTAGTACCTACCTTTAGAATATGAACAGTAGCCTACTACATCAGATTTTAACAGTATAAAACGGCTTGTTCATTACACTTGCACCATGCACGAAGTCGTCTATTTTGTATGTATTGTCCAATAGTCAATGAAGACTTACGTCAGGGATTTGTAAAATCTTGCTTTATGTTCTTTATTGACATTGCATCCTTGATAAAGAGTTTCGATCTTTTAATGATTTGCTTGAAGTCACCTTTAGAATTTCTGTGGCGATTTTGTAAACTATTTAATTGATAGATGGCTGCACTATCACAGAATGTCATAGGCTACTTTTGATCCGGGAAAAAAAGAGATGCCGGTGGAATAGATCTCGTGAGCGCAGCCGCGGGAAAAGCTAGTTATTTATATATCGTTACCGCTAAGTACAGCACAAACATTTTCTTAATTTCCCTCGGCAAACTTCGTGTGTCAGATTTCTATCAGTTGCCCTTTGCACTTTGTACAGACCGGACGCTCTCAATCAACCTAGAAGTATATAGAGTCGTTAATACTCTTTTAAGATACTGTAACTTTCTTTTCATGGGAGAAAAGCTGCTAAAGCTGCTATTTTTACAGCTCTATATATTTCACACGGAAATCAAAACGAAACAACAATAAAGTGCTTAGTTCTGAATTCAAATTATTATACACGATAAATCTAATAATTGATGGATATGAAAATTAGCAATCATTTATATTCGGAAATGCGACTTAAAAGTTATTAAACAAAGTATTAAAGAGTCACTCAGTAGTGGTACTAGCAACAAAACCATTAATTAAATTACCGTTTACCTTTTAAGCATTAGCAAGTTACGCAACACAACAATTAAAAGTAGGTTCAATTAAATTGAACTCATACGCTTAATTACATGTAACCTCAACCAATTTAAATTCACTAATTACAATAGTAATTTATACTAACGGATTATAATCGTAGCGATACTTTAATCTGCGAGAGATCATTTAAACCGACAAAAAAGGAGGAGGTTCTCAAGTCGACGTGTACTAATTTTTTTTTGTTGTTGTCAAAGTTCAAGAAGATTATATGGTGTATTGGTATGTTAATTATGGTTATTATATGGTAAACAGTTCTTTGTAGAAGCGAAATAAATACCTTTGTTTGAGACAGGAAGAAATTGTAATTGGCTCTAAGTCACCAATCTGCGCACGATTGTCTTAGAAGGCGGATTGAGCAGTAAATACTAGACAAAAGAATAGCTATTATGACTTTAACTAAACGACTTGTAGCAATAACACCGCAAAATTATTTGCAAAACGAATTATACCAATAGATCCCTCGCTCAGATGCTATTACTTAGCGAAATTTAGGTGTGCTATCCTATCTACATGTGCTATTACCTCTGCCGAACCCTGTGGGTAAAACAACCGTGATGTATGTTAATTAAATGAACTTCATCATTACCAATAAATTAAGTTTTAGTCCCATTATACTTGAGTTAGCGTTAGAAATGACAACAGAATGACTGCCATCTTGATTTATGATATCACAAAATGGCTGCCATAAAACCTCGCAAAGAAATTCCTAGCAATGCAATCAAACCACGGACGAAACAACTTTTCAACGTAAATCAGGGCTCAATATAAAAGATTAAAGAGTGTGGTTTAAGAGCCAGTGAACTTATCCCTAACGATATCGCCCCATTAGTTGAAAAAACGCAGCCGGGGCGGGGCTCTCAGACTAATGAATGATGATAAATGGTATAAATAAGATGTCAGGTCTTATCGCAGACGCGATCTTCAGATATCTACTGAACTCATCTCGTGTGTTCCTCGTTTGTTAAAATTTTGTTGGGTCAAAAAAAACTTTTGGAACGAGATTTTTATAGATCGATAGATATTGATAGTTGGTTTTGGGCTTTAAAATAAAAGATAATTTTGAAAACGATTTATGTACCTAAGTAAGTAAACCATCACTAAAAACTTTCGAGGTTTTTGTTTTACATAGTGGGTTATGATAAGATATTTAACATAGCTTTAAAATAACTTTATTTGGCTTGTAATAATCATATTAATCATAGCTCTTTTTATGATCACGCAGCCTGTTTACTCTAAAATTCTTCTTCACTTGTGATTTCAGATATTTCTTGTAACGTGAAACATGCTTTTTTAGAAGAAAGACAAATATTATGAGGAAATTGTTTTGGTTTTATTTTTTTATTTAAATTAAGGCCTACTTATCTATATTTGATATAAATGAAGAAATTAATTCAACTAAGTGGGACATAAAAGTTTTGCATAAACTGGGAACAAACCTCATTCACGCTGAGATTGCGGCAGCAGCTCACACGCGGGCGGGATGCGGGAGGAACAAAAGGATATATTTTATTAAGATAACAAGACAGGCTCCGATGCCATCGTTAATCGTATGTTATTAGCAGACAAATATTATTCGATTATCTCCATCACTTATAAAGGTCGATTTTATATTTTTTAAGGACGTTAAATAAGGTACCTAAAGAATGGTCTTATACCCATCTGTATAATTACAAATATATCACACAGATTGCCGAAGCCGGCCTTATTTTACCTTTTTCTTATTTTTAACTTTTCTATTAACGTAGCTTACGTTAAGCTCGTCGTAGCTTAAGGTTACGTTACAGTTTGGTAGGGGCGTGAGGGAGACGCCCTGGGCGTCGGGAATCGCAAGCCGCTTCCCGGCCACCGTAGGCGCGGGCTTGCGGACGGCGAGTAATGGGTAGCTCGCCGTCTGATAAGGACCAGGCCCGAGTCGACGGCGTGTAGTGTTCCACGCGCGCCTAAAAGAGATGTCAGCACAACTGACGGGGTCCGCTAGGGCCGATGCCTGACTGGGTCGCGGATAAATTTGAAAAAGAGTTACCGCGGCCCTGGCACAAGCAACTGAAGGAATACGTGTGGGTTTTAGTCAGTAAAAATCTGACACGCTCTTCCGCTTCACCCAGAGCGGAAGAAGTCATTGGATGATTAACCAACCAAAAAAAAAAAATATCTGATCCTAAGGATATAATAAGCCAGTTATTGTCGAAGCCATCATTCCTGTATCTAACCGCCCTCAGCCAGATTTATTTGGAATCGATGCATCATGTCTCCTTCTTCGGTAGTTCTCTCTTTTCCATAACCGTCACCTATGAACCAATTAAAACCCTATTATAGTTACAGTTAGGCTGTAAGATTTTTTGTACAGACTATAATTTTCACACTCTAAAATTGTATTTAATCAAAGCAGAAATGAACTCCTCCCGTATCTTGAAAAAAAAACAATAATACAAAAATAACGCATTCGAATTCAGTATCGAGCGATAAACTGCCGTCTAAAATTACTTTACGGCCGCAAAGCAAACTGCAGGTAAGTACGAAAAGCAAATATTTGAGAATTAGCGACACGTACACGTTCCACATACTAACAAACGGTGGGTTCAGTGTGCTCGTTGCATAAGCAATGTGCGTCAAAAGTCGATCAAGGTGATACGTCATGCTGGTGCCGTATGCATGAGATGAACTGGATATGGCTGTAAAAATTTTAAAGAATCTGGCTGAAAAAGTGATGGTAATAAAATCATTTTATTGCCTATAAGCTTTTAACATGCCTTCACTCCTATGGCCAACCAATCCCACAGTAACTGTGCATTTTTCTCAGCATAGCTATTCTTATTTAGATCGATTCTTTCTAGACATCATAATCTACAAACAAACAAGATGTCATTTGGTCATAAGTTCTGAAAGGGATAACACTAAAACAATTTTGACAACCATGAAGAGTAATTTCATAAAGAACTCAAGAAAAACAGTAAAGTTAAAAAAATCTAAGATCATCTTAGACTTTAAATTAATACGAATTTAACGACTTTGTTTAGCAGAAATAACTTTTTTTATGAAATCCATTAGTTTTATATTTACTGCACAGTAATTATCTTGTGTAAAACGGTGCACTTAAATAACAAGATTACTTTGCCAGCCAACCCTTGACTTACTTTTTATGCAACTATTACACAATACCTAGCACTTTGCACACTTTATATTTTTTATATTAAATAAAAACCTTTTAAAATTATTACAAATTACTAACCAATCGCGTACTGCGCATTCGTAAACTAAACTGGCATTTCCCAAAATATTTTTTTAATGCACTTACACGAAAAAAAACTTTAATTCTCCTAATACCCATCGTTTCAGCTCATTAGATAGCTAAAAGCCGTAAAAAATCGAACATCGCCCCTTTTTTAAGGGATTAAACAAATATATTACTCTAATGCATCGGAACGAAGGTACCAAAGTATTAATCAAAATTATTATTGATTTATTGGTTTTCCGTTTAATAACCTTTTATCACGCGATGGGACGAACAATATTGAATGAATTTCGATAAATTGGTAGCTTTTGTTATTTTTTACGGTTTTTTATTAATTTTTTGAGCCTTCTGTTCCGTTTTGTGTTTTTAATAAAGTCTTAGGACGGTTTAATTTTATAATTTATTCTGTCCTTCCTAACGCAGTGGGGTGTATAAAAATTAAGTTAGTGCTTTGATATTATTATGTTTCAAATATCAGCGTGTCCTAATTTAGGGTCAAAATATGGTGAACAGGTGGTTATAAAGCATATTCGTTCAGTAAAATAAAATCTTAAATATATTTGTATATTACTACTGGTAATTATGACACGCAAAAAATGTTTTTTAAATAATAGATAATTCAAAAACATAGTGTTGAAATTAATAATCAACATGTATGAATATTAACAAATTAACTTCTGTAAAAAAATAATGCCTCTCATCAATGTCTATTCGCATTTATACAGAATTAGCACTTTCTGATGTTACGGTGCAAAAACTTTTCATAAACTTTTTGCTACTGGCTATTAAGGTTTTTTGTACAAATTACGCACACCGATGATTTACTCAACGTATTTTTTTCCTTTTATTTCATTAATTTTACTTGTTGAAGGCCTGAATTTAAGAGATGGTGCTGACACGGCAAACAGTTTTTATTATTTGCAAAATATATAGGTTTGGTAGAACTGTTTTCTTGGTAATATGCAACTTCTCCTGTTTTTTTTGTCTATGTTAAAGTCTTGATTTTAAATGTTAACACGAGTATTATTGTACATTATTATTCTATGTTTTGTTCATAGAATCTTCTAAGTTAACTCCAATAATTTCGCTTTGACGGTTCATTTATCAGAAAATGATCAATATTACTTTCACTGGAAGCTACGAAATCTTTAAAGCCAAGCGATACCTGTTTTCAAAAATATAACAAATATAGTAAAGATCTTCCCTAAAATGACTCAACGTGCTTCGTATATCAACTCTAAGACTCTAACATTCAATAGTACTGGTTCATTTCGTTCACGAGATAGACGTATTTCATGATAATACGAGCATGTTGAATGGGCAATACCATTTCCCCAAACATTATTACTTTTATGGTGATTACGTATAAAATTATAGCATATAAAGTTTCAATAAATGGTCGCGATGACAAGAAATGGGTGACATTTGTAATTCGATCGACGATTTATCGACAAATCGTGGCACATCACTACAGAAGTTGTGACTTTAAGTGTCAATATTTCTGTGTTTATTGAAATATTTTTAATTGATTTCTATATTAGTCTGCTGTTGAATGAAAATGAAGAAGTTAACGAGGACAATCAACGACTAGAAGTGGGTTAATGGTTTGAAATAAAGATGTTTTGTTTATTGTAAGTTATTGAAAATGAAATCAGAGAGAGTGTCAAGACGCATAAAATAAGCTCTCGAATCGATACGGTCCTTTACTATGAGAGAGATATCAAGATAAACATAGAAACCTCATTAATTTTAATAAGAAATTTATAAATATTTGAATGTGTACTTATACAGTTTTGCTTGTGAGGCCCTAAGCACCAAGTTCAAAGTAACGTCAAAAATGTACAGCGTCATCATAAATACAATAAACGTTCAGTTATGCCAATCCCAGTAGACCACAAACAGTTCACTAAATCTTCCGCGACAGGTTCCGCATGCATCCTCATATATTAATAATGCAGTTTTGTTCTGCGCATACGCCTGAAGATTGATGAATGCACCCACGACGCGAAAACGACGCCTTTTATGTGTATACTCCCCGATTTCCTGGACGGTACTGTAGCCCTTATTGGTGGTGACAGCATTTTTAGGCATAGACTATATTATGTTGAAGAAAAGACAGGTCTAGGCTAGACAAAATCCCAAACATTTAGAACGTTTGCGCAATCGTTTTCGTTGGCAGACTGTCATTTTAACTAGAGTCCACGGGTTTAAAAAAAATAGTGTATGAAAGGAATAGACGATCAGAAAAATATTGTTATTTGCTACACGCTTAATGTAAACATATCCTTAACTAAAGTGTTTTTACTTTGATTCTAAACAAACATATCGTAAACACTGTACTCTAGAAGATTGACTTTTTTAAAAGCTTTATAATTATTCATTTACTTTATGTTTATCCGTAGACTTAACTGAAGTTAGTTTGGCAGTTATAATTACGATGTTTGTAAATAGGTTAGTCTATTCACGAACGTTCGAAAATCGATCACTCATTTTTTTAGTTCCAAAAAAAGAACTTTTAATGTTTGTATGTCAATGTAAGCGGAAGCCAATACACGTAACCAATATCCATTCACACGGATCTGTCATATTCCAAACTTCAGACAAACGAAAGGAAAACAAACGATTCTGGAATTCAGTGCGCAAACGCAGCGGCTGAGGACCAGCTTACACATAGACGTGACGAGGGACGACGACGAATGTTGGAAGTGGCCAGCGATTTACATGCGCAGCAGCAGTTTTTAAAATATGATCATACTTTGCCGTTACACTGTATATGTTTAAACTTTAACGATTGTCGAAAAGTCAACAAAAATGTATGAAATTAACATGAGCTGTCAAAATGTCACATGGTCGTATTCGCCTGTACCGCGGGGCGCATTCGAATTTAGAAGATTCAGCGCGATGCCGCAGGTTGTGTTTTCATTTGTTTTAGCTGTCGTACTCACAGAAACTTGTACCTTTTCATGTAGTAAATAAAGTTCTATATTGTATAGCTATATTTATAAGTCTCGGTGTGAGCTGACCCTAAGCGTAACCATACTTGTCAGCACTACAATATTTGCATTTTCTTTTTCCA
Organism: Orthosia gracilis; assembly: GCA_947562075.1. Classification (NCBI taxonomy): domain Eukaryota; kingdom Metazoa; phylum Arthropoda; class Insecta; order Lepidoptera; family Noctuidae; genus Orthosia; species Orthosia gracilis. The sequence continues at coordinate 71,814,970 of OX387264.1, read as the reverse complement.
TATTTATTTTATATGCATCATCTACCACCTGTTTTACCGAATGATTAACCACCCGGTTTCCTAGAGAAATTGTGTGTTTATAGTATGTCAACAGGCTGTAAATATTGTGTCTAACTGTGTTCCGTTTATTTTTGCTATACCGAGATTGATTGGAGTCAACGAACCTTTATTTTGAGTTGAACCAATTTAGATGTTGGGTCATAATTACGTGATTTGCGTACGTTAAGTAATGGTTTTAGTTTTAGTGTAGCAATTCAGTTGGAACTATTGTTTTTTGTTTAATGTCAAATTAGCTCCAATTGTTTGGATTGGTTTAAAGCTTTATAGCTATATCAAGGTTTTAGTGTTTATACGATACTCAATACCTTTCAAGGACTGTTATACGATTGTTAATTTCGTCGAGTTGATACGTCAAGCAATAAAAAAATCTTCCAGAGTGGCTATTTTCTGTTGTTTCTTTTTATGCCTCATTAAAAGATTATAGTTTTAAAGGAACTTTCCGTTGCCTTGTTGCTAGGCCGCAAAAATAGACCGAAGGGGCATTTTATCAAACTTTTCCCCTCATCAAACGGTTTATAGTCACTTATCGCTTTTCTCATACCAATAAAATAGAGATGAGGAACATCTCGATAAACACAACATTAAAATTGTCGACCAACATCCTTTATTTCGGCTCTCGTAAACCTTTTTAATACCCTTAAAGCTGGCTGTGGAAGAAGCGACTTTTAAACGCGCGTTGAATTTTGGTACAGTTTCATTTAACATTGGAAATTAATATCAGAGCTTAGGATTGATATTTTGGACTAATTGTTTTAGTTGAAAAAGTTTTGTAAGGTTCAATGATTATAATCAAAGTACGTGTTACGTGTAGTTTGAGAAAATTTTCTTTGAAAAGCCCTTTTTTGAGCTTTTGCAAAGCTTTGTAAAATATTAAAAATAAAAGAGCAAGTAATTTTTTTACACAATATAAAATTTAAATAATATGAGTTTAAAAAATAGAAACGTACACAACAAAGATTTTATAGACACCCGCCCATCAAAATCTTGTTGAAATGAGAACGCCAAGCGATTTTTTTTTGCTGTCAACAGAATGCTAGAAAAAATTCTTTACTAACAAGAAATGATTTTTTTGGCATTTAATCTACGTATTATAAGCCAATCAAGAACATGATTATATATTTGTTACCGCCTTTTGCTACCTTTGATTATGTATTATCTTTCTGCTGTTCGTGACTTGCGTAGGCAGATATCAAAAAAACCTGTCGAAACCTTTTTTGCAGAAATCGGCGAATTTTACGATTAGGCTAACTGGTTTTCTATTTTATTATTTGATTCTTTCATGATTCGACTAAGCACGTGCTAGGATTTTTAACATAATTATGATGATCTAACTCAGTTAGGCATGTATCTGTGCCAATATACACAAAGGTATCAAATTATGGATGCGTATTTCCGAGTAATATTATGCAGAGGCCTTTTCCAAAACAATTGTATTGCAGTTATATACTTTTAGCAAGCTGATTTTGAGCTAAAGGAATGATTATTTGATTCAACTCTTCCGTCGTATAAAACTGAAATATTCAAACTAAAGATCTATTTGTGTAAATACGAATAAATTTTTTTGACAGCTCCATAAAACTACAATAATATGTTGGAATACTTAAACAATCGTTAATCGCGTGATGAACAGCCAGCGTTATACCACCCCGTGATCAAAGCGAATTCAGGCAAAAATTTAGATTAGACTGTAGTAAAAATTTTAATGTACCACATCTTCTTTTGATTGCCCAAACCCGCCGAAGGATGAGATAAATTGAGTAGTAAAACCTTATCATTTCTGTCTGTCGGTATTTTTTAATATCCTGTATTTGTTGATATTGTTTTAATAGTACATTAATTGGTTTTTTATGTTCTGTAATGTAGTGTTTAATGGGGTCGCAAAAAGGATGTTCGGAGATACTCGCCGCGGTATGAAACGAAACAAAGCTTATCGGGAGATATAGGACTGTCCCAATATCTTTGTTGTTTTTTATCTTTTCAGTTTCTACCTGAAACTGAATAGCACAATTAGCTTGCCCTACAATATTGATGATTCCCGAGAGGAAAATAAGTAATTCTATCTGGGCCAACTTGCGCCAAAAACTTAACTCAGATAGTCGCTAGCTCGAGGTTAAATTAAAATATGTCAAACATAATGGGGAAGGCGGAATATCACGGGGTTAGCAATCCCTAACTAGGAGTTAGTAAGATTGCCCAGAGTGGCGCAAGCGGGCCTTAGTATGTTTAAAAAAATATGTGAAAGGACTTCTTGGTAATCCGACTAACGCACTCAATAGATTTTCACAGGAATCTACCGTATTGTTTTGAGTAAAAGTGCTCAAACTGAGTCGAATCCCATGTGGAACGCGATGGCGATTGCGTCAGTGATTAGAAACTCACATGATTATATGCGCCAGTTTGAACACCTTCGGTTCCATACAGGTTAGTTGAACGATATTTTCGTTATTTCCGTGTTTATTATCTAAAATCTTTTAGACTATCTATATTCAAATAAACCGCCATGATTTTTTGTAATTTAAATGTTTTAGCAGCAGTATCGTCACGGCTACATAATTTTAAAGACCAGGCTACACTCCAAATAGCATTAATTTCTTTGGCACCATGCGTAGACACGTGAACCATAAACAGTTGATGATCATAACACTAAGTACCACTTAATCTTCAATGATAAATACGTAAGTTCACAATAAAGGGGATAATGTACATATTTTCTTGTTTGCAAGAGCTATTAAAGTTTTACGACTGGTCATTGTGGTCTATTTTGATACCGTCACAGTATTTTATGCTGGCTAGTCATCTGCTACTACATTACTGAAGAGGTAAATATTTATAAGTGCATTAAAAGTATAGTAGTGATGAAAGGTACATAAAAAGCACTAGCTCTGCTAGTAACCTCGTTGGCTGGGTTATCTTTACGCCATGATAGGCATTGTTCACGATGAAACAAGTGGAGATCAGAAGACCAATTCTCGTAGTTAATAAATGCCGTGGTGGTCCAGTGCCTGAGACTTCGTCTCTCGTGCTTGAGGTAGATAATATTAACCGACTTCTAAAGAGTTTCTCAGTTTGACCTGTATGTTTGTATGTTTGTCCGCGATTTTGTCGCGTTTGGCTGAACCGACTTTGATGCGGTTTTCAGAAAAGTATTTACAAATGGATACTTCGTGACGTCATCCGCATAAATCCGTTATACGTATATATGTATCTATGCCCACCTTTTTCCGAAACTAGTAATTTTATCATAATGTTTATTTTTTTGTTGTATTAAGAATCTCTCAACTAAGTTCATAGGCCAGGTTTCATCAAAATCAGTTAGGCAGTTTTTAAGATATGGAGCATACAACCGAACTCTTTAGCGACAAACAGGTATTTTGTCAATCATTTAGGTATCTTACTATAGAACTTGCTCAATTTGTAGTGATGGTGAAGTAAAATTAAGACAGAAATAAAAACTTTATCGCAAAGGAATTAACCGACTTTTTATCGTTTTGCGACACCGGCTTCCGAAACGAAAGCTATTTTGAACTTTTTAGTGTTTTGCTTTTGAAGGCGGTTATTTTTTTGCGAAAAAGGTTTTTCTAAGTTTATCTTGGTCATCGCTGCGAATGGTGGACGAAAACATCAGCCTAAACTAATTACCTCTTCTTTCTAATTACTTATTAAGCAGTACAACTTAGTAGCTAATCTTATCGTTAGACAGTGAGCTTCATTACATACTGCGATATCACTGTGCTTTCTGGCTAACACAACTTGTAAAATTGTTTCAGAGGTAAACTTTATCTCCTAACCCGAAAACTGTCGATGTCTTCGCGAATTATCATAAAAATGCAAAGCTAATCCAAACCAAATCGTTTGTAATAAAAATCGAATCAAACAAGCAATTTAAATTAAAGTTTTAAAAAATACTGTACCCACTTCTTACTTATCACAGTTCGTTTGTGATTAGGAACCCATCTCAGGAAAGTGAGTCCCAAAATATTTAATTACACGAGGCGGCTTACGATGCTCTGGAAAACGAGCGACAAAACTTTAGGTTTCGCGTGACACTTTTTATTAGGGTTAGCACTTCGACAATGATTTATTTATCCTCGCACTGGAACGCAGTAATATAATGTAATATAGCAGCAATATCATCAAAAATCATATCATATATGATCAAATTTTTTTTTTAGTTTTTCCTCGCACTGGAACGCCTTGCAGCAATTACACCAATGGAGCGCAATCTTATAATAAACTAACTATTAGAGTCCAGGTTTCCTCACGATGTTTTCCTTCACCGTTGTCAGCGTTGTCCAAGATAAACTTGGAAAGTACATATGAATTGAAAAATTCACATTGGTACTTGCCCAGATTCGAACCCACGACCTCAAGCACAAGAGTCGAGGTCTTAGCCACTAGGCCACCACGACACTAAACATATAATATAATAAACTAACCAGGTCCAGCTTTTCTCACGTTTTTTTCCTTCACCATTACCAGCGTTGTCCATGACGAATTTAAAAAGTACATATAAATTGAAAAAGTCTCATTGGTATAAAGTATATTGGTCCGATTTGAACCCACGACTTATAAAAATGTTTCTGTATTTTGTGGTGCTGTCTTAAACATACATTTAATAAGTCATTAACGTCATCATTTCATCCGAAAGACATCCACTGCTGATCATAGGCCTTCCCCAATAGCATGGACTATTAGTTTAGTTACTTCACACAACTATGGAGTTGTGTGTACTACAGTACCTAAAATAAATAATTAAAACTATGTGCTGATATGAAATACTCCAAACAGGATGTAACAAATAAAAAAAAACGACCAGGAACGTAAAAAAAACCTGAATTTACTTTAGAATGTCTGATAAACTGATATTACGAGTAAATTCGTGCAAGTCATGACCGTAATCACGAATCTGTGAATTTCATGCCTACTTGAAATACTTTTATTCGATACTAGCTTTTAATCGTGGCTTCACAACCGTGACTTTTCTCATACAAACCATAGTATGAAAATCTGCATTTTTTTGATAAAATATAGCCCATGACACTCAGCGCTATATCATATTGCTTTCTATATATGAAAACATGTTTGTAATCGGATTATTATAGCCACAAATTACTCTTTACAAATAATCAAAATTACCTCTTTGTATTATTAGTTCAGATCACTTCTAGCAATTGTACTTATAAAGCGTTAAATTATATTGCATTCATTACTTTAATGTACACCAAAATGGTCCTAACAATAAAATATTATTCAGGAAATATTTCCTGAATATTATTATGTAAGGATCGTAGTAGGTGGCGTTCTGTAGTTTCTGTCTAACCCCCATGAGAAAAAGGCGTTTATGTATGTTTGTATTATTTTTTTCATCTCCCAAAAAGCCGGCAACACCTCAACAACCACTTCCGAAAAAAGTTCTCAAAAGTGGCACCCCTGAGTATAAACTAAGGACGGCTGCAGACGGAGGTCCGTTGTTATCAGCTGCTACAACTTGAGGCTGTAAACCACTCACACTCCGCTTGGCAAACAAATTTCGTAATAATATATTGTGTTGGGATGCTGTGGATGAGACTGGGGGATCCACTCTTGTGCATAGAAAGGAGATTGCGGGGATAAAGAAAAGAAAGTGACGCCCGGTTCAGAACTTAGTGATCTCGGCAAAGTTTTTCCTGTTTGTCAATGATATTTTCAGTTTCTAGAGTTATATTTTGATCAAAAACACCGTTTATCCTACTTCTAACCACTTCCAACTATTACTATTATACTAATATTATAAATGTGAAAGTCTGTATAGTTGTCAATCGATCACACCTCAACGGCGGAACTTAAGCCATGACCTGGATGAAGACATTTTCAGAGATATTTTTGATTTTAACTTGGGTGAAGTCACTGGCAAAATCAAATTAAAAGTTAGTTCTGAAGCAGCAGCTTCTTTATAATATAGAATTTCGAGTTTCTACTAAGCCTTTTAAATGTATTGAAAATTGTTGAAAAAGATGGATAATCTACATATTATTCCACGAAGGAAATTCCCAATATTAAAGAAAATTAACGTCTCAAACGCAGGAAATAAAAAGCAATGATTTCGATCATAAAAACATAAGTACACTTCCAAACGGAAGTTTTAAAAGAAATCAAATACATAAGCTACCAATTACTAACACTTAAGCGAATTTAATGTTCGCAACAGCTGTACTTAAGTACCAACAAAATTACTATTCAAGTAACCAATTAATATGAACCAACTATTTTTCCAGTTGAATTAAATTTTGTAAGTTTTTATAACGGAATTAAATTCTAATGTAAAATCAAACCATTTATTTTAAAGAAACAAATAAATGCCCCTATATATTTTTGAATTCTTAAGAAGTCATTCGTTCTAAAGCGTAGATTCTTCTGGAAAACTCCATGTTTTTTTTTTCTTCTTCCTCTTTTAGTCGTAATACCATGTTATTTGGATTCAGCCAATTATGTTTTTCTCTTCCCGTCTCCTCTAATAGCTGTAACGTTACCACTCACGCCTTTTTTTATAATATTATCTCCCACACAATCCGTACATATTTTCTTCGTAATACCCTCTCCCTTTCATCATTCAATATTTATACGTTCATATTTTTCAATAATGTTGAAGTTACTACATTTCCGATTTCTTTTTTGGCATGTCCATGCATTTCTCCCGTGTCTCCATTAACAAATCTGTTATCTTTCCCCTTCCCCTCTTCCCGTAGCTGCGCAAACGTACCGCGTTCATTAGGTACACATGTTACAGGTAGAAACACTGAATTATAAATCTTTGTTATTGATAACAATCGGTTTTGTTCTTTTATTGTCCTTGCCTAATTTTAGGTTAAGTTAGGATTGTTCCTGGGATTTGAAAATATCACTCTCTGTAAGTATATAGCTACGGAGTTTTGTAACTTTCAGATTGATTGAAATGCCTATAGGTCTTAATAGATGTATCATCATCATTCTTCTCTGTCCTCATTCCAATACTTTTGGAGTCGAAGAAACATGTCTTCTTCTTCTTCTTTCACACTTCTCTACATAGTCGTCATCCCAGTAGTCACTTTCTTACAAGCTATGTCATCGTTCACACAGTCCATACATATATTATTTGGTCATCCACTATTCTTATAGCCGTATAGGTCTTTGTGCAAATTATTTCATCACCAATGCTCTCAATACGGGAACGGAAACCATCGCGAGGAAACCGGCATGTCCTAGAACCAAAAAATCTAAAACATGTGACATCTACCAACCCGCATAGGCCTCGCGTGGTGGATTATGGCCCGTTCCCTCTCACAGAGAGGAAGCCTACACGCACAACGGACCAAATGGGATTCTAAGGGGGTCCATCTATCCTATCCTATAGGTCTAATATAATTCACTGTTTCTTTCTTATACCCAAATTGATGAATGATATAAGGTTTAACTTTTATAGGACTTGGAACAAAAATGGCAATATTTTCTCAATGGATTATGTGTAAAGTTTACCATACATTGTAATTTGTAGAATGTTTGTTTAGCAACACAAACGGTCCGTTGTCGGATTTGTTTTAAAACTTTTATTTATTGGAACCAGTCAGAATTATTAGTTCTAAATCCGAAAACATGTCGTAACTCTTTTTGTGTATTTTTTTAACTTTCAAGGCTTCTGACACTAATACTAAATTGTGCTACAAATAAAGTCATGTTTAGACATTATGGAGTTTTTACTTTTTAATACCAATCATAAATCGATTCACAATTTAATCTATAGTAGCATCTCTCTACCATGTTCTTAAGACCTATACCTGACTATAAATACGTTACTAGTCCACATAATGCCGGAAGAATCAGAAGAACCAGTCAGAAAGCCCACGTCTCAATACCAGTAGCTCATATTTCACTTCTATATGACTCCTAAGTCCTCATATTGAATGGTGGAAGGTCATATCCTTTATTTATTACTTTAACAATAACAACAGTCGCACTATCCTTCCATGCTTTAATCATATACTAAAGCTTCAAATGGCAGCTTCTCAAAGATACCATTCACGAAATACTTTTAACAATTAAAAGATCCTTCCCTCCTTCACCCACGTCTTTGAAAGAACCTCCTTTCTCTAAGATACCAATGACGTATCCTTTGATGGTACCCTCCTCATGTTAAAAGTTACCATTCTTCAAGGTACGTACCGGGTGGCCCCTGCTAAACAGTAACACGACATTAACCCGAGTTTACGACGGACTCATAACTCACCCCAGATTGTGATGCCACTAATAAATACAAATATTTTCTTGTTATGTGATTTAATAGGGTGATTTCTGTAGGAAAGAATGGTGTGGATACGATTATGTACGTATATCGTGATGTGCTTTTCGTGGTGACATATATTTATAAAATTTGGATAACATGTGTGTGGTCGATGTTTATAGCAGATACCATTTAGGAAAAGATTTGGTAATGTAATCCAAAACGTTAATGACACTTAAATTGATACTTAAAAACATAAGTGCATCAAGTAATTCGTTAAAAAAGGCGTTAAAAATGTAGAAAAATGGGTACAAATTGGTAAATTATTTCATTTTTTAATCGCAGGACAAGACTTTAATGTTGACATCGGAATCTAAACAAACATTTTTATTACGATATGCGAATAAAATTTTGCTAATGTATTATTTTTTCACATAAAAATTACGACCAATTAAGAGCTTTTTGCCAAATGGATAGGCATTATTTTATTTATAGTATTTTGAGTATTTGTTTAAACTCATTAATGTGTAATTAAAATATGTCGTTAAAATTCTTATAAACGCCATAAAATGGTTAATTAATTAGTTACGCTTATTGCTTGACCTTTCAATAACTTTAATAACATTTCTTATCCTTTGATTCGATAACATCATGTGCAAACAACTTAAAAAAGATAGGCCGAAGTAATAAAAATAGCATTAAAGTCATACAATTACTTTCGTGATTTCTTTATCCACGTTGCTAATAAAAACTTAAAACCTTAGTGCATAGCAGTTCTTTTCGTAAGTAGTTAAGTATTTTTTATTAGACTATTAAAGCATATTTAAAAGTAAAACAAGTTTAAAAAAAAATAGGCAGTCATGGTGACTGCCGAACTAAGTGAATACTTAAATCTTTCGAATAAGTGGCCGCTAATAATATACTTCGGTCACATTAGCATGTCGGTGACGCGAGCCATTAAGTTGTGCCCCTACCAAAAATCACTCAACGTGGCTTAAGAAGTTTTCACTTCAATAGAATACACATGACTTCAAATTTTTTGTTCTAGGACATGCAATTTTCCTCACGACGTTTTACTTCACCGTTATTAGACAAGTGGCTATGAAATAATGTACACAAAATAAAACGCCTGCCTAGGTTGCGAACCCAAGACCTGCGACATGTAAGTGTTACATGCCCGTTACCACTGGGCCACCGCTGCTCAAATCAAATCACATTATTATTATTTTATTTGCAGCCTGAATTTTAAAACTACAGGGCAAATAAGTCCTCCCATATTTCCATTTAACCACATACATATTAAATCAATAAGTCCAAACACGGAAGCTCATCCTCTTTATTCCAACCTTGAGCTTCATAAGTAGAAAATTAAAATCAGTTTAAGTTTGTTTATGAATAGCCGCTGCACCGTTAGGGCGGGTGCACACAAATAACTACTAATCGATATTGGAATCAATGTATGGCACGCCTGCATGCGATGCTTAGGGTGTTCTGAGATCCTAGAATTTATAGCTAGCTTTCACATGTGAGTTTTCTTGCGAGGGATGTTAAATTTTAGTTGGAGATACTACAAAATATTACCATTGTAATTTATGGCATAAGTACATAAACACACGCCTTTTTCGCATGGGTTCGCAGAAACTACAGAAAGCCACCTGCTAAGATCTACACCTTTTTCTTCATTTACGTTTGTAAATGTAGTCTAATATATCACTTTTCTGCATAATCTAATGAATTTGACAGAGATAGAAAAAAAATTGAAAGCAGTTGACTCTAAAAAATCATGGAAGTATGATGTTGGACTTTGTGGGTTATATTTAAAGTATACGTCGTAATAATATGATATAAATTTTAACAGTAGGTCCTCGTTTACGGTAAAGATAAAAGATGAAAGTGAAACTGAATCTTACTTGTTCTCGTAATATTCCTTTTCCATAACCCTAAACTTGACTTTATTAAAATCTACGGGGGAGCTAAAGATCACTTTCTCTCGCGCCCCTCCTCCCTAACTTTTTAAAAAATCAAAAAAACATCATTACATTAACCTGATTTACCAAGACAAAAAAAAACATAAAATCTAAACATTTTTTTAAAACAAAAAATAACATATTTAAAAATGTCAATTTTTAAATCATACTGTATGTAATCCAAACGTCTTTTATGTGATCAACAAAACAAACAGCCTGTAACTAAAACAAATAGTTAACGTACGTAAAGTTTATTGTTATTGGACCACGAGCGCCCAGGTTCGACGCCTGTGCAGGTGAAATAATTCAAATGTTTGATAACTAACTACTAACGGAGGTGGTTACTTTGTTTTTGTTTAACATCAAAATGTTTTTTTCCTTTGATGTGATTGGGACATCCGATAGATATATGTTTTTGTTTATTGGGAAGTGGAAGAAAAGTCAGTCATTTGTTTAATTAAGGTCATCTGATTGAGGAACGTATGGTAAATAGGCTTTTAAACGTTATTTGTCTTTAACCAAGGTTAATCCAGATAACTTAGCACAAGTATAAGTATCTTAGACGTTTCTTTTGAATCTCTACTTATTTCTAAGGCTAGTGATCACTTACAAAATAAAACTTGCCTGAATCGGGAATAGAAACTACTCACATACGAAAAAGAACATCCTGCTTTTTTTATGACACCTTGGGAACCCTTTTCGGCTTGGTTCCCTATAAAACTTAGAAGGATTTTCATTGGACAACTTTTAACAAACCAGTAAACAAAATTGGAGCAGCAAATCCTGTGTTACAGAAATCGGTTTACACAGATTCAAATGATACAAAGATTTACAAGAGATTAGATAATAACAAATCTAAATCATTCTAAGTCTGACCCAGAAACGTAAATCTTACTCGCGAAGATTCTGTACTTTATCTAAGCTACAAAGTTATAATATTTGCTAGCCAATATTGTACGTATTCATTACAGAACCCTGGGCAATTATTATTCTAACTAATATACGGGGCATAGAACATAGATCAAGGCAAAGAGGCCGTATACCGTACTTAAACTTCATATATATGCAAATAGAAAATTTATGTGCGAATGTGTATGGAACTTCTATTGTAGGTTTTATGTCCTCCGTACATCAGAATATTTGATGCTTCAGTCATTAAGGTCTCTATTGTAAGTCCATGAAATAAAACCATCCATAAATAACAAACTATAACTGTCAATTATGTTAAGTTGAGTGGAGGAAATGGCTCAGAATATAAGCATAAGTACCTTTTATAAGAAAAGATAACCGAATAACTTAAAGAAACTAAATCTAATAATCAAAGATGACGTCACATATAACAAGCGATTAATAAATCTCTTATAACATGATAATAATTCCGTAGATAATGCTCTTAAATACACGAACAACCAAAATGTCCAACAGATGACTTAATAAGCCCTAATAAAATTATACCCGACGTACGAAAAGCAAACACTGGCGAGAGCGAAAGTCAAAAACCCCACAATTTTCTGTTTCAAAATTTGATAACTTCATCATACTTAATAATAGTGCAGAGAAAATTACGACCACCAATCACGTGCGTCAGTTTAAACCGTCCGCGTTTGAATTTTGAACGCTACGCTCGCTCAAACGACGACTGACCTCCGACGTAGGCAGACGTATGTTTAGTCAGTAATTTGATGATAATTTGCAAATTGAGCACGTGTGCGGTTTGTGGGAGGGATTTTTTAGCTGAATTTTCATATTAAAATGTCGCTGAACTTTGGGGTGAAAGTACTTGAGCGGGTAATTGAATATTTTATCAGGCAGTTGTAATAGGCTCGTTGAGGGTTCATGAATATATAAGCGGTATTCCCGGGGTATCCGGCTTAGTATTCCTGATTTTCATTGCGGTACAAAACTGCCTGTTGGTCGTTCAACTTTTGCTTTTACAGCGTTCTCCCATTTTACAGCTTTTGTGGGTAGAGCAAATTTTAATATTATTATTGTTTTTACTTCCATTAAAATTTTATCTGAAACATGGTCTTTGAACTTTGAACTTTTCATGTCGTATCTGAGCGGCAAGTTTGTTTTATTGTTTTAGTTAAATTATAGTGACATATTTTTGTTTGGAATTCTATTGTAGTAAATTCTTTCAGTGTTTTACGGTACACTAATTAGTTGGGGACAATTTATAGGGCTATTAATTATATAAAGTCAGCGCGAGTCTGTTTATGCGAATTTTATAGGTGTCCACCGATGTTACTGCGTAAGACAATTAATTTTAATGATAATGAAGTATTATGTAGAGTCAATAAAAGGCATTCGAAAGCTTTTATCAGTGGGAATTTTAGTAGCAGCTCTGAGTCTGTTTTGATGCCTGGTCGATTGACTATTTACATGTTATATGAATCTCACTTAAAAGTAAATAATTTTACTATAAATATCTTTGGTGTATCCCCTTTGGAAATACAAAATTTATGAATGAAATGATAAAAAACAAAATTATTGAAAATTGACGACCTTCTACTTCAAGAGCTCAAAGGTACCAATAAACGTTTCCCGTTTCGCGCAAGTTTAAAAAAGTAATACTATTAACAATAAATTCACACGTTTCCGGTTGATTTACGGGCCAAGACTGAAGGTTGAATGACATTATTACGACAGATTGCTCACCACCAACGGCACTTACTAAGGTATTGTATGGCCAAAAAAAGAAAAGGATCAACTTTATTTCATTTGGTTCTTTCTACATGGGTATAAAACTTTCATTGCGTACTCCATTTACAGATACTGCAACTACTAACATACTTTATTTTGATTTCATCAAACCTAGCACGATCTCATAGAAAAGAGATACGAGAGAAAAAGAGAAAAAATAAAAGAAGAACCCCGTGCGATACCAAATAGTACCGATATAAATAAATCTACAAATTCACCTTAGTGCACAAACTTTCTCAACTTTTCTTTACGTGCCAAAACACACGTACGCAAATTGATAATAAACACTAAAAAGCATAACTAATTGTATAAATGATCAAATCTATATTAAATAGGTTATTTTAATACTTATATAAACACCAAAATCTGGCTTCCAACGGAACACACTTCATTTCGCACGATACCAATATGCCAAATGGAGATATCGAACAGCAAATAATGACGTACAATGCTTTTCGGTGGTTCATGCCTGACCTATCTTATCGAATAAAGCCGGTAATGTAATAGTTAGTCGAAGATTTATCGTCATATATCAAGTGCAGTGTGGTAAGATTAGGTTAATTGATGTCAGAGGCCAAGTAATAATTCTGAGTGTAATAAACAAAGATGATGGCTGGCGTTTCGATTCGATACGCACCTCTGTTTCTTGATGTTTACTTGGAGATGGCGCCGTCTATTAAGTCATTCCTTCTTCGTTCTTTGGGCTGACATGATCCAATTTAAAGTTCCATCACGATTATGGACAGCAAGGAGTCTAATTTGCTTATTAATATAGATGATATAGATTGTGTCAGCATTTCTGCCAAATATTTCTGCCTGTTCTTCTCCCGAATTTGTTCCCTACAAGAAAGGCTTATTAATCTAAAAATATTTAGTTTATATTGTTTCATTGTACGTTTATTTTGTTCGTACTAATCTATTGTTGAATTCAAAAGATTTACCAAATTGGCTTTTTATTAAGATTGTTTCATCTTTTCTGCCATAGTTTTTCTTAATTTTTCTTCAATATGAAAGGCTTTATAATCTAAAAACGCGTTTACAATATTAACGCGTGTTTAAAATATAAACACTTTATTTCGTTTGTACTAATCTGTTTCTGAATCCGGAATTATATATAATAATTAAAATATTTTGTCATTATGCCATTTATACCCTACCATAGTTTTTAAAATAGCCGTATCAAAAAAAAGACCCTTTAGAAATAAACAAAACAAAACATTGTTAAACATGGTGGTTTAGAAAATGCATCTTCTTAGCTTCATCTAGTGTTAAGTTACTCTCCGTAGCCTATGATACAGGGACAAAGCGATAGCGATTTTAGATTTCTATCTCTTTTAATATTGCCACGTTAAAATATCTTTTATACAAAAATTAAAGTCTATATGCCTTTCCAACTTTTTTTTATTGTTTCAAGCACTATTACGTGTTTTTCGTGTCTAAACACGACAGGAACATGAAATTGTACTGTCGTTCCAAAATTGTCAATGCCATTAAGGTATCTTAGTTGGATGATAACATTTTAAATAATCAATGATATTTCGTAGTATTATCCAACTACGAAATATCTTTGATTAGTTATAATGTTTCTGGCACAACGCACTCCCTCTATATTGGAACCAACATTTATCAAACGATAATATGAATATTAGTCATCTAAATGGAAACAATACTTCGGTGCCCAGCTTCAAAGATAATCTTATCTTACTAATATTATAAAATATGTGAAAGTTTGGATGGATGTGTTTGTGGATGTATGTTTGTTACTCAATCAGATGAAATTTGGCACAGAGATAGGTTATATTCTGAAATAGCACATAGGGTACTTTTCCCGGTATAATTTTCTCTTGGGATTAGAAAACACTTTTCACGCGGGCGAAGCCGCTGGTAATGTTATAAATCATGAAATGTTCCGGTTTAAAAGATTTGTGTGCATGTCAGAGGCATAAACTTTAGGTTAGCAAAGCGCTTCCTCTCCTTCTTGCAGATGTTCATGGATTATGTTGAACATAATCACTTAGGTTGCTTTCTTCATCATGACCATCACATTTTCAGCTAAAAAACGTACATTGCCTGACATAGGCCTGCCTCAAACGCCGCCACATACATGCATATCTAGATCGGTCCAGTACGTTAACATAATCGCTCATACTGGTCGTCAGCTTATTGGACATTAAATAATTCAAAAAGGATGACTATTCTGGTTCCGTTGCCATCTAACACCCGTATTCAATCATCAATTCACCTCAGCATACAATCATAGCTGGAGATAACCTCTCACTCAATAACCCTGTAACTATTTACGTACTGTTACGAGTATAAATTGAATTGTAGGTAACTACTTTATGTTACACTTGTCAATTACTATCTAAGCAGCTATATATTTCACATACACTTTAT